>CM052440.1:465572-487375 GCA_028533085.1 Varecia variegata
AACAAAAGAATACAGAAAGGACTCCTACAAATAAAAATTAGGTAAGTTAATAAAAAAGAGGGCCAAACACAAGTAAGTTCACAGAAGATGAACGCTTTATAGCCAAGAAACGGAGATTCTCAACCTTCTAAGTAATCACAGAAATGTAAATCAAGACCATAATGAGATAGACTCCACCTCAAACCCAGCAATCCCTCCCCTAAATACACACAGCAGCTCGTTGATAATAGCAACAAACAAACAAAACAGGAGACAATGAAAATGTTCATCACAGAGAAACAGACGGGTGGATATTCACACAGCAGCAAACAACGCAGTGGGAAAAAGAGATGAACACTAGTTACAGACAACGGGGGAAATCTCAGTAACCACCTTTAGTGGAAAAGGCAACTCCCAAGAACTATATGTAACAAGTTATTCCCTTTATAAAGTCAAAAATAATTAGAACCAAAGAATACATTTCTCCTGTGTATGTATATGTGTATATACATAGACACAAACCATTTCTTAAAAAAGGGAAAAAACCAAAATTCTAGTCAACAGGTTGGGGTTCGGTGGAGGAGGGGGGTGGGGTGAGGGGAGCAGCGATCCTCCCACAACCAGGGAACGAACGAGGTCAGGTAGCTGGCAGCTGCTGGTGACGGTGGCATGAACCAGAGATCTGGTGCAGAAAAGAATGAACATGCAGATGTGTGCGCCCTTACGTCTGAAGATTATCTGGTAATACAGCTCCACACGTGGGCCGTGCAACACGGTGGACGGAGCCACCCCCATCCACGCGACAGGCCCCGGGGGCACCCGCGACGTCACTACTGGGATGCCCGACTTACCTCTCGGGAACCGCCTGCTCAAGAGTGGAGAGACATCTGAACAAGGGCTGGCTGAAAGCGTTACCTGTTATACGTAAATTCCACATCCATGGGTTCAAAGTTATACGCTTGTTCAAATTCTGGATTAAGTTTAAGAGTTACATCTTCTTCATGAATCTAAAAAAGGAACAAATGATTTTAACTTCCCTAACATTATATTTGATTTCTTGGAATAATCTTGTATCTATATCCAGCAACACATCATGAAAAATTCATTCTACAGCTTTGAGCTAAAATTTGGTATCTGCAAAATGAGTTGAAAAGGATCAACTCATTACGGCATTAAATTATACACAGGAGGAGCGGCTGTAATAGAGCCTCGGTGAAGAGACTTCCCTTCCCCGTGTTCACAGCACAGGCAGTGGAGCTCCAGGGAACCTTCCAGCTGACGCTAGATGCTACATCAAATATTTCTGTACATTCCTTCCCGGACAAGCAGAAAAGAAAGGAAATTTCTCAGGTATTATAGGAAGAAAAATAGGAAGCAAAACTTCGAGCTGAAAAAGGAGTTCAAACTCTTTTTCAGGTGACTAAGGCAGGTGGTCTCCTGAGGCCAGGGCTGACACCAGCACAGTCAGGAGGCTGGGACCTGAGCCTCAAGATCCAAGTGCAGAGCTGATGGGGGGGTCTACCCTGGGGGGCGCAGCATCCCCCCCTCCTCAGCAGGAGCTCCGCTGTCTCCTGAGGAAGAAACAACCTCAGCACAGGTCCCTGGGTTCTCCAGACATCAAGAGAAATGAAGACGAATCCCTGGTCAGAGGTCACCAAGCACACCCAGAAACCAGGGTGGGGTCAGTGCAGACAGCCACCAAGGACCCCAGACACCGTCAGGGCCATTTGCGGGACTTACGCTACGTGAGAAATGGAGAACGGCAGGACAAAGATAAGCATAAGACAATGTGAAACAAGTGAGGGCAGCTTCGAAGCAGCCAGCATGCAGGTGGGAGCATGGCGGTGTCTGCTCCCAGGCGGACACGGCAGCCCTCGTGGACGTGGCCTGGGGACAGGCTCAGTGCTGGGCATGGGCCTGGCCAAAGGAGCCTCCTTGCCCTTGTGGGTACAGGCCCTGCTAGAACTGCCCCTGCAGCTGGTGTCCTGTTGAGTGGTTACAGGGGACAGCAACTCATTCCAGATGTGTCTTCTCTGCCGCCACAGCATTGGGGCCCTCCTGAGGGCCTTCTGCCCACTGCGGCCCCCCACACCACTGCTCTGGCCAGGAAATTAGATCACAGGGAACCAAGTACGGCAACGGGCGGAGACCTGAGGAATTCACCACCTTTCTCATGAACTCCATCGCTCTGGAGCAGCTGGCTTCATCAACAGTGGAGTGCCCTGCTGAAGGCTCTCCAGGGGCCTGACCCCTCCCGAGGCTGGGGTGACTGCAGCATCAGCTCTGCATTCGCCCCAGGTGGTGCTGGCCGCCCGCAGCCCGACTGTGAGGCCCAGGAACTAGGCGTGGAGATGGGCGGGTGCCTCCCCCCTGCAATCCTGACTCTGCTTCTTTCGAGTTTTGGTACCCAGGGCTTCCCCTCTTGGCAGAACTGGGCTACTCTTTGGAAGCCATGAGAGTCACTTGGCCATTCTGGGCTCCTCATGCCAACTTGGTTAACAGCCACAGTGGGTTACGCAGAGCCGGCAGGGTGACGGCCCCCCAACTCAGGCTACACGGCTGCTGCTCTACACAGGGAAGGGGGTGCCTACCACACAGCCACATCACTGGTGAGAGCGTGTGGGAAACACGGCACAGGACAGAGGGGTGCAAACCCTTAACAGGGGGCCGCCCCTTCCTTAACTAAGTGAAGTGCTGCTCAACTCGGAGAGCCCGCGACAGGCAGAAAGGAGGGAAACTGTCAATTTCAGCACTGGTCTCCCCATCAACTGGATCAATTTCTTTCCTATTTATGTACTGTTGATAATGCCCCCTTCCCTCTTCTCGGATGCCGTGTGCGCTGGCAGCAGTTAACATTCGGACTGAGCCCACGGCTGCAGGCTGCCCAGACAGCACCGTGCAAGGCCCGGGAAGAGATGTCCCTGAGACTTGGGACCTGGAGGTGGTGCAGGGCAGGACTGAGGGCCTACCTTTGGGAGAAATGAGGACATTTGCTGCACGGGGATAAGTGCGGAGTATTAATGAGGAGCTTATACAAGTTCTTTGCGAGTCTAGGTATGAAGCACAGGAGGTACACTGACACTCTCGTGCAAGGAAGATGCTTTCCTCCTGGCTACTAGAATCTGAACCCCCTTTGATGCTGGGGCCGTAAGCTCCTGTGAGCCCCTCACTAAGAACGTAGGAAGTGTCCAGCATCCCTTGCTCTGTGGCTGGAGCTCATGACGTCGCCAATCAGGTATCTGGACTTCTGGCCAGAATCCAGTTGCCTTAAGGCCCAAGGATGGAGGACCTGTTTGAGGGTGGCCCCCCATCAGCACCGGACACCGAGACACAGGCTGCGGGCTGTGCTATCGCCTGCTGAGGCTGGTGGCAGCCACGCCCTCCTGTGGCTTTGCACTTTCTTGCTGTGATCTGCCCTACAAACTGCCCCAACCTCTGCTCGCCAAGCCTGGCCTGCCACCCGAGGGCAAGTCTGGGAGCCGTGCTCCTCTCAAACTAACGGCTCTCTGGCTCCTACCGGACAGCACAGGCTTCTCACACACAGTCAAAGCCTGACAGCACCGACCATGCTGGCCCACACGGGACGTCAACACTGTCAACTATGAAGGCGCCAGCCTCTATGACACTGCTGGGTCCTTCGTGCTGTCTGAAACGACCTTCCGTGCCCGTCTTGGCCACCAAAATTCTTTCTGTCATTTCAGGCCATCTCAGATGCCACCTCCAACTCCCCTCAAGCCGACGGAATCCCCCCTGCCTGCAGTCCCCTCATACACTAGTCTTCCCTCGCCCTCACGGGAAGCCGACCTGCTGTCCCACTGCTGTCATTTGTCACCTTCTGCGCCAAGCTGGAAGCAAACGGTGGGCAAGGCACGTGTCTCACGAGTCATTACGAGATCTCTAAAGCCCTACCAGGACTTTGTCCTCTGGGAAAATGCCACATTCCATGAACCACGCCGCGGCGTGGACCCTGAATCAAGGTGCAGAATGGAGCAAATGCAGTGGCAAAGGTCAGATGTTGCCTCTTCTTCCAAGGCTTGTCAGACCCTGCTATTCTCTCAACCCTTTTTCCCTTCCAGAGTGAAGAGTTTGGCCATTTTCCCTTCTAATTTTCTACATTAAGTGACGTGTGTGCTTCCTCCCCTCTGATGCACAGGGAAAGCATCCTCCTTCTCATGCAGACGCCAGCATCATTCCCGGAGCCAGGACCAGGCCGTGAGCAGGAAAAGCAGCCCAAGAGTCACAGACACCACACGCAGAGTGACCTGGAGCCCAGGAGCTGGTTAAGCCGACAAAGCCTCCTGCACACAAACATCAGAGCTGCAAACGCTCCGCTGTGCTCTTCCGAACACATTCAGATGCCCAAATTTAACTAAATGCCAACACCGCAACTTAAACAGAACTTTAAATATGTTTTACATGGTTGAAAATTATAGCATTTCTTTAGATATTAAGTTCCCTTTATGCATCAAAAATTATTTAAAGATTCACCATATCTTTAAATTTTCCAAAATACAGCCAACGCCCAAGAGAGTGCCCTGGGCAGACGTTTACCTTTCCGACAGGTTGGAGGGGTTAGTCCAACGTTAACTCTTACTAAGAGTCCTCTCACCTCAATCACATAGCCGATGTATTCAATGACATGTCCGTTGTACTCTTGAGTTTTTAGAATCAGTTTATCACCTAGTTAAAAAATATATTACCGTGTGTAAAACTAACACAAAATCACAAATTTTTGTGCTGTGCTCTACCATAAAATCCAACACTGAGGACTTGGAATAAAACAAACATTACTGGGATCAAGTGCGTAACAATAATTAAGTGTGACAAAGAAACAGGCTTGATGTACTAAGGGTGCTGATCAAGTTTTTTTTTTTTTTTTTAGAGACAGGTCTGGTCTCACTATGTTGCTCAGGCTGGTTTTCAGCTCCCAGGCTCAAGCAATCCTCTACCTTGGCCTCCCAAAGTGCTGGGATTATAGGCTGAACCACTGTGCCTTGCCTGCTCAGGTTTTAAGTGAAATTCTAACCCAAAGAAAAAGGAAAGAAAAGGAGATAATGTGATTGTAGCATTCCCAGTTAGAAAATAAAACATTCTTTTCCCTAAGTGTGGTCTGTTAGTCTGTCCAGGAAAACATGCCCCATCACGCACACACCTGCGTACAGAGAAGGTCTGCTTTCGGCCAACCCTGGGACCTCCAAAACCAGTAGGTCCCCATTCCTCTTCAGGGTGACACCGCTCATGTTGTACTCTTTCAGTTCTATTTCTGCATGAATCTCCTCAAGCCACAGCAAAGTTGAAAACTTCTCCTTGTAATTTGACATGTTCAAAAGCTGGGAAAAAACCCCAAACATTAGCAAGTTAGTGAGAGCAAAGCCACACATCAAATGTATCCACACCTAGGAAATCAGCAGCTCTGGAGTCAGAAAGTCCAAACTGCTTGCATTCCTCAGACAGACCCCAAGTACAGGGGTGCGAGGTCAGGGTTTCCTGGGCCTTCAGCACCTGGGGCCTGCGGGCTCCAGCTGGCAGCTCCCTCCGCGTTGCCCACGCCACCGCCCACCACCCCTGCTCTTGTCCCTTCTCAGGTCTTCTGAACTCATTCTGGAAAGGGCAGGGTTTTGCTTCTGCAGACGTGAAAAAGTACAGAACTTCCAGGTCTGGCCAAGATGGAGCAACAAGGACCAGGTTTACCTTCCTACAAGAAATAGTTTTAAAAACAACAGAGAAGCAGGAAACAATGGTTTAGGACAGTGACCCTGAGATTGGGGAAACAAGCCCACGACCACCCCAGCTGTGATCTAGACAGAGTCTCCAGGCCACAGCGCAGGGAACCCAGGGAGCTACGTGGCCCCTGAGTTGAGAAGGAGCTGGAGGTCTGAGGCGGCCGGGGGAGCTAAGGGCTGGGAAGAGGGAACAGCACAGAGTGGCTTGGAGAGGGTCAGAGGATCCTCTCTGAACCATCAGCTCAGCCCTGAGCACGCGCACGAGGGGACGCTGTACCAGGAGACCCACCGGAGGGTGCAACCAGGGCCTCTCCCCTTGGGACACGCGGGGCTGGGTGGCCCTGCGGCAGGGCACCCTGTGCACTGCAGTCTGCGCAGCATCCCTGGTCTCTGCCCACTGGATACCAGTAACACCCCTCACCCAGTCGTGTCAACCAGAAGTGTCTGCTGCAGGGAAAACGGTCACTCAGTGAGAACCACCAGATTAGAGGACTGTTCCCAGAGCTCACACCGGGCCCAGGGAGGCGTGGTCCCCACCCGCCCAGGAGGAAGGCTGCAATAAAAGGGCACGATCCCCAGATCAGGTCACTCTGGTCCCACCTAGCGAAGCTTAAATGCCAGGCTTACACCTGCCTACTTGTTTCTGTTCGTGGCCACACCACCCCGACACGGCCCATCTCATCTGTTTCTAAGTAGCTTAACTGTGTCCCAGAACAAAGCTCAAAAATATTTTTAGGAAAAAAAAAATCCAGCACCCAACACAGTAAAATTCAGAATGCTTGCATCTAAACAAAATTACCAGGCATTGGATGAAGGAGAAAACTACAACCCATAATGAGGAGAAAAAGCTACCAACAGAACCAGAACCCAGAACCCAAATCAGGGAAGACACAGAAGCAGAGCTAGCAGCCAGGGAAGGACAGGGGCCAGGCGGAGGGATGGTGGGGCAGAGTAGAGACCAGGGAGGTATAAAAAGACCCAGTGGAACCTGGACAGATACAACTACAACATCGGACAGAAATACACTGGAGATCACACACTGCAAAGAAAAAAATTAGCAGACTTGAAGACACAGCAATACAAACTATCAAAAACTCAACACAGAAGAAAGAAGACTGGAAAAAACGAGCAGCATGCCGTGAGCCGTGGGACAGCCTGCGGTGGCCTGACAGGACCTGGAAAGGCAGGGGCAGAGAGTGCACCTTAAGACGTGATGGCTGGAAATTCCAGATTTGAGGAAAACTATAAGCCCACATATCCAAGAATCCCAATGATCCCCGAGCACAATACGAAGAGAAAAACTAAACCACAGCATACCGTAAATTTCTTAAAACTAGTGATAAAGAGAAAAATCTTAAAAGCAGCTAGAAACAAATATACATTATGTGCAAAAAAACAAAGAATTAAAACAAAAGAAGAAATCAGAAGGGAAACTAGAAAATACTCGGAGGTGAATGAGAACAAAAGCATAACACACCAAGACTTACACATGCTGTGACAGCGGCATTGAGGAGACCCGCAGCCATGAGCACCGCATAGAACCAGTGCAGGAAGGACACACCGAACCCAAAGCTGCCAGAGGGAAGGAAAGAAAGATTAGAGCAGAGATAAAAGAGAGAACTACAGAGAAAACCAGAGAGATTTACAGAGAAAATCAATAAAACCAAAAGTTGGTTCTCTGAAAATGAAAAGATTAACAAAATCAATAAACTTTTAGCTATATTGACTAGAAAAAAAGAAAAAAGACTCAAATTACTAAAATTAGAAACAAAAGTGAGGACATTACTAAAGATTCCACTGAAATAAAAAGGATTATAACAGAGTATGCATAGTTGTATACCAACACCTAGATAAAATGGAAAAATTCCTAGAAACACAAAACCTACCAAGACTAAACCATGAAAAAATAGAAAATCTGAATAGATATGTAACTACTAAGCAGATTAAATCCATAATCGAAAGCCTCCTGAAAAATAAAAGCCCTAGATCTAATGGCTTCATGGGTAAATTCTACAAAACACCTGAAGAATAACATCCCAATCTTTCCCAAACATTTCCAAAAAAATTAAAGAGTAGAGAACACTCCCTGACTTATTGTATGAGGCCAGCAGGACCCTGATACCAAAGCCACACAAAGACACTACAGGTAAAGAAAACTACAGACCAATATCCCTTATGAATATAGGTGTAAAAATCCTCAAAAAAATACTAGCAAACCAAACCCAACAGTGCCTCAAAAAGATAATTCACCATGATCAAATGGGTTGCGCAAATCAATAAATGTGGTATATACCACATTAACAGAATTAAAAACAAAAACTATATGATTATCTCAATAGATGCAGGAAAAGCATTCAATAAAATTTACTCAAAGGATTACGTACCATAAACAAGTGGGATTTATTTCTAGAATGCAAGGATGGGTCAACATACAAAAATTGATCAATGTAATACATTAACAGAATGAAGAAAAACAAACACATGATCATCTCCATTGATGCAGAAAAAGCACTAGACAAAATCCAACACCCTTTCATGATAAACACTGAACTAGGAATACAAGAAAACTACCTCGATATGATGAAAGCCATGCATGAAAAACTCAGTGAAGAACATACTCAATGGTGAAAGACTGAAAGCTTCTCCTCTAAGACCAAGAACAGGGCAAAGATGCCTGCTCTCGCCACTTGTACTCAACATAGTATTGGAAGTCCTAGCCAGAGCAATCACGCAAGAAAAAGAAAGGTACGGTACCCAAATTGGAAAGGAAGAAGTAAAATTATCTCTGCTTACAGATGGAATGATTTTAGATGTAGAAAACCCTCGAGTCCACAAAAAACTGTTGGAATAAATTCAGCAAAGTAGCAGGATACAAAGTCAAAACACAAAATTATCTCCATTTGTAAACACTAACAGCAAATTATCTCAAAATACAAAAGCAATTCTGGTTACAACAGCATCAAAAAGAACAAAATACTTAGGAATTAATTTAACCAAAGAAGCGAAAGACTTGTACGGTGAAAATTATAAAACCCTGCTTAAAGAAATTAAAGAAAACATAAATAAATGAAAACAATCTCATGTTTGTGGACTGGAAGACTCAATATTGTTAAAATTTCCATACTACCCAAAGTGATCTACAGATTCAGTACAATTCCCATCAAAATTCCAATGACTTTTGGAAAGTCATTGAAAATGAAATTTGAAATTGAAAAGTCATTTGAAAAAGAAATACAAAGCCCACGAAAAAATTCATACAGAAGAGCACAAATAGCCAAAAAAATCTTGCAAAAGAGCAAAGCTGGAGGACTCATGTTTTCTAATTTCAAAATTTCCTACAAAGCTACAGTAATCAAAACAGTGTGACAAACACTGTAATCAAAACAGTGGCATAAACAGACATATAGATCAACAGAATAGAGATGCCAGAAATAAACCCTCCAATATATGGTCACATGATTTTTGCCTCTTCTTTCCTTTTTTTTTTTTTTTTGAGACAGAGTCTCACTCTGTTGCCCGGGCTAGAGTGAGTGCCATGGCATCAGCCTAGCTCACAGCAACCTCAAACTCCTGGGCTCAAGCGATCCTACTGCCTCAGCCTCCCGAGTAGCTGGGACTACAGGCATGCTCCACCATGCCCAGCTAATTTTTTCTATATATATATTTTTAGTTGGCCAGATAATTTCTCTCTATTTTTAGTAGAGACGGGGTCTTGCTCTTGCTCAGGCTGGTCTCGAACTCCTGACCTTGAGCAATCCACCCTCCTTGGCCTCCCAGAGTGTTAGGATTACAGGCGTGAGCCACAGCACCCGGCCCTTACTTTTTTTTTTTTTTTTAAAAAGAAATGGGGTCTTGCTATGTTACCCAGGCTGGTCTCAAACTCCTCTGCTCAAGGGACCCTCCCATCTCAGCCTCCTGAGTAGCTGGGATTACAGGTATGTATACCCAGTAGTTAAATGATACATATATATTTAAAATATATATTTACATATTTATTTATTCATTGGTTTGTATATGTAGACCATGTATGTGTAGACCACCCATCAATGGGTGGTCTACATATGCCATGGAAATATTGTATTTGCCTCACAAAGGAAGGAAATGGAGCAACATGCTACGATATGGATGAACCTTGAGGACGTTACGCTAAGTGAGGTAATCCAGTCACAGAAGGACAAATGCTGTATGATTCCACTTCTAGGAGGTTCCTAGAGTAGTAAAAATCATAGAGACAAAGTAGAATTGTGGTTTCCACGGCTTGGGGGAGGAGACATGGGGAGTCAGTCTTTACCGGGGGCAGGGTTTCAGGTTTACGCGAGGGATGGTGGTGATGGCTGCACATTAGCAATATATGTAGTATTACTGTAAACTTAAACAGAATTAAGGTAGCAAATTTTATGTTTAAGCATATTTTACCACAATAAGAATATAATTAAACAAACAACATGCACACACATTTATAGCAGTTTTTATTCACAACTGCCGAAACCTGAAAGCAAGCAAGATGTCCTTCAGGAAGTGAAGTGATAAACCGTGGTACGTCCAGACCATGCAGTATTATTCAGCACCAAAGATAATGAGCTATCAAGCCATGAAAAGACAAGGAAACCTTAAGTGCACATTACTGAGCGAGAGGAGCCATCTGAAAAGGCTACTGTGGCTCCAACTCTGCCACTCTGGGAAAGGAAAACCATGGGGACAGTAGATAGATCGGTGGGTGCCAGGGGACTGGGGGAGGGAGGGACCAATGGTCAGAGCACAGAGGATTTATTTTCAGGGTAGCGAATTCACTCTGCATGACATTACCATGGTGCATACGTGTCACTGCACACCACCGAGTGAGCCCGAAGTGAGCTACAGACCCTGTGGGACAAGGACATGTCAGTGAAGATCCATCCAGAGAGAGTGTGTGTGTGTGTGTGTGTGTGTGAGTGTGTGTGTGTGTGTGTGAGTGAGTGTGATGGGAATGACACAGCATCGGCTGCTGCACGGGCATGGGAAGTGGAACGTAACACTCAAACAGCTTAAGCCGGTGGAAAGAAATGAGAACTGAGGCCTCTCTCCAGCCTAGCAGACTGGGCTCCCCACTTTCCTGCCATTTTCTAAGGGGACAATCCCGGCATTTGCCTGAGAACTTACAGTGACCTGGGGACAGAGGACTGCCCGCTGCCCAGGATCCGTCAGTAATAAACCCCTCGACACACCTCCTACTGTGCACTGAACTCGTGCTTCTGTCTGAAGAACCAGGGGCTGCTCCCAGCCAGGCTCCCAGAGCCAGAGTGACGGTCAGACAAGCACAAACTGGATAGGGGTCAGATAGGAGCCACTAGGGCAAGAGAAAAGAAAAGAACTTTTACCTGAGAAAGGTGAGTCCTTTAAAATTATCAGGCCCAGCAAAACATTAAAATACTACCCTCCCTGAGCCAGCATTCATCTCTCGAAACTGCTTGCAATTGCCACAAGTAGCTGCAAATTAACCTAATAATGCTACACCAGACACTATAACCCAGGCCCTATAGCTTAACGATGCATAGCCAATTGCTAATCAATGTTCTTTCTGTAAACCAACCGGAATTCTAGACAAGCACTTTGTATCAACCCACTCCCTGTGCATCTTTTTTGATTTAAAAACCTGCTTGTAACCAAGGCTGAACGGAGCTCACATTCGAGGTTACTTGGATCTGAGTCTCCAGGCAGCTGTCCTCACTCCTGTCCTCACTCTGGCTCAAGTAAACTCGTTACATTGTATTTTGTGCCTCAGTCTCTTCCTTTTAGGTCAACAGGCATCTGCCAGCATAAACAAGCTTCCCATAAGAGACCCCCGGGTCACAGGTTGGACGACCCCGCATCACGCCATCCACCAGGTGAAGGGAAGACGCCACGTGCTGCCCCCCTGCACCCCCCGGCAGGGCAGGGCTGCCAGCGCTCTGGTACCAGAGCCCCAATTCAGCTGGAGGCTCTCAGAATACCTCCAAACCCTACAGGAAATGCCTTCCCGGAGATGGGCAATGTTTTTCCTCTGCCAGATTTAATAGACTTTTTCCTTCCTGGACCTTCCTTCTCCAGCCCCTGCACTCAGATGTGCTGTCCTTCACACAGGTGGGTGTGCAGGGCTCTCCCGTCCCGTCCCCTGCCTGCAGCTCCGGCAGGGCCCGTCCTTGCCCTCAGCCCACCCCCACACTCTTCGGGTGGTCCCACCCCTTCCCCTGGCCTCGGCCTCCACGAGGACAGCGGATAGGCTTGGGCAAGGCCTATCACAACGTCACAACAAAGCAGCAGCACAGCACAGCGGAGGTGAGGAGAGAATGTTCTGCCAAAGGCCGTCACCTTCACGGGGCTGACCTCTCGGCCTTGCTCTCGACCTTCAGGAGGGGCCCGCGTTTCACCGCTAGCGGGCGCTGTGCCAGGTCTCATCCAGAGAGCCCTTCCTCTCAGCTCCTCTTCTCAGAGCAGATTCCCGCCTGCTCTGAGCTGGAGTTCCGTCAGGAGGGGAAAGCGGTCGAGGGGGGACGCCTCTCGCCCTCAACAAAGGCCGCCTGGTCTGGAGCAAAGAGGCTGGGCTGGTGGCAGAGGTGTCCCCGGGCCCCCTTCTGTCCCGGCCCTCCACAGCCCTGGTGCACGACTGGGTAAGGCCTCCTGGCACTGCTGTGGGCACGGGAGAGGGGCCTCTCGCCTGAAACCCCAGTCACCTGTGTCGAAATCGAGCCGAAGTGAAGTCTGAGCCCGAAAAGGGCTCCTCCCCATTCATTTTGCAGAAAACAACTCCAGGGTGGCGAGGAGGTAAATACTCCACCCAGCATCAGTTTTCCTACCTCGGCAAGTAATGGCTGAAAAGTCAGGATGTCAATTTTTTGCTCCACACATTTTTTAAGTCTATCTGGTATCGGATACTGTGGAAGAAAACTGGGAAGTTGTCGTCTTGAATTCCTTAAAAAATAAATTCTGAAGTTAAAAGCGATTCTTAATTACCAGGCATTTTATACTACACATCACATTTTTACTTAGCCTTTTCTGTTTTAGAAAGACCAAAGTTCATTCTCTCACTGAAAATAACTGATACATGAATAACTGGCCTAAGTGAGTAGTTCGCACTTTTCTTTTAGCTTTGGGATCCTTTTTCCCAGCGGCTCTCACAGAGAAGCGTCTGCCAACAGGGCAGGCATAGCTGCCCTGGCCGCAGAACAGGGCTGGAGCCCCGGAACCCCCTGGAACCACTGGCTCTAACCTTCTAACTAGCCAAACTCTTACCACTGCACTTTCAACACAGGACGCGAGTGCTGGACGCTGTGCCCACACTGCCGCTGTGAGGGACACATCTGGAGGTGGCTCTGCCTGGCTCCTGCCTTCAATTCACTTTTCTTTTGCTTCTCAGCTGTAATTTCTCTGGGGAAATTCAGTTTCACCCTCAAGCTTCCGCCTTTCCCTAGAAATGGCTGCTGGGGTCACCAAAATCCTGCCGCTAGGAGGACAAAGGACAGCACTGCTGCTGGGCAAGTCCAACAGTGCAACAGGAATGACAAAAGGGAGGAAAATGGGAGAAGAGGCACCGGAGAGGACAGGGAAGCTCCAAGTCAGAGGGAGGTCGGGTGCACCTGAACCCCATGAAGAAACACATCAGGCCCTTTCTCTGGGTCCCTCCTGACTCTCGTTTCTGTGTGTCCGAGTGGAGAGAGGGGAGAGGGCACCCAACCTATTCCTTCAGCTGTCACCACACGTTGGGTGCCTTTAGCTCGGCCCTACGGGAAGATGTGGAGGTGTCTTCTTCCTGAAGTCTGTGGCAAGAGTCACATCAGCACACGTGTGAAGTGCACGTGGAAGTCAGTGGGCACTGGGCAGGGGGGGTGACGTCTGGGGTGCTGGTACGAGCGAGACACCGCACACTCGGGCAGGTGGCCTGACAGCTGGAGTGACAAGGCTGGACTCGGAGGGCCCCCAGCATAGCCCTGCTAGGTGCGCACACCCTCCTGCCTAAGACAGGAGCAAGACCCAGAGCTGGAGCCGCCTGGCAGGGTCCCAGCAGGACGTGCAGGGCCTGTGAGGCCAGGCCCGCACTGCAGGCCACCTGCGTGGGCAGCGCCAGACACCTGGCCTTCCAGCCAACCTGACTGGCAGGAGGCAATGTCCTAGAGACGCTCCTGGGCAGTGACAACGCGTTAATGTTCAAAGGGAAATAACTGGGGTTAAAGTAAAATGTGGTTGTTGGTCTGATTTTTTCCTCTTCCAGTCAAGCCAAATGACAACCAGAAAGCTGCTCGGTGCACCGCTACACGAGAACCAGGGGCTCCCCAAGTCTCCTGACTCTGCTGCTTTGCAGCCCCGGTGCTTCCTGCCCCCTTTCTGGGCTCCGTCCCTACAGGACGCCCCTCCCCTATGTGACCAGGATCATTACTACTTGTGGAGCAACTGCTATCCGTCAGGAAACTGCATTTGACATGCCTTTCCTCATTTAATTCTCAAATCTCAAGAGGTAGCAACTATCATTTTACAAATGCAAATAAGGGCTCAGAGAGGTTAAGACACTTGCCCAAGGTCACACAGCTTCCTACTGGTTGTGCTGTGATTCATACAGTCTAACTCCAAAGGTAAATAACCACACAATTTCTCTGCTAACACATTTTTACTTCAGCCTGCAATTTAGCAGACAACCATAATTCCTCATCTTAAACTGTTACTGGGCCAACATGTGGTTTGAAATTCAGAGTTTCCCAACAATAGAGAAGTAAAACGTGTCACCCTCAGCGGGCTCTGGGCAGCACCAGAGCTCACACCCACCAGTACTGCAGCTAATGGGTGACTGTTCACGTCACGTGGGACAAAGTCACTGACCACCCTTCACAGGTTGACAGGTTGGATTTTCTGGCACCAAACTTAAAAAAAAATCTGCTTTTCAAAGCTTTTTGGTTTTATAACTGCAGAAGAGAACGTGTGGACCTGAGTACTTTCCAGAGACCACACCCCAGTTAAAACCTGGGCAGCGTCAGGTCCCCAGCCACGGGGCACCAGCAGACCACACGCTGCTCTCCTCAGAGGCATTCTTAAATGGGACCCATCTTCAACAGGCTTTAAGGGACCAAGCGCTCCTGCTGCCACCACAAGAGCGACACTGGAGGTGGTGGGAGCCGGGCACAAGCCCCGTCCTGCTCAGAGAGTCGCCCTGAGACCTGCCAGGGCAGGGTGGGGCCTAGGGGGGTGCGGACCACCTCCCTCGGACTTCACACTGTCGCCGGGCGGCAGCAGAGACCTCAAGGGTTCCCTGCAGATGTGTCCCCGGCCCCAAACACTGCGTGCAAGGGGACGCAAACCCAGCTTTCCCTCCTGTGTCACCTCCCCCAGCTGGGAGGTGACCATCACCCGCCAGCACTATCTGCTTCCCCGTAACAGACAAAGCCACCAGACCAAGAGCCACACACGCGGTTGCTGTACCTTTTCTGTGTGGTCACGACAACTGTAGTTTTTGTGGATGCTAATGCTTGGGAACTTTTAGGCTTTTTCCAAGAAAATGGCTCACGGACAGCTATTAGTGATTCCTCACCACTTACAACATTTACTTCAAGGTATCGCCCAATTAGGAAATTGGAAAAACAGAGCAAAAGGAGTTCCTTGCAGCGGCCAGAATTTCTTGGGGAAAAAACAAAACAAAATGAAATTTAGTTTGAGTCATAAATAAGATAGGCAGATTCAACATCATTTCCCTTTCAGCATACAAGGAAAGTTGCAGGGCTTTTAAACAATGGTCCTCCTTTTTTTTATTGTTGTTGTTCGCTTTTTGAGACACGGTCTTGCTCTGTCACCCAGGCTAGAGCGCAGTGGTGTCATTTCAGCTCACAGCAGCCTCACACTCCTGGGCTCAAGCAATCCTCCTGCCTCAGCATCCCACGTAGCTGGGAATCCAGGCACATGTCACTATGTCCCGATAATTTTTCTATTTTTCGCAGAGACAGAGTGTCGCTATGTTGCTCAGGCCTGTCTTGAACTCCTGGCCTCAAGGAATCCTCTCACCTTGGCCTCCCAAAGTGCTGGGATTATAGGTGTAAGCCACCAGGCCTGGCCCATCCTTAGTTTGTAACAATTCTTTTACAGAGAAAAGAGACTTTCTAAAATAAGCAATGTAATATTTTCTCAAGATAAAATTAAGCACCTAAAACAGTCTTTTCTGTAATTCTCAAACTTAAGAATAGGAAAAACATTTTCAATATTCTCAAGTTTAAATCAGAATTGTATAACATGACCAAAAATATGCACTATTTTTAACTTATTTTCTGCCCAATTCCTTGCTGTGCTCCAGCCGAGGCTACTCTGTATGCGCTATGCTTGGCTCTCACAGCTTCTTTGCCTATTTCTAGGTTGTCATAATGTTAAAAAAAAATCATTTAAGCTGGTTGCATCTCACACAGCCAACTGAAGACTACATACTTCTTTTCCCTTTTTTTTGAGACAGAGTCTTGCTCTATAGCCTGTGCTAGAGTACCATGGCGTCAGCCTAGCTCACAGCAACCTCCGACCTCTGGGCTCAAGTGATCCTCCTGCCTCAGACTCCTAAGTAGCTGGGACTACAGGCATGCACCACCACGCTTGGCTAATTTTTCTGTTTTTAGTAGAGACGGGGTCTTGTTCTTGCTCAGGCCTCGAACTCCTGAGCTCAAGCAATCCTCCCTCCTTGGCCTCCCAGAGTGCTAGGATTACAGGTGTGAGCCACTGTGCCTGGCCAAGACTACATACTTGTCACCCACAGTTTGATGTTTGATGGGCTTAAGGCAAGGCAGTGATTTAATCTCATTTAAGTACTTTAAAAATTTACAATTAGCAAATGTGGAGGAGAAGTAAGAAGGCCTGGAGCCCAAATGCCCAGCAGAAAGCTGACCACACACTTTCAGGCAGCTCGAATAGTGGCTGGGACGTGGGGCGAGCCAGCGGAGGGACCAGCGACCTACAGGTCCCGGCTGGGTGGGACCAACTGCAAGGGGGAGAAGAGGTGCCCTGGGGCAGGGGTGGCAGTGGACGGAGGCCTCAGGGCTCGTGAGGAAGGCAGTGAGGAGGAGCGGCCAGGACGGCCAAGGACAGGACTCAGAGCAGAGGGAGCTCACGCCTGAACACGCCTCACAGACGCCCCGTTTTCTCTGTGAAGTTGGGGGTCGGGTGCTGAGGCCACGTGGACGTCTCTGGGCCACAGCATCCGTCTCGTCAAGTGGGCAAAGCTCATGTAGCCATTTTATGACCAATGTTTTTTCTTATGATTTTGTCACATCAAAATGCTCGCGAGTACTTTTTATGACATCCAACCCAGGAGTATCACAGATGAAACTCAAAAAGCGACGTGTGCAAATGCACCCGCAGCAGCTCTTTCCAGACCTCCAGTCACGTACTTTGCGTCACACACAACCACCACGGAGGTTTTTCCCCCGGGAGGGACAAGCACCCCAGGCTCGGGCTCTGCCACCTGCTGCCTTAGTAGCCTGCCTCCTTGTCCTCCGCTTTCTCCTTCACAGGGATGGTCACCTGGGAAACGAAATTTAAATCCCAACTCAGACAAGAAAGCAAACTATCTCTCACAGTGCTGGCAAGCCCAGTGGAAGTGAGAAAACACACACACGCTCTCCCACACACGCACACACAACACTGGGCAAAGCCTCAGGTGGTGGCTGACAGCAGATACCGAGAGAAAGCAGCCAGAAGCGGGAGGGGCGGAGCAGCAGCCTGTCCACACTGCGGGCGAAGCCCTGCACCACGCGGCCCGGCGATGCCCACCGCAACCCCCGCTGGGAAATGGCCACCACCTGAGGCACTTCTAGGTATCGATCAAGCTGTTCCTGTCCCTCTCCCAGCCCCGAAACCTCAAGAGGAGAAGGCCCCAAAACCAAAGAGCTCAGAGCACAAAGTGCCACGGTGGCCGGTGGCCGGGGTGTTCTGGCCACACCGCACCCACCTCCGCCCACAGCCCCAGGCTCCCTCGGCCCACCGACCCTGCGTGCTGAGAGCTAAAGTGTCTGTCTACCTGGGGAGACCTTTCTGTTGTCCACTGAACTGCTCTCTGGTGTCGGACAGGTTTTGTTTTTTCGGTAGCTATTTAATGAATTAATGTTTTCATCTGACAAATTCTTCTCCTTCTCAGGCAGAGAAACAAAAGATACCGCTGGGCCTGCTTGGGCTCCATCCAGCAACTGGAATCTGAACTGTCTGGCTTTATCCCAGCCAGCCAGTTTACAGCTGACCAAGTGTTGAGGAATGTCTCCTTTATTCCTGGAGAAAGAAAATTAGCCATAAATACAGATAGGATTTCTAAAGGTAAGATATTCAGTTAGCATAAAACATAAAATCCAGTCTAGGAAATGGTGACTGCAAATGCCTTTATAAACATAAATAAAATAGATATTTTGGGGTGAAAATATTTGAAAGGATCTTCATAAAGGGAAAACATGAGCAAAGTTGGTTCTACAGAAATTCTTAAAATCACAGTTTAAAGGCCACTAACATAACATTATTTAAACTTTTCAGTGGTCAACTTACTCAATCCAGATCACCATAGTTTTACTTCCTCCTTCCCTTAATGTTCCAAAATGTGTCATCTGTGTAACTTCAACTTCCCCTTTGTCCTTCAGCAAAAGGGCTCCGTAGGGCTCCTCGGCTGCCTCACCCGCAGCCCCGGCATCTCTGCAAAAAGCCCAGAGAGACGTGTCCCTCTGCAGGCCACAGCCCCGCCCAGCCCGAGGACAGACTGCAGGATGAGGGCAAGACTCCCACCCAGCCACAGGTGGGGCTCAGCAGGCCCCGGCTTCAGGAGGGTGGAAAATCATCCTAAACGAAGAAAATCGCAAACCCGTGAAGCTGGAGAAGAGGGGGCAACATGGGGCATCCTGCAGGCTGTGCTCCCCACCCCACTGGCCCCCCACTTTCTATACCGTCACCCCTCTTCTCTCCCAGGCTACAGGGGAGGGAGGCATGAAACTTACTAAACTTGCCTTTAGAAAGGTTTTTGCTGCTTTGAAATATTTGAGATCATATGAGAAGTTTCTCTTTGGAAAATGAGAAGCTTGTACTGCCCCCTCAAAACGGACCTGTTTACCTCTCCTCCTCCTGCTGACACTACCGAGAAGCAGGCTCAGGTCTCCACGCTTTCGTCCCCAGCTCCCCCACAAGGCTAGCCCGGCCCTGCAGCTCCGCTGGGAACACGGGGCCTCCGGGACGAGCCCTGCAAGCCTGGCCCTGCCCACAGCCCCGTGAGGTTCTCAGCACACAGTGACAGCGGCCCCTGGGCTGGCACCTGCCCAGCCCTCTGTTCTCCTCCACACGTGACCCCCTCCCTCAAGCACCTGGGCCGGGCAGGAGCACAGGGAGCAGTCAGACCCGGTCAGCTGACAGCTTCTGCTGGCAGACGGGGTGCGGGGGGGGGGGGGGGGGGGGGGGGGCAACTTTGAAGAAGGAAGGAAGTCACTGCCAGGTTTGTGACTCACCCACCCACAGAACAGGCTGCTTAGTTCCTGGGAAGACCCCAGGAGGCTCAGGGTCTGGGAGGGCTGCAGAAGCTGACTCTGCGCCATCTGCTTTGTGCTGGGTCAGACACAGGGGGTGCAGGGGAGCAGCCTGGCCCACGTGGGGGCTGTGAGCCCGGAAGCAGCCAGCGCTTCCCTGGCTTCCGCCCACAGCTTCTCCCCATGGTGGGGAGGCCTGAGCAGGGATGGAGGGCGCAGAAAGGCTGCTGGGCAGAAACAGGTCTTTTTCAAGCATTTCTGGCCTAAAGAGAAGAGTCAGGAAAGCCTGTGTTTAACGACACGGGCGCTTCCTTAAAGCGGCACGTGGCTCGTGACTACACCACCTGAGAATGCTGCAGTCTGGGCCCACGGCCACACCGGGGGGTCCCATGCAAGAAGAGGACTTGCAGCCTCTTCTCTATGCAGACGCAGGAGGAGGTGCAGGTCGGCACGCCTGGGCCTCTCTTGCCTCCTGGCAACACCAGGCCTGGCAGGTGGGGCTGAAGGCAGGACTCCTGTGGCCACTCGGTGCAGAGAGCAGGTGCGGGCCCTGCGTCTGGCTTCCCTGCCCCGAGGCACTCTCCAAAAGCAGAGCAGGGTCTCGTGAGGAAGGGGACCCAGGCACTGAGTGGCAAACGAGCATCTCCCAGCAGGATGAGGGCTGGCTGCAGGATTCTTCCAGGCCAAGCTGTCCGGTGTCCTGCCCAGCAGTGCTGTTCTGGTGTCCCACTGTCTGCACACACCTGTTGCTTGAGTCTCACACGGGTTGCCCGTCTGCACCCGGACACCGAGGTGGGTGAGGAAGGCAAATGCCTTCCCCTCACAGAACCCACCTGCTACCAAGGGGGTGAGGCAACAAAAGGATAAAGATGGAAATGTGAGCGGCTCACTGGTGGTGAATGAGGAGGAGAAAAGGTGAGGGGGGGAGGGGCTGCGGCTGCTGCGTGAACAGGGGGCTCAGGGAAGCCCCACCACGCTTCACGGACTCGTGGGTAGGAGGCGTGGCCCTGCAGCACAGATACGGCACATCAATAATTTTAATGTTCAATGTGTTTTCAAAAATGCCAAAATGTGAAGAAACAAAAGACATAAAAATCCACCGAAAATACCAATCACCAACATAAGGCAAGGACGAAGACAGACCCTTCAACACCACCTTCGGTCGACCTCCACAAGGCTCCTAACCACCGACTCAGGACCTGCACGTCTCCTCTTCTGGCTTGCTAAAGCAACTCTCAGAACACACTTAAATCAAGCCTTTCCAAAGCTCCCAGAGAAGAAAAGCATTGTCTCATTACCGCCTTTCCACCGGGGTTATGCAAAGTGCTCTCCAGATGTAGCACGACTGGCTGCTCTCCACCACCACCGCGTTGACGACGTCGCCTCTCCGGGGGATATACCCATCCGGCAGCTTCAGAGAGTCCAAGGAGAAGAAGATGCTGTCCTCCATCACCCCGTTCCTGCCACAGAGGCTGGAGATGCAGACCTGTGGGCACAGCGCCTGGACATCACGGAACAGCACGTGCCGCAGGTGCCGGGCAAGCTCTGCACACACGACCCCGTCAGCCCGCTCAGGCACCCCACGGCCCAGACAAGGTTGGGTCCTGGGGGTGGAGCTCTGCTCCCCAGAGAACCCTCACCCGCAGTGGCACTAAGGCTGAGGTACGGGAAGGGGCTGTGTCGAGGGCCACATGTGAACACCCCCTCGCTCCCAGTCTCCTGTCCCCAAACCACATCAGCCTCCACCGGGAAGCTCACATCCCACCTCCCACACCACTTTCTGCATGGTTCTGACACACGCCTTTCTCCTTCGAACACTTCCACACGGAAACACACACCTCAGGACTTCATCCTGCCAGCACTCTAGATTAGCCTCCACTTCCTTAAGGAAACAAAACCTTTCAGTAAGAGAAGAGGCTCCTCTTTGGCCAAGACTAAACTTTATCTTGGCTTCCCAACACATCCAGGAAACTCCCGGGCCGTGAAAATTATCCCGGGCAGCAGGTCTGGCAGAAGCATGGGGAGAACCGCTCGTCGGCACGCTACCTTGTCCACGCGCTTGTACCTCAGCGGCTTCACGGACACGGCCTCGCTGCTCCACGTGCCGGGCCGGATCCAGTACTCAGCCTCCACCCAGTCTCCCTTGCAGGGCTGGAAACCTGAGTGGCCAGGGGCAAACCAGCAGTGTTAGGGCGTCAGACAATTTACTCTCGAGTCGTGATACACTGAAGTCACCTCTGTTACAGCTCAGCTAGGTCTGAACTTCTTAAAAAGCACTTTCTACCAGGGTGAGAAACCAGTTTATCAACGTTATTCTCTTTCAGATTTGGCCAGTTAAATGGAGTGGAGAACTACACAGACCGACCTTTCCACAGCCTTGCCGTCCCCGGCCTGCCAGGAAGGCAGGGGAACCCAGAAAGACAACTGTTGTACCAGGGTCTCATCTGTTTAGCATATTCTCCATACTTTGCAATTAAAAAAACCTCAAAGTACTATTATTTTTTTTGTTTTGTTTTTATTTCAGCTTATTATGGGGGTACAAAAGTTCTGGTTAGATATACTGCCCATGTCCCTCCCATTCCCCCGAGTCTGAGCTTCAAGCGTGCCCATTCCCCAGACAGTGCACATCGCACTC
>CM052440.1:487875-519366 GCA_028533085.1 Varecia variegata
TTCTTATAGCTGAGTAATACTCCATGGTATACAAATACCACATTTTACTAATCCATTCATGAATTGATGGACATTTGGGTTGTTTCCACATCTTAGCAATTGTGAATTGTGCTGCTATAAACATTCGGGTGCAGGTGTCTTTATTGTAGAATGACTTATGTTCTTCTGGGTAGATGCCCAATAATGGGATTGCTGGATCGAATGGAAGGTCTACTTGAATCTGTTTAAGGAATGTCAAAGTACTATTATTAACTACTGCAATAAAATGAGCTGGGGAATTCAGAGTCTAGAAGGTGCAAATGCATGTGTGGTGCACAGGTCCACTAACACGCATGTCAAGAGGCAGGTGGCAGTGCCCTTCCCCCTACACAGTGTTTGTATCCGGCCCTGCCGGGGACACATGCAGGGAGCTTGGTGACAGAGGGACGTGCACACAGGCATCCCAGCTCAGGTGTGGGGAAGCACGATGCCCCAGGCAGCCCCTTGGCGCACGATGGCCTGTAGTATACAAGGTGCCACTGGCTCTCCAGCGGGCAGGGCTGGTGGGAAACTGCGGCTGAGCAACGTGACGTGGGCGAGCTGTCCTGACAGAACAGAGGGCGCATCTGCACAGGTTGGGTATGGGACAAGGTGTACAGTGACAGCTAGCTACAACCTTCTTGTTATTTTGCAATAACAAGTAATAAGCTCAAAAAATAGAAGTATGTAACCAAATATGGAGTTTGTTTCTCCAGAAAGCTAGTTACGAACACATAACTGAGTCCAGGCATCTGCTGACATCCACATTCAACCCGGGACTGTCTGAGAACAGGAGACAGATCTGGCAGAGCACTGACCTCAGGGTCAGCCGGTACCTTATGAAGACAGGTGCAGCTGTAGAGACACAGTGTGTGCAAACCACGCCTTCATTTATCACATATTTACCATAATTCTGATAATTTTTTATTTCATATTTTCCTGGGAATACATGAAAAGTGAAGTGGAATGGTTTATGTGCTAGTTCTATAAACAGTTACTTTAAAGAAAAAGCCAAGTAAACAAACTGAAATAACTGATTTTTTTCCATCAGAATCATGGAATCAAAATAAAGATTTCAGAGCACTGTTTTAGAGAAGAAATATCTGACCTTATTGTGACTACTACTGTAAATTCAGTTTAAAAATCCACTCCAGGAGATAAAAGTATTTGTTTTCACAGTGATAACATGATTTTGATGGAATAAAGCACCACAATACAAGTAAGATGCCCACATATGAAGAAACCTGTGAAGCAGGAATGAACTTGGAACCAACTGGCACACACTTGGTCCCTGCCTCCAAACATGCTTATGTGTTCAACCACCTGAACACAAGCTGTAGCAGTTAAAATTTACAAGCATATGTATGTAACTGAACTACACAAGTCCTGTGACAGAGCTAAGATTAATAAAACACAAACACACACACGCACACACACACACACACACACACAGTGGGGTCTGCGGCCCCCACCATCTGCACTTCACAAACGCGTGGACCCGAAGAGCCATTCTGTAAATCACCCTAGGGCCCTATCACATGCTCCTTTTTTTTTTTTTTTTTTAAGTAAGACCTCGAAATTTTGGTTACACATTTTTCAAATCAGCGGAAAATCTTTAATCGAAGTATTTAATAAATGTAGAGCCAAAACTCTTCAGCTTTTGGAATCTTTTGCAAATTGTAGTTATTGAAAATAAAGCTTGTAAACAGGAAGATACACAAGCAATGGAAGAAATGAACCGATCCTGGAAGCTTCGCGGGTGCATACTAATGGGAGCCACGGTTCGCTGCCTGGACTGGAGAACACAACTGTATGAAGCCCTCACTGCCCCGGGCAGGTCGGGACTCTGCACTGGGTGAGACCAGACGGCCCACACGCTCAGGGGAACCACAGACACAACTCGTTTGACGAATTTTAGTTTATAAAAATGTTTTAACAGTCATGTACTCTGAATAGAGGCAAAAAGAGTACCTGAGAAAACATTTGTGCTGAAATGTTTATATGTTTCAATAGGAAAAAACCCCAGAATTGAAAATATCTCACATTTTACAGAATTTGCTGAACTTACTAATATTTCCTCAATTAAAAATGTTATAGCCCACAGGAAAGAGTAAACCAAAGGTGCCTACAATTTCAGATTCATCAACCACAAAATGCAACTTTGAAGACTCCAGGCAATTATATGAAAAAATAAAATTAATATCACACTGGAAAACGTACTTTTTTCAGAAAAATACCACTCAGATGCTAAAGAATTGAAGTATGTTAGTATGTATCAAGAATATAATGTCCATATAATCGCTATGAACATTGTTTTAGCATACCCAAGCTATTATTTTTCTTTTTTAAAGAAAGATTTTTGAAAATAATTTCTGAATGATACTACTTTAAAGGCCTGCTAATGTAGTAAGATCATTATTAGCCAATACATAAATATTTCAAAATGATTTAATTTTAATTAATCTTAACACCCCTTTCACTTCTCAGATGTGTACTGGTCTGGACACTAAATCATGTGGTCACCCTGGCACAGCTCTGGCTGTGAAGCAGCTGCTCCGCAAAAGCTGTGGCCTAGGGAGGGGACAGAAGCCTCCGCCAGGCACCAGGCAGGGGGAGCCCATCCTAACTCGCCACCTGCCACCCCCACCCTCAGCCAGTGCTTTCCCTGAGCACTGAGCAAGGCCGCAGTCCACAAGGGAGGCTGGGGGCGGGGACCTGGGGAGGCTGTGAAGTCCGTCTGGGGCAGCGGGAAGTGCTCCAGCCTGGGCACTAGGGAGAGCGGGTGTTGGGCACAGGCAGGCTTTAGAGGGACAACCTGAGGACCTCAGGAACACTGGGCACGAACGCAGGCTGCACTGGCCGCCACAGAGGCATCTAGCACGGGGCAGACTCTGCTGGGCCAGGCCTAGCACTGCGTGCTTGGCCTAGGGAAGGTCTCAGGAAGGGACTTGGGGCTTCCTCTTCATCCTCTAAGTGAGTGCACAAACCAGTGTAATTAGCAAATAAAGCCAGCATCTGGGGTGTGACTCAGCAGGGCACCGTGGCCACACGGATGACATGAGGCCGTGCACCATCAACCTGGCTGCAGGATGACTGGGCGCTTACCTGGCAACGAAGAGGAATGAGACGGGACCACCACACACTCACAGGTCAGATCCCACCTTTAGGCCGGGGGATCTCACCAGGGGCCATTCTATCCCCCAGGGGCCGTCTGGCAATGTCTGCAGACATTCCAGCCTGTCACAACACGGGGGTGGGGGCAGGACGCTGCTCGATACCCCACAGTGCACCAGGCAGGCCCAGCCACAGAGAATGGTTCAGGACCAAAGAGACTGTGCTGTTCAAACACACGTGAGCACACTCTTCTCTAGAGATGTGCCCCGAAGCCCAGATAGTTTAAAACATTTGAAGTAATTTACTGTTATTTTTTTGGAACAGGGTCTTGCTCCATTACCTAGGCTAGAGTGCAGTGGCGTCATCATAGCTCACGGCAACCTCAAACTCCTGGGCTCAAGTGATCCTCCTGCCTCAGCCTCCCAAGTAGCTGGGGAGCGCCACCATGACTGCCTAATTTTTCTACTTTTTGTACTGATGGGGTCTTGTTCTTACTCAGGTTGGTCTCAAACTCCTGGCCTCAAGCAATCCTCCTGCCTCGGCTTCCCAAAGTGCCAGGATTACAGGCGTGAGCCACTGCGCCTGGCCTGAAAATACTTTAAAAAGATACTTTGTGGCCGGGCGCGGTGGCTCACGCCTGTAATCCTAGCACTTGGGAGGCGGAGGCGGATGGATCGTTTGAGCTCAGGAGTTCGAGACCAGCCTGAGCAAGAGCGAGACCCCGTCTCTACTAAAAAATAGAAACAAATAATCTGGCCAACTAAAAATATATATAGAAAAAATTAGCCGGGCATGGTGGCGCATGCCTGTAGTCCCAGCTACTCGGGAGGCTGAGGCAGAAGGATTGCTTAAGCCCAGGAGTTTGAGGTTGCTGTGAGCTAGGCTGACGCCATGGCACTCACTCTAGCCGGGGCAACAGAGTGAGACTCTGTGTCAAAAAAAAAAAAAAAAAAAAAGATACTTTGTATGTCTGTATACCTGTAACACTGTCGACTTCGATTAGTAACTTAATAATTATATGGAAGGAACTACCCAGAGATTAGAGACTGCGTTCAAGAAATCAGCGCAAAACAAATGAGGGCACAAGTTTAAACAGTGACCACCCCCACCCCAAAGTCCACCCTACATTCAAAAGCCTCCGCATGAAGCTAGCACCTGAAGAAGACATCTAGTCCCAAAACCCTCTCAACAAACAAAGCATGCCCAAATTTGATCCTTTCAAGGACATGTGCAGCCATCTCAGATTTAATACACAAAAATTATTTAAGACACGAAAACTTTTAGATGTGCAACAGAGACCCCCCTAGCATACCTTCACACACACTCTCCAGAGAGAAGTACGTGGTCTGGTTAATGTAGCCGGCACTTTCCATTAGGGAAGTCACACAGCCGATCAGCACTCGGGGGCTGGAGTCTGACAGCCCCCCACCGTGGTTCTTGCTGTTGTCCTCCCATTTATCAGAGACAGCTTCTACCTGCAGGACAGACAAGCAGCTTTTCAAACCATAGTAAGAGGACCACGAGGAAAGCAAACTACAGGCCAGCATCCCTGTCTTAGTCCATTGGGGCGGGAAATTCCAAGATCAAGGGGCTGGTGGATCCACAGTCTGGTTAGTGTCCTCGTCCTGCTTCATATGTGACATCTTCTCGATGCAGCCTCACCTGGTAGACGGGGAGGGGGAGTTCTCCGGGGTATGTCTTATAAGGGCCTCACCCTCATGACTGAATCCCCACCAAAGCCCCCACCTCCTAATAACATCACACTGGGGGCCAGAATTTCAGCATATGAATTTTGGGGGGATACCACCATTGAGTCTACAGCAATCCCTTATGAATATAGATACAAAAATCTTCAACAAAATATTAGCAAAATGAGTATAGCAGCATATTAAAAGGCTTCTACACCATGACTAAGTGGGGTTCATCTCAGAATGCAAAGGTGGTTCAACATATGAAAATCAGTCGACATAACACACCACACTGACAGGATGGGGGAAATTACAAGAATATCTCAATTGATACAGAAAAATCATTTGACAAAATTCAATATCCTTTCACAACACAAACACTTAATAAACTAGAAATTGAAGGAAACTCCTTCATCATGTTAAAAGTCATGTAAGTAGAAAGTCCACAGCTAACATCACACTCAGTGGAGGAAGACTGAAAGCCACACCCACTCTCCCCTCTTCCATTCGACACGGTGCTGGAAGTTCTTCCCAGAACAATTACGCAAGAAAAAAGAAATTAAAAGTGCCCAAATTTTTGTTAAGTAGTAGTAAAATTATCTCCGTTCACAGATGGCATGATCTTATCTGTAGAAAACTCCAAAAATTCCACACCTACAAAAAACAGTTAGAGCTAATAAATGAATTCGGCAAAGTAACTTGATACAAAGTCAACATACAAAAATCAGTTTTACTTCTATAAACTTACAATGAAGAATCCCAAAAGAAAATTAACAAAACAATTCCACTTACAGCAAAATCAGAAAGAATAGAATACTTAGGAATTAACCAAGGAGATGGAAGACTTACACACAGAAAAACTACAAAATATTGATGGATGAAATTAAAGACCTAAATATTAATAAATGGAAAGACATCCAAGTTCATGAACTGGAAGACTTAGTAGTGTTAGGATGACAATACCACCCAGAGCATCCACAGATTCAATGTAATTCCTATCGAAATCCCATCAGTGTATTTTCATATAAATAGAAAAACTCATCCTAAAATTCATACGGAATCTCAAGGGCCCCTGAATAGCCAAAACAGTCTTGAAAAGCTATAACAAAATGGAGGTCTCATACTTCCTAATTTCAAAGGTTCCTACAAAGCTACAGTTATCAATCAAGTGTGGCACTGGCCTGAGGACAGTCACACAGACCAAAGGAACAGAACAGAGAGCCCAGAAAGAAACCCTCGCACACATGGTCCAACTGACCTTTGACAGGGTGCCAGGACCGTTCCACAGGGACGCACATGCTGTGTTACAGTCTTTTCAGAAATAGGGAAAACCAGACGTCCACATGCAAAAGAATGAGGTTGGACCCTTATCTTACACCATATACAAAAATCAACTCAAAATGGATCAAAGACTTAAATTTTAAAAAACTAGAAAACTCTTAGTAGAAAACTGAGGGAATCTTCATGATCTTGGATTAATCAATGGTATCTGAAGTGTGACATCAAAAGTACAGGCAATTAAAAAAAGAGAAATTAGACTTCAAAATTTAAAGTTTATGTACATCAAAGGATACTATGAAGACGACAAATGACACAATGAGAGAAAATATTTACAAACTGTGTATCTGATAAGAGATTACTATCCAGAATATATGAAGAATTCCTACAACTCAACAAGCAAACAATCCAATTTAAAAATGGGCAAAGGATTTGAACAGACACTTCTCCAAAAAAGACACAAAGATGGCCAATAAGCACCTGAAAAGATGCTCAACATCACTAGTCATTAGGGAAATGAAAATCAAAGCCACCATGAGATATCACCCCACACCCGCTAGGAATGGTTTTCAAAAAGAAAAATGAAAACATCAAGTGTGAGCAAGGATATAGAGAAATTAGAACCTTCCTACACCGTTGGTGGGAACATAAAATGGTGCGGCCATTGTGCAAAATATAGTTTGTTGGTTCCTCAAAAGGTTAAACATGGTTTACCATATGACCCAGAAATTGCACTCCTAGGTATATACACAAAAGAACTGAAAACAGGGGCTCAGACAGATACTTGTTTATAGGCTCATTATTCATAACAGTCAAAAGGAAGAAACAGCCCAAGTGTCCATTAGCAGATGAATGGAGAAACAAAATGTGATGTGTCCAACAATGGAATATTATTCCACCATAAAAAGGAACTTTTGATACATGCTACATGGATTAACCTTGACAACATTATGCTAAGTAACACAAGGCAGACACAAAAGGACAAATACCGTGTCACTCCACTTGTGTGAGGTATTTAGAATAGGCAGATTCAGAGGGACACAAAATAGAACAGTGAATAACTATTTAATGGGTACAGAGTTTCTACTGGGATGCCGAAAAAGTTCTGAAAATAGATCATGGTGATGGTTGCACATTGGGAATGTACGTAATGCCACTGAATTGTACACTTAAATATAAATAAAATGGTAAATTTTATGGTATATAAATTTTACCACAAGAAAAAAACTCAGAGGCACATTCAAATTTATACCAAATGGGATCATATTCATAATGTAAAAATGGTTCACGTTAGGAAACTATTCATATTTTTCATCATATTAATAGTTCAAAGAAACAAAAATTACAGGATCGTCTGGAAGATGCTGAAAAGTACTTGAAAAATCTATCACTGATTTATAAAAGCAAGAACTGTGAGTAAAGATGCACACTCCTTTCCATAAACAAGAAAGATCCTGCCTCCGTGTAAACTGGGAACAAGCGTAGGGACGGCCAACAGGGACACCAACAGGACAGTGACATCTAAAAACCCAGATGCCCGTTCTCCACATTGTAACATTTCTGAGATCAGGATGAGTCTCGCAACCTATGCTTCCATCTTAAATTTTCATTATTAAATTAATGGTGTGTCTTAAAATCAATGGGAGTCTTCTGGGCAATCCTGCTGGGGAAAGACCACGCGTGAGCCGCATGACAGCAGCTCAGAGAACCAGGCACATGTCCACAAAGGTTCTGAGTCCCAGATTACCTTTGTAGGCTTCTAAAACCAGAGCACTTCTTTTAATACACACAAAAAAGTGAGGACTATGGTGTAATTTGAAGTTGCAAAGGCAATCTTTGGAGGAAAAAACATATAATACAAAAATTGTAAGAAGAACAAAGACAGTAGTGTGAATGAGCCAGTTCTACACCTCTCATGATGTAAGTCAGTAAATACTAATGATGGCAAGTGAAGAAAAAACGTAAGCTTATTGTTCAAGTGACTCGAGTACCTACTAGAAGAGCGAAAAACAGAAACCAAGAGGAGCATTAGGTGTGAGGTGTGAAAGCGCAGGAGGGGAGCAAGGAAGGAGGTTCTGCTTTGCATTTCAGAGCCTGCAGGCCAGAGCCACCTATAGGACTTTGTGCAATGGCAGAACTGTTCTCTATTTGTGCAGCCCAATTTGCAGTCACCAGCTACATTTAGCGCTTGAAATGTGGCAAATGAAACTGAGGAACTACTTTTAAATTGTGTTGTATTTACTGTTTTAATAAATATAAATAGTCGCACATGGGCTGGTGCTACCATATTGAACAGTGCAATTGTAGAATTTGAATTATTTTATTTTTATACATACGCATTATTTTTAAAATGTGAAAGATGACATTAAGCATTAAGATGGCACTTACTAACTATAATGGTAATAAAATGCATCTCAAGAATTTTTAAAAAGTAGTTAAGAGCTCAGTAAGTTTGCCAGCTTCCAAAATAAATTTAAAAAATCAATACCTATTCTATACAGGAAGAAAAAGATTAATTTGAAAATACAATGTAAAATTACATTGATAATGGAACACACACATAAAAATTATTGGAAATAAAATTAAGAAATCTGGAAAACCTAAATGAAGACAACTATTGAACTGAAAAAAAATACAAAGGAAGCCTTAAATAAATGGACAGACATAATTATTTGTGGTTGGGGAAGACTCTGCATGATCCAAATATCAATTATCCTAAAAGGAATCCATAAACTCAGTGCCAATCAAAGCAAATATGAGCAGAGGTGGAAAAACAACAAAAAAAGTTTCTACAACACATCAAGCAATTTCATCCAGAAATAAGAGTAGGAAGGGAAACCTCCTTACACCTATTACAGGAACCATGTCACCGCAGCCCACAGCACAAGCATCAGGACTGACCGTCACATGCATGTGGGACTCCAGTGTATGATAAAGGAACCTTTCAGATCAGTAGGGAAAGAGTAAGTGACTCAGTGGAATGCCTGGTTCCTTCTCTGTGCACCCAAATAAATTCCAGATTAAATATTCAAATGTTAATAAATGATTTTCAGAGGAAAATCTGACGGAGTATTTGTAACAAGAAGTGGAATAAGCCTCTCTAAGGGTTCTTACAGAGTCCAGGAGCCACATGGAAAAGACACGTTTAACTACATAAAATGAAACTCCATAAAACAAACTCAAAAGATGACCTTGGGGAAAATACTTACACTTTCATATAATAATTTTCCTTAAAAAGCTCTACTTTCCCTAATAAGTTAACGTACTTTAAGGCCTAAGTGTACATTAATGTTTTAAGATTGCTTTTCACTTATTAGATTGGCAAAGATTTCAAAAATCAATAATATCCACATTATTGTCAACACTGGGTAACAGCTAGTCTCTCATTCTGCTCCTGAGAGTATAAATTAGTACATTACTGGGTGTTAATTTCATAACCATTAAATTGTTAAATCTGCATACCCTTTGACCTAGCAATTCTACCCCCATTAATTTATACTATAAAAATCTATTTTTATATAAAAAAGGAAGTTGCTAAATAATAGAGTCCACTAATTATCTCTGCTAATCAGATAACACAGGGTCCAATAGTGATCATTTTTAACAATAATTTTTAAAACACTAGAAGAACAGACATAGAACTATTAACTGTTCTCCAAGGCATAAATTTATAGTAAACTTCACTTTCTGAATTATAAATTTCTATGCTGTTTGAATGATTTACCATGACCAACATTTACTTTTTAAAACAGAAATCATTATAAAACATAAGCTGGGTGAGCTGACTCACACCTGTAATCCTAGCATTTTGGAAGGCCAAAGCAGAAGGATCACTTGAAGCCAGGAGTTCAAGACCAGCCTGAGCAATGTAGCAAGACCCCCGTCTCTACACAACATAGAAACATTAGCTGTATGTAGTGACACATGCCTGTAGTCTCAGCTACTTGGGAGGCTGAGGTGGGAGGATCGCTTGAGCCCAGGAGTTTGAGGTTGCTGTGAGCTACTGATGACGCCATCATACAGTAGCCTGTGCAACAGAGTGAGATTGTCTAAAAACGCACACCCACACACCCACACACACACACACACAACCAAATAAAAGCACCTCCTCAAAGGTATATTCTACTCACTCCCTCTTGGCTAAGTCATGTCTGAGAGCTTAACTAAACATGAGGAAAGCAACATGAAGCCCCATGGTGAAGAGAGACTGCTCCCAAATGAACTCAGATCTTACCCTGATTGCTTTCAGTCCATTAGACACTTTATTCTCTTCCACAACTGCAATAACTTCCTGTCCGACATTCAGGAGCACTTTGCTCGTTACAGCTTCATTGGAGAAGTAGATCAAATCATCAATCATGCCATAATCACTGCAGTACCTTGTCACAACACCTTGTATGGTTTTCAACTTGGTGTCGCCTGGGATAGGTAAACAAAGAGGTTACACTGGCCACAAGTGCAAGGCCACACTACGATTAAGCCCTCCAGGGAAAGGCAGAGAATGCGAGCAACCATCAGGGACAGGAGCTTAACAGGCTGGATTTGAGATACGGAGACACTGCCTGGCAGTGTCACGTTCGGAACGTAGGGTTTAGGAAGCGGATGGCCAGGTTCCTCTGAGGGGCGCAGGTGGTGGACGCGGTGGGGACAGCCCTGACTCAGAGCCTGGGGCTCTGCCTGTGTCTGACTCCTAGCTCTTCTACTGCCATTTGTGTGACTCTGGACAGGGTCCTCAACCACGCTGTGCCTGCTGTCATCTGTAAAATGGAGACAGTAATCGTCGCTACCCAAGGGAGCTGCCGGAAGATTAAGTAACAACACACGTGCATGTACAGTCCTCCCAGTGGCTGACACAGGTTAGGGTGCAGCATAAATGGTTGTTACTTATGTCAGCATCTGGGGAGTCATTAACATGCAGTTATTACTATTATTTTCTTTCATCACCATCACCAGCCGCAGCAGCAGCCTCAGAAGACTGGCAATGTCTCTGTAAACATGGCCCCGGCAGGGGTTCAGGGCTTGGGCAGGCAAGTGTGGCTGAGGGGCAGCGCAAGCCCTCGGTCACTCAGTGACGGATCAAGAACCACTGCTGCAGCCACTGTCCTCTGAGTCCCTGATGCACCTCAGCAGACACAGGCAGAACCTCGGGTACCCAGGTTACATTACAGGCAAGGAACCTTAGTGCTGTGTGGAGCTGGGGCTCAAGCTGTCCTTCAAAGCCAGTAGTTCACCGATGAAACCAGACCAACGAAGCCAGCTGCTCCAGGTTACAGTCGCTTTTACAGGCATCAGCACTTCTGACACAGACGGCCTTTACCACACAGCCGTCAACAACTGACAACGTTTCTGATGCTGTTTCTGGCTTCTCTTGTGGAGAATTCCATCTTTTGAGGGGCTAAAGAAAGCAACTAGGGAATCACTACTGTGAATTCAACTCCCTACAGGAGAAATTGGGAGAAAACATCAGTGAACTTGGGAGGAAGCTGCTGTGAGAATTCTGAGGGCCAGGAAAGGGGCAGTCCGTCAAAATTGTAAGTACACCCTGGACTTTAGGAAGATTAGTTCAAAAACGACTTGAAAAAAAGACGAGTGTGATTTCATTACATTCTGAAAGGGCAATTTAAGATGGCTGGGATTCTTATTTTTCAGAGATTTCTAAACACACAACTGCCAAGTGATGGCAGTGACAGAGAAATGGGAAAAATACGCAGAGATCTTTTTTCACGTTACTTGCACAGATACAAATTCAAAGCGGAAATGAGGAAAATGGCTCAACAGAGGCACAGACCTAAGGGGACATTTGTGTAAATGTCCAAAACTCATGCAAAATGCCATGTATAGTTAAAAAGCCTTTTTATGTCATGCTGGACAGCAGAAGAGAGAGGACCCAGGAAAGGACGCGCCTTAGGTTTAGAACCGAAAAACAGACAACGGATGACATCAGCATTTCTCAAACTGTCCCTATTCTACCGAAGCTCCGTGAAACAAGTGCGTTAAAAAGAACCCTCATCTCACATATACACGTGTAAGCACCGGAACTGCAGAGGCGGGGGTCGCCGCACAGCTGTGCCTGGGCCCTGACCGCGGGCAAGGGCGCGCGGCCCTCAGGTCGCCCTGCCCCGCCGCCTCCCGGCCCCTCAGGTCGCCCTGCCCCGCCGCCTCCCGGCCCCTCAGGTCGCCCTGCCCCGCCGCCTCCCGGCCCCTCAGGTGGCCCTGCCCCGCCGCCCCCCGGCCGGCCCGACGCCTGGAAGAACGCCGAGGCTCGGCCGGGCAGGACACCGCAGGCCGCGCCAGCCAGACCCCGCGCCCGCGCCCTCCCTCGGCACCTTCCGCGAGCTCCAGCTCCGGCCGCCCGGCCTCCTCGTCAGGGGCGTCCGCCTTCCTCCAGAAGAAGGCGGCCAGCTTGGCCGCGAGGCGCAACATGGCGCTCCACCTCGCCCGCCGCCCACGCACGACGCACTCTTGTTGCACGCGGCCGGCGCCGCTGCGTGCCCTCGGCCAATGGGGTCGCTGCGCCTGCGCCTGCGCCTTCCTCCCACCGCCCTGGGCCAATGGGGTCCTAGCGCGTGCCGCCTGCGGTAGCGGTTAGAGGTTGGCCGTTGGCCTGTGTTGCCACGTGAGGGGCGCGAGGTGCCGGCGGGAGTGACGTCAGAGGGAGGGTCGCAGTAGGCAGGCGGGCGGGGCGCGTCTTCCCTGCTGCGGCCGCCGGGCAGACAGATGGCAGCAGGCCCGAGGAGCCCCGATCCCTAACCTGCTCCCGCGCCTGGCCCTCCTGTCTCCGTCCTCACTCAGGCCACACTCGCCCACGTCCCCGGGCAGCGGATCGCGTCGGCTCTGTGGTGCCCGCCGGCCCCTGCCCCGCGGCCCGGCCGCTCCCCGCCCAGGCTGGGTGTGGCTGCCCCGGCCCTGCAGCGGTCCGTCCCAGAGCCAAAGCCGCACGGTCTCCTGAGGACTGGAAACAGTCCTGAGCCCTCTGCTACTGAACGGACTCCTCCTGGCCAAGGGGGCCCAGAAATCCCCTAAAACCGAGTTCCCCGCCATGACCCGGCGGGAGGATGAAGCACAATTTATGTGTATGCTTTCCCTTCACGAGTATTCACGACTCCTGTAGCTTGCTGAATACGTGTATCTGACCACTCCGCTCAGTGCAAAATCCTGTTCCCTTTTGTCTGTTCTTGGAAGCACCAGGGCTCAGCTTCCCAACCTGTCGGGATAGCTGCACAAGAGGCAGGTGCCCTGTATGAGAAATAGAGCTCTCCTTTTTCCAAAGCACAAACCTCGTTAATTGTTTTTCAGTTAACCCCATGCCCACAGGTGCCTGGTACCTGGGTGCACCTGCTGCGCCCACACTCCAGGCGTGCACCTGCCTTGCCTCCCGCCTGCAGCTTTTGCACAGCTCTGTCAGTGTCCCCTCCTTCCTTCTGCACGACTGCCCACACGCCTCCCTCTCACTGGGGCCTGCTCCGGTCCCTCGCCCGACCTCTTTCCCTCATGGAGAGAATGGAGTGTGCTGTGTGCTCCCACTCCCGCTGCAGCGTGAACACACGTGGCCTGCTCTGCTCGCTCCGTAAATGCGTGCTGAACGGCTGTGTACACGTGGAAGTGTGTGGGGAGCTTGGCAGGAGAGAGGGAGGAAGGGACTTTTAAGAACAACAGTTTGTTTGAAGATGGTGTGTGAGAGAAGGACTTGTTCTGGAAACCAGCATTGCCAGCAGGAACAAGGACTAGAGGGGCTTGCTCTGCAACCTCTGACTCAGGGCAGTGTGTTTGCATTTCTCAGTGGAGAAGAACTTTGGAAAGGCACAGAAATGGTGACATCTGATTAACATTCTTTTTTCCAAACAAAAAGAAACAGAAGGGTCAGTCCGCTCAGACCAAGTCCCATTAATCCTATTTATTGCTTTGAAAGATGTCAGTGAAGAAGTTTGGGAGGTTTCTGGTCCGTTCACAATAGCTCTTGGCTCCATAGATTATAGTTTGTGAAAATTATTTCTAATCCTTCTTGCTTAGTTGAAACTAAGACAATGGAGTCTCCCATGATTTGAAACCTGAGGACTCTGCCCACGTTTAATGTGGGTTCATGGTTTAAGGAGCTGATTTTTCAGAACACTTTGGTTTCAGCCTTTTTACAATGTGAGCAAAGAATCTGTGGCTGTAACTGTCAGGGTGCCAGTGTCTCTGGGTGACACATTTGTGTCCTTTTTCTCTGCTTGCTGAGCAGAAATAAAGGGTGCAGTGGGACTGCCAGCCACTGGGGCTGCCCGCAGGAACCGCCAGGGCAGAATCCTGAGCAGGCCCAGGGCCATGCCGGCCAAGTGAGAGTGTGAATGTTTATGTGAAGGAAGCTTCCATCGTGTGGTCAGGGGGGACAGAAAAAGGATGCTTGAAAAGAAGTACAAGACCTTTGAACAGAAAGTCGCTTGTTTCAGAAACAGGGCCTGCTAGGATTGTGTGCTTGGTGGCCGCGGCGCCCGAGACCTGCGGTGCATGGAACCTGGGAGGCCCCTTCCTCTCCTAGCTGGGCTAAGACTGCTCTGGGTCAGCGGTTACACAACCAACTCGAAAAACAACCAACGCGGAATGTTTCTAGGATCCACTCAATGCATCTCCTCATTGAAATTCAGGAAGTGGTTCTGCTTCCCCTGGCTTAGGAGCCGTTTTGCCGAGCTTTTGTTCCATCTGTGAAGAGTTCTTGCTGGGAGCCCCTCACCCACACACCAGCACTCCCAAGGCCGGAGCGACAGGAGAGGTAAGCAGCGGAGGCGGATTTGCAATCTCTGCTTCAGTTTCCACCTGGAGCAGCTGAGTCCACAGCGTCTTGGGGTTGCAGACGGGGTGGCTAGTGGGAGTCGAAAGGCATTATACACGCAGGACTGGGATCAATGAGGCTAAATTTAAAGCCTAAAATCGCCCTGAATCCAGAACATTGAGGTTTGTCTTATGAGGAAAGTGATTTTATTCACCTTTAGAATTAAATGCTGATTTTTTCCTTCAAATTTGCAGCACTTCAGTGTGAGCAATATTTCTTTGCTAAGAAAGTATTTCTTAAAAAAAAAAAAGTATTTCTTGAGAACAACTTATTTTAATTGAAGTTTTTTCAGAGTGGTCAAAGGCGATGATAATTTCATAAACAACTCGTGACACTGGCTGCAAGCTCCGGCCGTGGTGTCACCGCTCTGGCTGGCTGTCCCCCAGGCCATGACTCGGGAGGAGCCGTTCAGGGAGGAGCTGGCCTACGACCGGATGCCCACGCTGGAGCGGGGACGGCCACACCCTGTGGGCTACACGGCGGACGCGGAGCCAGGCGACCTTCAGCTGTCCAAGAGGGTGCCCCCGTGCCTCAGTGACAAGGCGGGGGTCTTCTCCGTGTTGATGGGGGTGAGTAGCCCGACCTGGTCCCTGAGGGTCCCCTGGCCTGGGTGCCCTTCCCAGGTGTGGCGGGAGGAGTGGCGCTGAGACCCATCCTACTGCTGCGCAGCCCTGGGTGCCGCCCTGTTTGTTTTACGTATTCTCAGAATTATTTTTCTCAGTTCCCGAGTATCTGGTGCTGGTCCTGATTTGGCCTCTAGGCTGCGGCTGAGTCCCCCCAGGGAGGGACAGTCCCGGGGCCACACTGAGCCCACAGGGCTCTGCACTGGGCCAGGGTGGCCTCCATGACCCTTGACTCTTGGGGGGGGGGGTCCAGGTCACCTGCAAAGGGGCCACAGGGCTGGAGCAGGCAGGGCGGCACCGAGCATCTGGGGGTCTTCCCGGGGGCCCTGGGACGTTTCCCGTGTACACAGATACGGGGACGCCTAGATGATCGGCGTCATTTTGGCCTGAGTGTGCCAAGAGCCAGTCCTGCCTCCTGCCAGGGCCTTGCCCGTGTGACGCCCTTGTGCCCATGGCCACTGACTCTCGGGGTCCTTTCCCAGATGTCAGCTTGGATTAGCTTCTGCAGCAGTGGGACAGGCATCGTTTCCCAGGCTGCTGCCTGGACCCGAGGGTGGGTTCTGAAGCCCCTGAAATCACACGTGTTGGGTGTCTTCTGGGGAGGGACTCCCTTTCTTGCTTTAAGTGTTGACAGACCCCCCCTTCTGCCCCCAAATATCAGGGTGGAGTCCGTGCTCTGACTCGGGGGAGGCCAGTCCACTTCTGGGCTGTGTCTGCCCTGCGGGGAGGCGTCCGGGCCGGGCGAGATCCAGGGCCAGGGACAGCTGGTGCTGGTCAGGCGCTGGGCTCAGAGCCGTCCAGGTGCGGTCACAGGGTTAGTGTCCCTTCCTCAGACGTCTGAGGCAGGGCTACGTCTTACCCTGAATTTATATTACTCTTTTCCAGAGCTGCCTTCTGGTGACCTCGGGGTTCTCACTCTACCTGGGGAACGTGTTCCCCTCGGAAATGGATTACCTACGCTGCGCGGCAGGTTCTGTAAGCAACGTTCCCCAGCTGTGGCTGGCAGTCCCCAAGCTCACTGTCTCGCACTTGAATTTCTTTGCTCTGAGATTTGCAGGTTTCTGTCACTTGTTCCTCATTGAAAATCTGTGTGACTTTGGTTTCAAGTAGGATTTACCACTTTTGAGAATTACCGATGGAGCAGGTCTGACTCGTACCCTGCAGGTGCCTGTGCAAAGAGTAGCACTTTGACCCCAGCTGGCCTGGGAGCCGGCCGGAGCCTGCCCTGGGGTTTGGGGCTGCACCCCACCTCCTCCTGAGGCTCTGTGGGGCCCATGGGGGGTGCCCGCCAGTCCTCTTGGGAGGGGAGCAGAGACAGCCACTGACCTTTGCCCCCAGCACCCCTGCCCCTGCCTCTCAGGGGCCTGGCCAGCTGGAGCACAGAGCCCCTTATTTCCTGGGGTCTCATGTGTGTCATTGGGGACCCCTGTTTCCGATGACAGTGCAGGCACAATGCCCCAGGCTCCTGCTTCTGCCTTCCCACCTGCAAGGACAGGGTTGGTGACTGTGTGCCCAAATGTCTCAAAACCAAAGCAGACACATGCTCTCCTTAACCCCATGCCCCACCCTGTGTCCTGTGTCCCGGGTCTCTGTGTCTCTGGGTCTCTGCTCCTTCAGAACAAACTCCTTGAGGGAATGTGATGCTTCTCCCTGCTGAGCTCTCAGAACCTTCTCCTAGGCTTTTTGTCCTCCCCCGGGACAGCCCTCCCAGCCTCTGCCTCTGTCCCTGCTCACCCCCCACCCTCCTTCTTCCCAGCCCTTGGCTCTCAAGGCCCCTGGGTGGGTTCCATGCTGAGTCCGTCCCCACCCAACTGACACCCGCTCAGGCCACCGTGGGTGTCCCCTGCCTCCCACCTGACACTGCAGTGCTTGCCCCTCAGACGGCTCCCCGCCGCCCGGTCTGGGGTCCACGGCCTGACCAGCTGGCCCACTGGGCCCACCTCGGCCGCTGCCCTGCTCCCTGGCCCTGACTCCTGGCCTCGGGGTCGCAGCGGGACAAGAACGCCCTAAGCAGATTCTTTTTCCTTTTTGGGTGATTCTTCAGCTAGGACCGTCCCTGGCCTTGCGCTTTTGTAGTTACATTCTGGACTTCGAACCGTGTCCGGCTAGAATAGTGGTCGTTATCGAATGTCTTTTAGCTCATCAGAAAATAAAAGCTTTTCTCAGAATAAATTATTGTGAAGCATCTGGGGACTGTTCCACGTCACGCAAAGCCCCGGTCAGGTGGACCGGCAGCTCACGTTTTGACGAAGTGATTCGGATCATTCCGGAAACTTGAACATTACGTTTTATTGAAGTCGCGGTTGTGGCCTGCAGGGGTGCGGGGACCCATGGCTCGCCGCTCTGGTTCCTTTGCAGTGCGTTCCCTCGGCGCTCGTGAGCTTCGCCGTCTCCAGGAGAAACGTCAACGCGGTGAGTCCGGCCCCCGCCAGTCCTCCTCGGCCGGCAGGTGGGCGCCGGGTGGGGGGGGCCCTGAGGTCGCCCCCAGACTGTAGGACCCCCCGCCCTGCCCCCTGCCTGCAAGAGGGGTGGGGAGAATCCTGCGACGGATTCTCACCTGGCACAGTCTTGACTACTTCGAGTTGCCAACCTGGCGTTTGGTGTGATGTTACTCTTATTTCTTTACTAATCGAAGGAAGCAAAACCCCTCCTGCCCTGTTTTTCAGATTCCTAATTTTCAGATACTGTTCGTTTCCACGTTTGCTGTGACCACCACGTGTTTAATATGGTTTGGATGCAAACTGGTCCTGAACCCGTCAGCAATAAACGTGAGTGACCGCACCGCGCCGTGGCCACGCAGGTTTCACGCTCTGGTGTGGCGGCTCCACCGTGGGTGTCCATGTGGTTGTTTGTTAAGATTTATGTAAAAGCAACCCAGTCAAGACCTAGAATAGTTCCATCACAAACACCCCCAAAACGTGTGTTTCCGGTTTTTGGCAATGACACGGAGCGGTGCAGACGTTTGTGTGCAGGTTTGTGTGGGAACAAGGAGGGTTTAGGTTGGGGTCAGCAGACTCCGGCTCTCGGCCTGTCTTGGTCCGCCCTCTGAGCCAACAGTGGGTTAAAAAGCCAAAGAAACCCCAGAGGTGCACGTGAGGCAGAGACGGTGTGAGTCCAGCAGGCCTGACAGCAGGCCCTGGACAGAAAAGGCGGCTGACCGTGGTCTAGGGCCCTGCACGGCCCTGTCCGTGAGCCCGGCTGATGGCCGCGGAGGGGGAGCAGCTCGCGGAGGGGGAGCAGCTCCCGGAGGAGGGGCAGCTCGCGGAGGAGGGGGAGCAGCTCGAGGAGGAGGGCGCGGCGGCTGAAGTGCGCATCTCCTTCGCAGATCAACTTCAACCTCATCCTGCTGCTGCTGCTGGAGCTGCTCATGGCAGCCACCGTCATCGTCTCCGCTCGGTCCAGCGAGGAGTTCTGCAAGAAAAAGAAGGTGGGTGTAGATTCTGGCCCCGCGCAGCAGAGCGGTGGGACGTCCCCCAGGACCAGCGCGTCACCGCTCACCTGAAGGGCAACAGGTGGGAGGTCGGGTGTCAGTGGCCTTGGGAGGCGAAGGTGAGATGCCGCCCCCCTGGCTCCCTGCGTGCGGTCCCGGCAGGATCACGAGGAGAAACGGCTGCTGAAAATATCGCGTGCACCGGGATTACGGCAGTTGACACACTTGCACGGTGTACAGGGAACTTTCCCTTCAAGCCTGAGATCCGCTGGTGACTTTGAGGCGGTCGCGTTCCGAGCACAGGCCGGCCCGGTGTGCTGCCCGCGGGGGCCGGGCCTGAGAGCAGAGCGGAGCCGCGTGTCCCTCGGGGCTCGGCGTGACGACATTCTGTCTCGCTTTAGGGTTCCGTCTCCAACAGCACCAATGTTATGGACGAAGTGACGTTTCCTGCTCGGGTCCTGAAGTCCTATTCAGTAAGGGAATTTTTATTTTTCCTCTTCTTATTTTATTTTAGTGAGGTGGGGGTTGAGGCTGGATTAAAGCATCACATTTATTTCTCAAGATGACTAAGACACAGCCACGTCGACTGGGGGCCGTGGGCGCGGTAACTCCCCTGCCAGGGAGACTTCAGTCTGTTTATTGCTGTCGTTGGTGACAAAATAGCTGCTCCTAAAAGGTGCCAGTGTTCCTTAGGTTTCAGGGGACGGGGCTTGGTATCGCTGTAGGTACAGTCACAGGGGTGTCCTGGCTGACACTGTTGTCAGGGAATCCCTGAGCCCTCAGCGTCCCCTGCACGCGCAGCGTCCTGATCTGAGCATAAGTCACACGGCCCCTCTCCTGCTACCCATGTGTGTCTTTTGTGCCCTGTGTTTTTCTGTCCGTGGATGAGCGGTTAGGAACATCCCATCTGAGTGCGGTGCTACCGATTTCCCTTCGTAACACGGTGGCTTCCTGGCGTGTTTGGTTACGTGTGTGTAGAGCCGCTCCCTGGTGATTTCCTGTCATCGCTGTCAGCGACCTGTGTTATCTTCCGTGACGCCTTTGCCGCCAAGTCCGTGTTAGTGGGTTTAAGCGCATCCGTGACTCTTTGGCTGATGCCTGCCCCGCAGACCTCTCTCTCTCTGCCCTCCAGCTTTCCTGGCTCTCGTATTTGCTGTGTCTCTCACAGACAGCACGTGGCCGCATTTCACTCTCAATCCAACCTCTCATTCTCTCGGTAGCCTTTTGAAAGTGCTCGCTGACTTCTTCATCTTTGTTTTCAGCATCTTTTTTGTTCTCTATTTTCCCCAGGGCTTTTTCTTCTCTGCTCCCTGTCCCTCCACCTTCTTGGGAATTGGTGGCAGCTTCTTCCTTCCTTTTCCCTCTAATTGTGGATTGCAAATTCAGCATTTTTCAGTGTTCTTTTAGAGGCTGCCAGTAACATGTCACCCTCCCCTGCCACGCCGGCTCTTCACTGCGAAACGCGCAGCCTCCCGTCCGCCTCCCCCAGTCCCGTTTGCTCCCCTTTCTTTTGCATTTCATCCTTTTCTTTAGGGGTTTCTTGAGGGAGTGTCTGTTTCTGACAGCCCTTCCAAGCGTTTGCCGGTTTCCTCGTGGTCGTAGGCGGCGACGGCCTGGAGAGGATCCGGGCGTCGGTTCTCCCCGAGCGTCCACTGGTCCCGCCGTCTGCTGTGGCCCAACTGCCGTCCCTCGTAGGCGGCCTCCGTTTCTGGAGTTTTCCGTTCTGAGGTCGTGATCTCTCAGGCGGGATGCCGTCGGGGTCTTGTGCCCTCCGAGGGGACAAATGTCCCCCCCCGGACACCAGCCCCCGGCCTTCGTGCCCCGGCCCTGCATTTGGGCCTCACGGCTGTTCTCCGCGTGTGCAGGTTCTTGGGCGTTTGTTTCTTTCCAGTCTTCCCGTGGGGGCAGGGCCGGGGCTCCTGGTGGTCCTGTGTCCCCCCGCCCCCCGTCAGGTCAGTGCCTCAGTCAGGTGTCTGTGGAGAACAGGAGCGGGAGGGAATCTCTACCCAGGAGGTTCCGCGTCAGGAGAGCGACGTGGACCGTCACTGCTGCCGGCGAGCGGGGGCTGGGCCAGGGGCTCCCCCCCCCCCCCCGTCCCCGCCCCCACCCAGGGGCTGGTCTGGGGCAGCCACTGAGCCACGACCGGCCCCCGGGGGCTCTGGGGTGGCACACTGCACCCTGGGGCCTCTGGGGTCATCCCCACTTCCCAGGGCCGGCACAGGCCCTCTTGAGGCGACGCTGTCCCTTGTCACCCTCCAGGTCGTCGAGGTGATCGCTGGCGTCTCTGCCGTCCTCGGGGGGATCATCGCTCTGAACCTGGATGACTCGGTCTCGGGCCCCCACCTCTCGGTGACGTTCTTTTGGATCTTAGTGGCTGTGAGTACACCCTGGCTGGTCGCCTGGTCCTTCTGCCACTGGCCGGGCCACGCGGGCACTTGCCACAGCTCAGGCCACTCCCCGTGGGAGACAAGGGTTGCGAGGTCACCAGGCCTCGCTGGGCCGGGCTGGGGCAGGGGCCGTCTGCCCTGGGAGCTGCAGCGACTCCCCTGAGGCTTCGCAGGGTCTAACCCTGAACAAGCAGCTGCCAACCCTAACAGGCCGGTCTGCGGTGACGCGCCTGTGCCCAGCATGGGGTGACAGCGGCCAAGGGACCCCACCCCATGAATGGAGACCTGCAAGGGGTCTCCGGTGTGATCACAGGTTGGACTCTGGATCAGGAACAAACATGGCTCTGAAAAGAGCCGTATCGGGACAATTGCGGGAATCTGAACGCGGACTGTGTTGGATGATGCCAGTGAATCCGCGTCATCTCGGGGGAGGGGCTGCACGAGCACGACAGGTCACCCCCGGGCTCAGCCCACACTCGGGTCCAGGCGTGGGGCTGCGAGAGCAAGGACGGCCCAGATGTGGCCAGATGTCAGCACTCGGTGACTCCAGGGGCCTGCGAGGTTCCCTGCACTGTTTATTCTTCCAGCTTTTCTACGGGCTTGAACGTTTTACACCAGTGGCTGAGGAGCAGAGCGCACAAAGCCCCTGTCGACTGAAACGCTTAACAGGGTTTGTGCTCTGCGGAAGGACAGCTTCGTTGCTCGTCAAGGGCTGCAGCCTGCCGGGCCGTGTCCCAACCTCGGGAGGCTGGGCCCGGCCAGAGCCGGGCGCTCCCGTCAGAGACAGAAGGGAGCAGGATTTTGCACTGAGCGGGGGGTCAGACACACGTACCCCGCAAGCTACAGGAGGGGTCGTGGACACGCGTGAAGGGAAATCATACACCCAGCTGTGCTTCCTCCTCCCACCGCGTCGGGCGGGGACCTCGGTTTTAGGGTGTTTCTGGGCCCCCTTGGCCGGGAGGGGCCCGTTGAGTCAGCAGAGGGCTCAGGGTTTCATTTCTAGTTCACACCTCCAGGGGGACATCTGCATCCCCCCAGGACCACCGGCCCCCACTGGCCCTGCAGCACCAGGCAGCCCAGGGGGAAGGACGGGCCACGCCAGATGCGAGAGCACAGGTTGGAGTGTCGCCCCTGAGACATTTCCTTTTTCTTTTCTCTCAGTGTTTTCCAAGTGCCATTGCCAGTCACGTGACAGCGGAGTGTCCCAGCAGGTGTCTGGTAGGTGAGGGCTTGTCCCCTGGTACCCGCAGGCTGGGCCACGGCCTGGCCATCCCCCCACAGCCACGGTGCAGCTGCAGCCCTGGGAACCAGGCGGCAGGGGCTGCCCGGATGGGACAGGGGCTGGGGGGAGGGTGGCTGCGGGGGGGGGGGGGCTGGGGAGCTTGTCCTTGGGGAGCTGGGCGCAGCCACAGGAGGGTGTGCGGGGAGAGGCCCAAGGAGGCCCCGGGCTGAGGCTGGCGCAGAAGGACTGTCTGTGGGCTCCAGGGACCCCACCCTGTCTTGGATGTGACGTCAGAGCTCCCTGGGCCTAAGCAAAGGGCGCGGGCGGTCCAGTCCCCAAGGCTGACGCGTCCTGTGTTTGTGACTCTGCCGCTGAGCTGGGGCCTCAGTGCCCGCAAGGCGAGAGCCCACACTGGGCATAACATACGGCCCAGACGCCGGGGCCAGTGGCCTGTTTCCGAGGCTTGGCGTGGGCATCGCTCCACAATTCGGGGAGATTTGAGGGCGGTTAGAGGGCCAGGTGTCATAGCCGTGGAGGGGTGATCCGTGCAGAGTGCTGTTTTTTTCAAGAGTGGAGAATTGTGTGCACACTTAAAAAAACTCACGTGACACTCTGCTTTGAATCAATGGACAGAGGTTTAGCAGAGCCACACGCGGAAGGGCTCCTGCTGCCGGCAGGCGCGGGCCCAGGCGCAGGGCCGGCTGGCAACGCCTGCTCTCTGCCAGGTGGAGGTGCTGATTGCCGTGACCAGCCTCACGGCCCCGCTGCTGTCCACAGCCTCCGGGTACTTGTCTTTCAGCGTGATGAGGATCGTGGAGACTTTCACGGATTACCCCCCAGCCATAAAAGTATGTATCCTTTTATTGCATTTTAAACTCTCCAGCAACACGGTGTGGCTGTGCTGTTGGCACGTGTCAGAGGGAGGGGCTCGTGGGGACGTGGGCTCTGTCCTGGGCGGTGGCCGGGACAGGCGGCAGCCGGCAGCGGCGTTGGCTCTGCACAGTCTGCTCTGGGTGGAGCCGGCGTTAGCGTGGCCTGAGGTGGGGCCTCATTTCTCCTTCCGTGTGGATGATGGGGTGACTCTGCCCTGTTCCCTGGCCGTCCTGCCTCGCTGCCTGGCGGGGCCAGCTCTGCCCTGGTGTCCACCCAGCTGTTCCCGGCCACTGTGCCCCATCCCCCGGCCCTGGATCTGGGGTTTTCTCTGCCCACACGCTGTTGGGATTCCTACTGGAATTGCATTACGTTTATGAGTTTGAAGAGATCTGAAATTGTGACTTTGAGCCTTTCCAAGTTTCAAGGTGTTTCTAGAGGCGACTTCTGTGCAGTCTTTCAACAGTTTTGCGTAATTCTCTCCATAAGGCTCAGGCACTGCAGCTGGACCGGGGTGTGGCAGAGGGAACACCGTCCCGCTGTCCTCCTGGATGTGCCACGCTCTGCCCCCCACGGACGTGGCCGGTGCCCTCACGGGGACCCACAGCCCGGGCCCCCCGCCCGTTGCTTTGCGGCATCGGTGCCTCCCAGACCCCCAGTGGACGGAGCGGGAAATATATGTGTTAACGACCAGAAGTTCATGCTGGTGTTTCCAGTTCAAATTTAACATTTTAGGGTTTTTTCTTGACTTTTTTTGTTTGCTGCCCCACATTCCAAAAATCTTGTTTCCTGTAACAGTTAATATCTTACTACTTGATTTTGTCTCACAATATGCATGTAACTGTTCACACTTCCAGTATTGTTACTACCAGCTGAGTGAGCTGAGGCTTCCTTCCTGCCTTCAACATGAACCGTGTCAGGAGGGACAGTCACACGTTGTCTGTGTGTCGACACCCTGGACCTGATACACCGTGAGGTTTCATGGCTGCTGGTTGTATTCCATTTTAGGGTTTGGTACTTTCCCCCCTTTTTGTGGTATTTTTAAATATATAAAAATGTACGCAGTTCAGAAAGCCAACAGCATATGAAAGGTGGACTCAGAGACGTTGCGGCCCTTGCTCTACCTGTTCCTCTCACAGGCCACCGTATCATTATTTTTCTTCCATTCTCACAAGACAGGTTGCTCACTGCAATCACTATTCTGCACTTTGCTTTATTTTAGCTCAGTAATTATCCAGGCGTTTCCTCAGTGCTCAGGGGATTGGAGCTCTGTGTTGTCTCCTTGCTCCTGCACTCGTGGCCCAGCCCACCCAGCCTGTCCTAGTGACTGCAAGTGCGTCATTTCCGAACATCTGCGGTTGGGAATGACTCCTCGAGCAGCCTTGTGTGCACAGTTGGTCGTGAATCCGTGCCGCGTGTCTTTAGGATAACCAGCCAGGAGAGAGATTGCTGGGGCAGAGGGTGGACGTGTCTGTAATGTGTTCATAGTGTCATCTCCAGAATGTCCCGTTTCCCCTCCTGCCCAGGGCCCAGAGCACTGCCTTCCCCTTGCCCTCCAGAGAGACGGTCTCACGGAGCTTCTGCAGCACGTGACTGCGAGCGCCTTTGTGCCCGGGGCATTTGCACTTCTCCAGTGAGCTCCGCTCACGCCTTCCGCCCGTCTCCCCCGGGCTTTTGAGAGCTCTGGCATCGGGGGGACCGAGCCGCCACTGTGATGGGAGATGCCAAGGGCGGCCTCAGCCTGGCAGTTGTTGTTTGTTCTATTTGTCGTGATTCCTGTCATGTGAAAGCTTTTTTGTTTTTATACAGCTAAATTGATCAATACTTTCCTTAATTGCTTCTGGTTTTAAGGCATGATTAGAAAGCGTGGGACACGTGTGTCCACAGGGGTTTATCACACACAAAACCTCGGCCTCGTCTGGGTCTGTCTCTGCTCTCTCTTCCTGCTTCCTTCCCGCAGGCCCTCACACGCCCCGCAGCCTGCGCTGCTCATACGGGTTCGCCGCACACTCAGCGCCTGGCAGGGCCGGGTGCCCACTTACTGAGTGCTCTTCTCTTCTAGCTTGGATGTTTTGTACGAATTTTGGAATCAACGTACCTGCTCTGGAGACTGCGATGTTGCTATTTTTCTTTTTTTTTTTTTTTGAGACAGAGTCTCACTCTGTTGCCCGGGCTAGAGTGAGTGCCGTGGCGTCAGCCTAGCTCACAGCAACCTCAAACTCCTGGGCTCAAGCGATCCTCCTGCCTCAGCCTCCCGAGTAGCTGGGACTACAGGCATGCGCCACCATGCCCGGATAATTTCTTTCTATTTTTAGTAGAGACGGGGTCTTCCTCTTGCTCAGGCTGGTCTCCAACTCCTGACCTCAAGTAATCCTCTGGCCTCGGCCTCCCAGAGTGCTGGGATTACAGGCGTGAGCCACCACGCCCGGCCCAATGTTGCTATTTTTTTATTGGGACCACCTTAACTTTATGAATTAACTTGAGAAGAGTTGTTCGTTCCATGACATTGGAAGGTGCTGGGTTCCTTTTTGTGCTAACAATTAGTTGCTTCGTATTTCCCGGGTCCAGTGCTGGCAGGATGCCCATGTGGGGCACGGAGGGTTCTGGGTGCGTTGAGGGTGTTCTGACCCCTGGGCTTGGAGGCCACGGGGACTTGCTTCCGGCTCTTCTGTCCTCTCCCCCGCTGGGCCCCCAGCACCTCCTCCTGCCCCCCCCCCAGCGGCTCCCTCTGGCCCAGGCATTGCCCAGCCCCCTCCTGTCCAGCAGCTGGATCTGGGGTGGCCTGAGCCCCCTGCGGGACCCCTGCCCCTCTCGCCTTCTGCTCAAGGCCCTTGAGGGCTGACTCTGTCAACCTCGGGAGCGTGTCTCCTGCTCACACATCTGGAAGGTTGTCACCTGTGCCTCGTACACGCACCCTTGGTGTGGCCACAGGTGGTTTTGCCGGTCCCCTCGCGGACCCTTGTGGTTGCTGGGGCAGGAGGGGGTGGAGGGGCAGGGACACCCGCAGCCAGCGCCGTGCAGCCGTGCACTGGCTGGTTTCTGGGCCCGTCGGCCCCTGCCAAGGGCCCGGCTGACGGCACGCCCTGCCCACAGCAGTCCTACGACCTGCTCCTGCTGCTCCTGATGCTGCTGCTGCTGCTGCAGGCCAGTCTCAACACGGGCACCGCCATCCAGTGCGTGAGCTTCAAGGTCAGCGCCAGGCTGCAGGGCGCGTCCTGGGACGCCCGGCCTGGCCCGCAGGAGCGCCCGGCCGGGGAGGTGAGTGGCTCCCAGACCCTCGCTCTGGCGCCTGCCCAGTCCTTCAGGACTTGCCCTGCCACTCTGGGGTTTTAAAAACACCACAGAAAAATCTTGAGGAAGTAAAATATTTTTTAAAAAATTTGTTTTTTAAAAAAACAACTAGGCAAACCCAAACCCATTCCTGGAAAACATAATGGAGTAGATGCTTTCAGTTTTGCTGTTACAAACACAGGACTGAGGATTCCGGGGCGTCTCCAAAGTCTCCTTCCCTGCTGGGGACACCAGCTCTGCAGGGCAGGGGGCACCACCAGCCTGGCATGTGGGTCCCTACAGATGGGGTGTCAATGACCTCTGGCTGGCAGGCTGGGGGTCATGCTGTCCCTCTGCCAGGTTCACGGCCACCTGGATGATACTGTCCCCCCAGGCCCTGCCTGTCTCCCCCCACGACTGAAAGGCCAGCTGCCCGCTGGCGTTGTCCCTGGGCAAACCCGCTCCTGCCTCCAGGTGCAAGTGCCCGTGACGAAGGCCTGCAGTGCCCCAAGTCCCCGGGCAGATGCTTGGCCTGGCCTCTGGGCCCCATGGCACCAGTGGGAGGTGTGGCCCTTGGTAGGCGGCCACTGCCTGGGCTCCGCACACCGCCAGCCTCCGCATGTGCTGTGCCTGCCGCAGCCTGGGGACGTGCTCCTGCCCTGGGCCCTTTCTCAGGCAACCTCGACAGTCTCCACCCTGTCCTGGTGCCACTCCCTTCACCCCTGCTTCCTTGGACGGCGTGGCTCTGCTGTCATTGTTACCTGGCTGTGTTCGGCGTGCCCACTGGGACGGCAGTCCCTGGCCCTACGAGAGCCACCTGGTTTTGTGCTGCTCTCACTGGACTCCTGGGGCTCAGGGTGGATGCCGGGGCTGGCGCTGTTCCCCCTCGTGTCTGGGAGCGTCTGGTCACCTTGGCCTCCGTGTCCTCTTCCTCAGCCGTCAGCACATGCCCCCACCTGGGCAGCCTCCCCCCTGGAACCAGGGCGTGGGCCGAGTGAAGATGCCCCCGGGCTCTGCACCGCAGAGGACCCTCGAGATAGTGGCGAAGAGGCCTCTTCTCTCTCCTAGGGGCCCAGGGGCTGTTTCCTCCCCTTCTTTCCCATTCAAAGAAAACCTCTAAAGCCGAGAGTGCCCGGTGCTGCCTGTGGCTGGGCAGCCCTGGTGACATAACAGCTTTCCTGTCTTGGTCACAGGTGGCCAGAAGCCCCACAAAGGAGTTTGACAAGGAGAAAGCGTGGAGAGCCGTGGTGGTGCAGATGGCCCAGTGACTACGGCACAGGGAAACTGAGTCGCAGTGTGGGCCTGGCCCCAGCAAATCACACCACGCAGACGCCGACTGCCCTCGGGGTGCCACCTTCTAACATGTTTCCCTCCTGTGAGGGCAGAGCGGGCTGTGAGGTGGCCTTTTCTTGTCTTACGGTAGTTTAATTTTGAAATAGGCAGGGGGTTGGCTCTTTTGTGCCCTGTCAGACCAGTCGGTCCCGGGCTGCTTGGTGGCCCTGGCTCCCTGGGCGGAGGAAGGGCATGGGTCCTGCCCGCCGAGAGCCTGGCTCGTGCGCAGGGTCCCAGCACGGCTTCCCACCCCCTCACAGCTGGGCTGGAGTCAGGTCTCTGGGTGTCAGTATCTGGGCAGACTTAGACCCGAGTTCCCGCTCCACCCTGACCCAGCTCCCTTTGCCGGCTCTGCCCGTGCCAGCCCCGTTGTGCCAGCCCGGCCTGGATCGCATGGGGGGGGGGCCCTTCCCTTCTGGGATGGCTGCTGAGCACCGTCTGCCGGGCAGGTGAGGCTGAGCACCTCCGTCCTGTGCGGGGCCACGGGGCTGTCCTCCCCAGAGCCCCGACACTCGGCTGTGGCTGCTTTTCCCACGTGACATCCACACCCACGTTTCTGCACTGTCTTCATGCTGAACCCTGGTCCACATCCCCAGGTGTGGCCACGTCCAGTGTGGAGCTTCACTTGGCCACTGTCAGTTCAGTGCTCTCTGGGGTGTGGCCGGGCCCAAGGCTCTGGAACCTGGCTTGACTTGCTGGCCCCGGGGTCTGGGCGAGGCCAAGGTCTCCTCCCACATTGGCTCCCCGGACTCGTCACGGGGTCGTCACTGGGCGTCTCGGCGCCCTCTCCACCTCCCAGTAAGTGCTCCGTCTACATCCTCGCTCACCCGAGGTGTGGCTGGGGTCAGGGGTGTTCTCCACCTCTGCTGTTTTGGGGTCTCGGGGCACTGATACGCCCTCTGCACAGCCCACACTATCACCACCCACCTGCCAGGCTGCAGGCACCGTTTGGGGGTGAGGATAATATTGGCTTTGATTAAAATCATGGCCAGGAATTGCTCTGCGTGCCACCTGCTAGTGGCACAGACACCAGTAAAGCTGCGTGAGTTGGGGGCACTTGTGAAACCGGGAGTGCTGTCAATTGTTCAGTAATTACTTTCCGGCAGGTGCTTTCATTCACAGGCTACGCCCCAAAGTGGTTTTCTCTCCTCTGGCACAAGGAGATGAACAGCAACGCTGAGGAAGACACGTTGCTGTGGACTGAGTTGGGCTGCACTAGGGGGTTCCCCAGGGGCCAGTGGGGACCGTCAGGGTCAAAGACCTGGTAGTCCTGGGAGATGAGGACTGGGTGGGGCCAGTGGAACTTGGGGGGTGTCGGGATCCTCCCAGGTTTCTCACTTCCGAACAGGAGTGATGCCGGCTGCCAGGACACCCTCGATATTCCTGACAAGTGGCTCAATATTCTCCATCAGAGAAGGAAGGCGGGCAGACTCCTGAAGCTGGGGCCAGCCAGGGAAGCCGGTCCAGCAAGGCCACGGCTCTCCAGAAGCAGGGACAGAGCCAGGGCCGCGCAGACACTTTGGCCACGTCCCCAAACAGGCTCCAAGGCCGAGAGGGCACCGAGAGGGCACTGCCACCTGCCCAGGTGCAGACCCGCCCGCCTGCAGGCCGGGTGCCTCTGTCCTCCTGCACCTCTGAGGTGGGGGGTCTGCCTCCTTCCGCGGCTGCTGGGCACGGGGTGGGAGCACAGGGCATGCTGAATGGGTGGATGTCTTGGGGGTGTCGGGGCGGGGGCGGGGGGACCAGAGAGTTCAAGTTCTGCAGCCAGAATCAGGCACCCAGACGGTTAATTGTGGCTTGCGCTTTAGGGAGCTTGAAAAGTCCAGACAAATGGGGTTTTAGAAAATTGTCTTTCAATTCATGTTTTTGTCTGATGCAGTTTAATACCGCTTGAACAATAAATGCTAACACACAAATGTAGCCCGTGCCTGTTTAATGCTGGTCTCGGGGACAGACTGCCCCAAGTTCTGAAGAAATGGGAACGTAGAACGTGCTGGGTGGAGGCCAGGCCCACCCATGTATTTATTCTTGATTTATGTGGCCCCAGAGGCCCGTCTGGATGGGGCAGTGGCTTTCGTGGGGTGCAGGCAGGAATGGGCAGGAAAGACGCTGCCCCAAGGGGAATTGGGACCAGAGCCTCCCTTTGGGGTATCTTGGGAAGGTAAATGTAAAATAAAGTGGATTTTAGACTAAATAAAGATGACGTCTAGGTTTTGGAAAGTTACTATGAAAGCACTGATGGGGAGGGGTCGGCGCTGCAAGACCAGAGGTGGGATGGGGGCTACGAACCGCCGGGCGGGGGGTCTGGGCGCCAGCGACCCTGGCCGTGTGGACGCGACGGGCTCAGAACACCCGGCCAGCGGCGGGGGTCCCCCACGAGTGGCTCTGGGAGCCAAGGAGCTGCCCCAGCCACCCGTCGCCCCAGCCGGCGAGGGGACACCCCCAACCCGCGAGGGCACACCCAGAGGGCGCCCGGCCCCCATCCCCGCCCCAACCTCCAGCCCAGAAGAGCCGGTGGGCCTGCGGGCGACGGGAGGGTGTGACCTGCGCCTCCTTTGTGACTTGGCGGGGGTGGAGGGCCAGGGAGGGTCTGTGACCGCGACAGCCGCGGGGGCGGAAGCGCGTGACTTGGGGCGGGGGCGGCGAGGCGACACGCGGCCCCACCCCGCGCCCCCATGGCCCGCGCGGTCCCGCGTCCTGTCCCCCGCCCCTGCTCCGACCGCCGCCCCGGACTCAGCCCAGACGCCGGGCCCAGCCGGAACGCCGCCGACTGCGGCCCATTGGCGCCCGCGCGCCCCGCGCACCCTCCGCGCCGCCCCGGTCCCCGCAGCCGCCGCAGCGCTGGCCGCCCCCCGCACCCCTGGCGCCCCCGGCTACCGCCCGTGCGCCCGCGCAGCCCCACGCCCCGGGCCGGCCTCCGCGCCGCGCGCCTCCTGCCCCGCCGCCCGCGCCCAGGGGCTGCACAACGCGCGGCGCTGGCACTCGTTGCTTGGGGCAACCGCAGGACGCCAGGTGGCGCGGCAGGGGGCGAGGGCGCGGCGCGGGCCACCGGGCGGGTCCCGGGTGAGCACCGCCCCGCGCTCCGAACCCAGGCCCGTCCCGCTCCCATCCTGGACAGGATCCCCTCCCCCACCTGCGCCCTCGGAACCGAGCCTGCTCGCTCAGAACCCCGGAACTGCCCTTCTCACCTCCACCCGCGCCCTCCCCCTCTTCTTGGAACTCCAGACCTGCCCATTCCTCCCTGCCCTCAGAACCCCAAACCTCCCGTCTGTAACCCCAGACCTGCTCTCAACCAGATCTGTGCCCCACCCCGACCTGCCCCCAGCCCAGACCTGCCCCCAAAACCAGACTTGTCCCCACCCCAGACCTGCCCCCAAACTCAGACCTGCCCCCAGCCCAGACCTGCCCCCAAACCCAGACCTGCCCCCAGCCCAGTCCTGTCCCCACCCC
>CM052440.1:519866-548403 GCA_028533085.1 Varecia variegata
CCCCGCAGTCACTCTCCCGGGCCCCCCCCCTGCGGTCACTCCCCCGGCCCCCCCCTGCGGTCACTCCCCTGGGCCCCTGCCAGCCTGGTCTGAGACCCTGGTGGGTTGCCGGGCACCTGTCCCTCCCGCCCACGCCCCCAGAGCACCCCAGGCCCCTTGCTCCGCCCCTGGGGCCATGGAAGGCCTCTCCTCAGGGCACACGGCCCAGCCAAAGACGGGTGGGTGGGGGCCACCAGGCTCTGGGCCTGCGAGAACGAGGCGGAGCTGAGCTGCCCCGCGGGCCCCTAACGTGCGGCTGTCTCTGGAGATCGGGCTGTGTGTGAACATGCGGAGCCTGCCCTGGTACGTCCAGGCGAATCCCGACTCCTTCTTCCCGCGCTGCTACAGCCTGTGCATCGAGAGCGATAAGCAGGAGTTCTTGGGTGAGTGACAGGTGGCCCCCGGGGAGGGCCCAGGCCCGCCAGCTGGGGTGGGGCTGCCGGGCAAGGCCCTCCAGTCCCCGCAGCCAGGGCAACACCGGGAAGGGGTGCTGGAGGCCGGGGGGCGGGGTCTGTGGGTTCTGAGGGGTGGGAGCCTCACCGACGTGTGCCCGCTCAGAGCGGCTCTGCCCTGTCGCCCAGAGCCGGGGCGACCCGGAGCCTGGTTCTGCCGTCTGAGTCTGAGATGGGCTGGCGGGCGGGAGCCCGCAGGGGCTGGTGCTGTCAGCAGAGGGGCTTCTGGAAAGGTCCCTCGGGGGCAGTGCTGAGACAGATGGGTGGGGCAGAGACCTGAGAACAGAGGACCAGGGAGAGGACACCCTGGCCATGGTGGTGGGGTGCACAGGGACAGTGGCCCTGGGGAGGGAGCGTGGGGTTCTGCCCCTGGGCCTGTGGGCAGGGCAGGTGGGCCACTGGGTGGCGGTGGCTGTGGCTGGAGGTCAAGGGGTGTGGTCAGACTCCCCATCTGCAGAGGGGTTGGGGGAGGATGGGGGAGCATCCCGGGCCCCCAGGGTTGGGGGGCGGCGGCAGAGGAGCCCTGCAGGACGATGCCTGGGCTGAGGCCGCCGGGGGACCCTCTGCAGGCCTGGCCCGTCCCCAGGCCCCAGCCCCGGCTCGGGCAGAGGAGGCGAGGCCTTGGTGTCCTTTCAGACGACTTCCGGCGCACGGCGGCCTCCAGCATCCTCAAGTGGGTCGTCAGCCACCAGAACTACAGCAGAAGCAAACCCAAGAGCAGGCGGGCAGAGGCCGGGAACGGAGACCCGGACAAGAAAGGTGTGTCTGGCGTGGCGCAGCGGGAGCTCGGGGCCTCCGTCCTGGGCCTCCGGTAGCCTGGCTGGAGAGTCATTGATTTCAGTGATGTTTTCAAAGAACCAGATTTTGGTTTCATTGATTTTCTCTATTGATTTCCTATTTTTCAATTTCATTGATTTCTGCCCTATTTTTATTATTTCTTTTCTTCTTACTTTGGACTTAATTTGCTTTGCTTTTGTAATTTTCTAAGGTAGAAGCTCAGATCATTGATTTTAGAGCTTTTTGTTTTCTAATGTATGTACTTAATGTATTTTCCTCCAAGCTCTGTTTTTGCTGCATCCCACAATTTTTTTTTTTGAGACAGGATCTCACCCTGTCACGTGGGCTGCAGTGCAGTGGCCTCATCGCAGCTCACTGCAGCCTCACACTCGTGGCAAACCTCAAGGGATCCTCCTGCCTCGGCCTCCCAAAGTGCTGGGATTACAGGCGTGAGCCACCTCACCCTGCCCCACGAACTTTGATGTTATGTTTTCACTTTTACTTAGTTCAAAATATTGCTTAATGTATCTTGAGATCTCTTCTTTGACACACGTGTTATTTGGAAGTGTGTTGTTTAATCTCCAAATACTCTGGGATTTTCCAGCTACCTTTGTTAGGAATTTCTAGTTTAATTCCCTTGTGGTCTGAGAGCATACACCATAGGACTTCTTTTCCTTTAAGTTTGTTCACGTGTGTTCTATGGCCCCGAACGTGGTCGACCGCGGTAAACGTTCTGTATGAGTCTGTACCTACGGCAGTGGGCTCATTTCTGTCTGTGCCTGAAATTCAGTTTCTGCCTCACGTACTTGGAAGCTCATTACTGGGTACGTACACACTAAGGATTGTTACATCTTTCTGAAGAATTGGCTCCTTTTTCATTGCATAATGTTCTCTTTATCCCCGATAATTTTCCTTGCTCTGAAGTCGTCTCTGTATGAAATTAACGTAGCTATTCCAACTTTCTTTTGGTGAATGTCAGCATGGTGCGTCTCTCCATCCTTTACCGTTAATCTCGGTGTATCTGTATGTTTGAAGGGGTTTCTCATGAAGCATAGTTAGGTCTTGTTCAATCCACTTCAACGATCTCTGTCTTTCGTTGGTGTATTGAGACCGCTGACATCGAGACGATCGATGCAGTTGGATTAATGTCTGCCATGTTGGTTACTGTTTTCTGTTTGTTACCCTCGTTTTTTGTTCCTATTTTTTTCTTCCGCTCTTTTTCTGACATGTTTGGTTTTCTGCCTTTCGTGGAATTGCAGTTCAGGCCTTCGGACCCAGCACGCTCCCATGGAGGTTTCTGCTGCAGAGTCGTGGTTCTCTGTCCCTGCTTTTCTGTCTCTCCGGCTGGTAGTTGCTTTGACCTCACTTGTCTGGCAGATCTGAGAAGAGTTGGTTTCGCAGCTTGTTCAGCTTCTTCCTTGTTTTAGGGCGGGGAGGTGGCTCCCGAGCTCCTTGCGTGCTGGGCCAGAGACGAGAAATGCCATTGTTCACTTTAAAATGGTTAATCAACTCTATGTTCTGAATTTTACTGCAATAAAAAACTCAGTGCTGTTTTCATCTCTATGGCTGTCACACAAACGGTTGTGACAAACTGGGCCCGGTCCCCTGCGTGGCCACCCCTTGGTGCAGCGCCCGAGTCCCCGATCTGTGGCATTGGTCTCATAGCTCTTCCTGTCGCTGGTACCTGTGTCCACGTTGCCCCAGAGCCGGGTGGGTGGCTGGCGGTTCTCACCTGCTGCTCGAGTGTCTGCTGCTCCTGCAGACTTTGCTTCCTGGGACCCAACGGGAATCTTGAGGGGAGGGTTCCAGAAGGAAGGTGATATTCCGTGTGAAGGGCCACATGCACAAAGCACAGCCCCATGCACGAGTGCTCCGAGCAGTGCTTTGGGGACGGGGTCGTGCTTACCAGCCACCCACAGGGCCTGTGGGCATCGCGCAGAGCAGCGTCAGTCGCAGAGCACTCACTGAATACCCAACGTGTGCTCAGAAAAGTATAGTTTGTGAGAGTTCCTGAGAAGTACTGACTGGGCGCGGTGGCTCATGCCTGCATTGGGAGGCCGAGGTGGGAGGATCACTGGAGCCTAGGAGTTCGAGACCAGCCTGGGCAACATAGTGAGACCCCATCTCTACAAAAAACTTTTAAAAATCAGCCAAGCGTGGTGGCGCCCACCTGTACTCCCAGCTACCAGGAGGCTGAGGCAGGAGCTCGAGGCTGCAGGGAGCTGTGATCACATCACTGCACTCCAGCCTGCGAGACAGAGCGAGACTCTGCCTCTAAAAAACAAAAAGGAGAAGTACTATCTCATTGCTGCTGTAGGGCGCTCCGAGTCTAGCGCAGGTGTGTGTGCTGCGGAGGACGGGGCTGTTCAGGAGGGGGTGCTGCCTGGCCACCCTGAGCAGCCTTGCAGCCCAGAGGGGCCTCTGTCCCCTCCACAGCACCCGTGTCTGTGCTTGGGTTTCAGATCCCGAGAACGCGGAAGCGAAGCTCAGGGGCCTTTCGGGGAAGCTCGTGGACACCGCGTGCCGGGTGTGCCAGGCCTACCTGGGGCAGCGGGAGCACGAGGACCTCGACCTGCCGGAGGACGCTGCGGAGGACCTCACCGAGGACGAGTGGAAGGACCTGACCCAGCAATACTACTCTCTCATCCAGTAAGACGCGGCCTGGCGCGGGGCCCTCGGGGCGTGCTCACGTCAGCCTCGTGCAGCCTCTGGGGGATGGTGGGCATTAGGGCACCCGTCTGGATGCCTGAGCTGCTTTTGGACACTGGGGTGCCTGTCTGGGTGCTCAGGCATCTGTCTGGGTTCTGGGGTGTCTGTCTGGGTGCTGGGATGTCTGTCTGGGTTCTGGGGTGCTTGTTTTGGTACTGCTGTGCCTGCCTACATGGTGGGGTGCCTGTCTTGGTGTTGGGGTACCTGTCTGGGTAGTGAGGTGTCTGTGTGGGTGCTGGGGTGCCTGTCTGGGTGCTGAGGTGCCTGTCTGGGTGCTGGGGTGCCTGTCTGGGTAGTGGGGTGCCTGTCTGGATGCTGGGGTGCCTGTCTGGGTAGTGGGGTGCCTGTCAGGTGAGGGGTGCCCAGGCCGTCTGCTGCCTGTCCCGCCAGGCCGCTGTTGGCTGTCGAGAGGACGGCACTCCCCTTGGGGTGCCCTTGGAGGTGCCACCGCCTCATGCAGCTGTCCAGCCCCTTTCATGTCTTTGATCTCACTGGGACCCCACAACAGCCCGAGCCAGGCAGGGAGGGCTTGTCCCGTTCTGCAGCCAGGCCGCTGGCCGGCTTGGGGCGCTGGCGAGGGCCGTGCGGAGCTGCTGCTTGGCCCAGGGCCCCTGACACTCGGCTGTCCCCGCCGCGCTCGCCGCCGGCTTTCCTCCCGCTGCCCGCGGCCCCGCCGGGCTCCCGCGCGCCCTCGGCTGCAGCTGCCAGAGAGGAGCCGGGCGGAGGCGGCCCGGGCCCCGCGGCGGCAGCGCAGCCATCGGCCCGGGAGCAGAGCTCAGGGCGCGAGACCCTCGTTTCCAGGGTGGGCTGCAGCCCCCACGCGCCCTCCCAGGGTGGTTTTTATTCTTTTGTTTCGTCCTTCCTCCTTTTGGATTAACCAAGAGTTTTTCTTCTTTTCTTCGTTGTTATTGAGGGATTGCGCAAGGACGGTTAAGGGCGCACAGCGCGATCCTGCCGTCCGGGTGGGTGGGGCTTTGCGTACCTGCTCACCTGTGGCAGCCACAGCCCCCACCGCGGCCCTCCCAGCCCTTCCCGGGCGGGGCCCCCCAGAGGTCACCCCGATTCTGGTTCCCGCCACCCTCGGCCAGTTTTGCTTGTTCTTGAATTTCATGTCTGGAATCGTGCAGTCTATGCCCTCCCGTTTATGACGTCTTTTGCCCAACGTGACATCAGCGATTCTTCCACACGGCACCTGTCACTGTGTGCGGCCCACCCTGTCGGCACATGTCATGAAAATACGATTTCTTCTAGCACTTGACCGTTTTTCCATTCACTTTTAGTTTTTTGTGATTTGTCTTAAGTCGATTTTTGTGCCAGGTGAGAGGTTAGGATCGAGATTCTCTTTTATGGATCTAGATGTCCTCTGTGGATAAAGAACAAACCTGGATTTTGTTGAAACTTGTTTTTTTGCCAGCACATGTTCTGTCTTGGTGACATTTCTCGTGCACTTGACTAGAACGTGCCCTCAGCAGGGGCCAGGTAGTGTCCCTGAGGCCAGGTGGGCTGATGTCATTCGAGTCCATGGCCTTACTGAGCATGCGGCCTGCGTGTTCTCTGAGATCCCGGGACAGGGTTCCAGTGTCCAGTGTGGTTGAGGATTCTTCCACTTCTCTCTACGTCTGTGGTCATTTGCTTTCTGTGTTTTGATGCAATTTTGTTCGGTACATCTGAGTCCGCATTGCACTGTATTCCCTCTCATATTATGGAATTTCCTCTTTGTCTCTATTAATACCCCTTCCCTTAAATCCCACTTTGTCTGATATCAGTATATCCACATCTGCTTTCTTTGGATTACGGCTTGAAAGGTCTGTATCTTTTTTCAAACTTTACTTTCAATCTATTCCTTTCTTCCTTAATATTTAAAGTGGGTCTCATATCAAAAGCAGATGTTAATGGTTAGGTCCTGCCTTTTGTGAGAATGCTTGTTCCGTTTACACTGAGTTCTTATTAAACAGTTGGGAGTAAGTCTGCCCTCTTGCTGTTAGATTTCTGCCTGTCCTACTCACACTTTGTTTTAGTAAACTGCCTCTTCTGCCTTCTTGTGGATTAACCAACTATTCCTGATTATTTCCTTTTCTCTCCTACGCTCCCCTTCAAGCTATACATTTTTGTATTATTCTTTTAGTGGTTATGGTAAATATCACAATGTGCATCTTTGACTCATTACCATTAAAAGTTGTATTTTTGCCGTTTCCTGCACAATTTAAAAACATTTACTTCTCGCCTGTTGTCCTGTTGTTGCATACTTTCCTTCTGCATGGCTTGCAAACCTCACAAGACATGGTTATTACTGTTGCTTTAAACTATCAGTATTCTTTTGCATTTGTCCTCAGATTTACTCTTTGTGGGGGTCTTTCATTCCTTTCTGAAGTTCTACAACTCCTTCTGACATCCTTTTCTTTCGGCCTGAAAAAAAATGAATTTTTCTTGTAGTTTTGCTCTGCTGATAAGGAATTTTCTCAGCTTCAGTTTGTCTTCACTTTTGAGAGATATTTTCTCTGAGATAGAATGTTTTCCCACCAGCACTTTGCAGATGCTATTCCATTGCCTTTGGGCTTTCATCATTCCTGTTGAAAAGTCAGCTGTAAGTCTCATTACTGCTTCTCTGAAATGATCTTTTTATTCCCTCAAGTGGCTTTTAAAGATTTTTTTCTGTTTTCCTTTTTAGAAGTTTGACTTTATTGTGCCTAGATGTGGTTTTCTTTGTATTAAGTTTTTGGAGAGTTTTAAAGTGCTAGCTTAGGGTCTTCCATCAATTTTGAAAAGTTCTCAGCCATTATCTCTTCAAGTATTGCTTCTGCTCCACTGTCTCCTCCTCTCCTTGGCCTCTGACATCTGATTGTGTTTCACATGTCCATTTGCTCTGTACTGGTTTTCCCATTTTCCCCCTCTGAGGTTGGATTTGTATATTTTTCTGTTGACCCATCTAAGGTTCACCAGCTCTGTCTCCTGCCATGTCCAGTCTGCTTTAAGCCCATCCAGTTCTAACTCTGGCATCTGGATCACCTCTCATGTAGCGTTTGTCCTTGCTCTGTACTCTCAGGAAGATCTTCTGCCTTAAAATATCTTTAATTTTTATTGTGTTCTGGGCCTTGTATGTAAAAGAAGTATAGGACTGAAGTGCATAGTATTATCCCCAGAGAAGGTTCGCACTTTCTTCTTCTAGCAGCTGTGGCATTGTGCAGATGTAGCGTGGAGCTTGCATCCTCCACTGTCTGGCAGTCGAGCTGCGTTCTGGAGGGCTAGGCTCCAGCTCTGGGTAGCTGTAGTCCAACTGTGCTGTAAAATGTCTCAAGGGTGAAAATGAACAATGTTTGTCACAGGCTCCTTCCTCTAGGAGGATCTTGACTCCCAAATTCTACAAGACTGGGAAGTTTCACTGTCTGTTTTCAGCCCAGACAACAGACTTCTGTGCCCTCAAAAACAAACACACACCTGTGTGTTTTGAGCATCTTTAGATTCAAGTTTCTCATGCCAGTTCATAGGATCAAAGCTTCTCGTGCCTTAATAAAGTTCCTCCCCAAGACTAAATCTCAATCTTTGCCCAGATTTGGCAAATATTCCCAAGGAAGAAAACAGCCAATGAACTCAGTTCTCCTGAGAAAGGCTTCTCTGTGTCTTGAATTTTAGCTCACCTAATCCTTTTTACTTCCACAATTCTCTGATGCTTTGAAAAACACAATGTTTGCAATTTATCTAGTTTTTCTCTAGTTATTACAGCAGGCTTAATGACAAGCTGTTACCTGCTACATACTGCCCTAAATAAGGAAGACTCTTAGTCAAGTATTAGTATGTACTCTATTTGCTTTTTAGTTATACATTTTTGTCTTTGTCTTTTAGAGTTTACCCTAGAAATTACAACATTCTTTCTTAATTTATTATTAACCTTCATTGAGAATTTTTGCTACTTCCCAATGTTACAACCATGTGATTCCATTTACTCTGTTCTCATTCATTCTGATCTTGTCATTTATTTTACCTCTCCAAGTGTTTTAAAATGCATGTGACATATTTACTGTTGCTTTAAACATTAATTTCAAGATCTTTTATTTTTTCCTACACATTAACTCTGTCAAGGAATCTTCATTCATTCCTGCAGCTCTGTTACTATATCTGGGATAATTTTCTTTCATCCTGAGAAACTTCTGATATTTCTTCTAGTGGTGATCTGCTGGTGAAGGACTCTCAGGGTTTTTTTTTTTTTTTTTTGTCTGAAAAAGTCTAAATTTTCTTTCACTTTTGAAATATATTCTCTCTGAAATAAAATTCTCGATTTGCAAATTTTTTTGTTGTTTTGGTACTTTAAGATGTCATTCTATTGTCTTCTGGCTTCCATAATTTTTGTTTAAAAATAATCTGTAGGTATTATTTTGTTCCTTTGAAGGTAATACCTTTTTCTCTGGGTGCTCTAAGATTTTCTCTTTGTCTCTAGTTTTCACCAGTTTGATTATAATGTTTCTAGAAGTACTTTTCTTTGTATTTATCCTGGTTAGGTTTATGGGGCATCTTCTTTTTTGTTTTTTTTTTTTTTTTTGAGAAAGGGTCTTGCTCTGTAGCCTAGGCTGCTGGAGTGCAGTGGTATCATCACAGCTCACTGCAGCCTCCAACTCCTGGGTTCAAATGATCCTCCTGCCTCAGCCTCCTGAGTAGCTGGGACTACAAGTATGTGCCACTATACCTGGTTGATCTTTCTCTTTCTTTTCCTCCCTTCCTTCTTCTCTTCATTCCTTCATTTCTTTCCTTCTTTTTTTTTCTTTTTCTTTCTTTCTTTCTTTTTTTTTTTTTTTTTTTTTTTTTTTAGTAGAAATGGGGTCTCTCTCTTGCTCAGGCTGGTCTCGAACTCCTGGCTTCTAGCAATCCTCCTGCCTCGGCTTCCCAAAGTGCTGGGATTACAGGCGTGAGCCACTGTGCCCAGCCTATGGGGGCATTTCCTTAAATTTGGGAAACTCCTGACCATTATTTCTTCAGATGTTTGCTTCTGCCCCATTCTCTCTACTCTCCTTCTGGGACTCTAGGTACACGAATGTGAGACTGTGTTCCATGTGTCTCTTACATTGATCTCTCGTTGCCATCATGAGAGTCTTCCCAATATTCTTGTGTCTAATTCTAGAAAGTATTCTCTCCCACTGATCTTTTACCGTAATGTTACTACTATACAAGTTTAATTACTGTATATTTATGACTTGATGGACTGTAGTAGGAATAGTCCATTCTCTTTACTCCCCTTTTCTAAGAAAATTTCCTTGTTCTCATATGTGAATTATTCTGGATGCATTTCTGTCGTTACTAATGAAGTTGATCACCTTTTCACATTTATTAGCCAAGTGGCTATACTTTTCTGGTTAAGTCCTACTCAAGTCTCTTGCCTGTTCTTCTGCTGTCTTGTCTCTTTCACATTGATTTGTGAGGAGTGTGTGTGTGTGTGTGTGTATAGGAGTCCATTGTGATATATGTGTTGCAAATATTTTCTCCCCCTCTGTGGATTTTAAAAATTCTCTTACTGATGCCTTTTAGTAAAGTGAAATTCTTTGACCATAATATCCAATTCATCTAAGTTTCTCTTTATGATTGACATTTCAGAATATTATTCAAGAAATCCTTGCTTTTTCCAAGGTTACGAAGTTGTACTGGTATATTTTCTTCTATTCATTATTTTACCTTTCATATATTTTTACATACAGTCCATCTATCTTTGACTTTTGTGTGTGGTGTAAGATAGGTATCAAGATATATTTTTCCATATGTATATTGAAATGAGTCATAATTTATTGAAAAGTCTTTCCTTTCCCCACTCCATAGCGTTGTCATAAATCCAGGGGCTCACCATGTTTGTGTTGCATGAATATGAAATGTAACTGGCCTTTTGATCCAAAAAAAGTCTAGCATATTCACAACTGGATAGTCTTTGACAGTCTAAACCTTTGTAGTCACACAGGAGGAATCTGAATTGGGTTTTTCCTTTAACTTCTTCCAGTTCTAAATACAGGATCATGTTATCTATGCATGAACACAATTTTATTTCTTCATTTCCAGTCTGAATTATACATACACATTTATATATAGTATGCACCGTATGTCTTATATATACAAGGTCTGACATATGTGTGTATATATTAAAAATGGCTACTTGATTCTGAGATGTGTGGTAAAAATCAAGGATGTACATTATTATCTCTAGAGCAATCACTGAAAAATAATACCAAATCATCGCTAAATTCTGCTAGAGGAGATAAAATTAAATAACATAAAATACCAGATGAATCCGGAAGAATGAACACAGAAGAGACGAGACAAGTAAAAGCTATTGGCAGATGGTAGATTTTAAACACAACTGTACCCACTGCTATCAAGTCAATGAAGCAAACACTTTAATTGGATGAAGATTTTCAGAATAATAACTTTTTAAAAAGACTATGTTTTTGAGATACCTTTTAAATATAATTACATAGATACATTGAACGTTTAAAAACAGAAAAAGATATGTCAGGAAACAATAACGAGAAGGAAGCTGGTTTGAGGTGTTAATATCGGACAAGCAGTCTTTAAAGCAAGGAAGGTGACTTGATAGGTGGACATTTCACAATAATAAAAATGTCCATGCAATAGGACATTATCCTAAATTTATATGTAATTAATAAAGTAGCTTCAATGTATATATGAAGGGGATATTGATGGAACGGAAAGAAACAGACAAATCACAATCATAGTTGGGATTTTAACACACTCTGCTCAGTTCCTGATGGAACAAGCTGGTAAAAGAAAAATCAGTGAAGACACAGAAGCTTTGAGTGACAGCGCTGACTGACCTGGCCTCACTGGTATTCTTACCACACTCAACCAGTGACGACAGAATACGCATCTTTTCAAGGGCCCATCGTGGACTATGAACCAAGTGTTAAATTTTGGAGGGTTGAAATCACGGAAAATATGGGCTCCGACAAAAATGGAATTAGGCCAGAAAACAACAAGAAAAAGACTGTTGGGGATTCTATAAGATCCTTCAATGTTTGTAAATTAAGCAACACATTTAAAAATAACTCATGGGTCAAAGAGGATATGACAATGGAAATTAGAAAAAATTTTACTGAATGAAAATTGAGATAAAATATTAAAACCTGTGAGGTTCAGCTAAGCAGTGCTTATTGGGAAATTTATATCTTTAAGCATGCATTTCAGGAATAATAAACGTTGAAAACCAGTTTCAGATGAAAATCTAGTTTCCTCTCAAGAGAAAGAACAGAAAATTAATTCTAAAACTAAGTAGAAGGATAAAAATAAAAAATATAAGAGCAGAAATAAACTAGAAAAAAAGTACAATAAAGAAAAATCATTAAAGCCAAAATTTTTAACTGATAAAATTGATAAACCACTACCAAATCTGATCAAGGGAAAAAATGAAAATGCAATTTACCAACATCAGCAATGAAGTGGGAACATCACCACAGCATCGGAAGACATTAGAAAGATAATGAAAGGACATGGTGAACAGCACTGTGCCACCGATTTTGGCAATCAGGGTGACATGGACAAATTCTTTGAAAAACCCAGTTTGTTGAAACATACTAGAAAAGAAAATAGAAATTTTGAATAGTCTGTATTTTTTAAAGAAGTTAAATCTGTAATTTAAAAAACTTTCCTACAAAGAAGAATCCAAGCCCATAATGGCTTTACTGGTAAATTTTTCTAAACATTTAATAAAAAATTAATTCCAGGCTGGGCTCACACCTGTAATCCTAGCACTCTGGGAGGACAAGGCAGGAGGATCACTTGAGGTCAGGAGTTTGAGACCAGCCTGAGCAAGAGTGAGACCCCGTCTCTACTAAAAATAGAAAAAATTAGCTGGGCGTGGTGATACACACTTGTAGTCCCAGCTACTCGGGAGGCTGAGGCAGGAGGATCGCTTGAGACCAGCAGTTTGAGGTTGCTGTGAGCTAGGCTGACACCACAGCACTCTAGCCCAGGTGAAAGTGTCTCAAAAAAAAATTAATTCCAATGATCTATAAATGTTTTCATTTCAAGTAACAGAAAAGGATAGAATACTTTCTAATCATTTCATGAGGCCCGTAAGAGTCTGATATTAAAACTTGAAAAGGGTATAATAAGAAATTACAGGCCAATATTTCTCATGAAATCCTAACCAAAATATTATCATCTTGAACCGGTGATATGTGAATGAGATAATACATTATAACCCAAAGGGCTTTATTACAGGACTGCAAGGTTGGTTTAACATTCAAAAGTTTATCAGTGAATTTCATCACATTTTCAGAATAAAAAAGAAAAGCTATATGATCATCTCAATGGACGCAAAAAATGGATGAAATTTAATATGTATCCATGTGTTAAATTTTTTTAACAAATTAGGAAATGAAAAAAAAATCTTCTTAATTTCATGAAGTTTTATCTGTAAGAATCCTACAGCTAACATATTTCTTAGTGGTTATATATTGAAAGTGTTCCCCTTGAAATCAGAATGAGACAAAAATATTTACCATCAGAATTCTGTTTGGCACTGACTGAACAGTCTGTGCTAGTTTAACAGTACAGGAAAAATAAAGACAAGACAGATCAGAAAGGAAGAAGTTAAAACTATTTGCAGATGACCTGCTTGTGCACATAGAAAATTTTAAGGAATTGTAAAGTATTAGAATCAAGTGAATTTAGCAAGGTAATTATGTACAAGATTAATGTGCAAAAGTCTGTTGTATATCTATGTTCTAGCAACAATTGTAAAATGAAATTCTAAAAACACAATTTTCAGTAACATAAAATAAGAGCAAATATCTAGAAATAAATCTAATGAAACACATTTGAGGCCCTAAACTGAAAATTTAAAAATTAAAGTAAGAGATACTAAATACCTAAAAATGTGTGGATGTGTATGTTTATATAAATATATATTATAACATATATAATGTTCATGAATTAGAAGACTCAATATTGGAGAGATGTTTGTTTTTCCCAGATTAATCCAAAGATTCAATGTAATTCCAATCAAATTCCTTCCAGGGATTTTGGTTGAGGGGTTGGGCAAGAGGAATTCACAAACTGATTTCTACAGGAACTTGAATGATTTCAGAAAAGCCAAGACAAGCTTGATCAAGAAAAACAGGCTGGGTGCCGTGGTTCACGCCTGTAATCCTAGCACTTTGTGAGGCTGAGGCGGGAGGATTGCTTGAGCTCAGGAGTTCGAGACCAGCCTGGGCAAGAGCGAGACCCCATCTCTATAAAAATACAAAGAAATTAGCCAAACAACTAAAAATAGAAAAAATTAGCCGGGCATGGTGGCACGTGCCTGTAGTCCCAGCTACCTGGGAGGCTGAGGCAGGAGGATCGCTAGAGCCCAGGAGTGTGAGGTTACTGTGAGCTAGGCTGACGCCACGGCACTCTAGCCTGGGCAACAGAGTGAGACTCAGTCTCCAAAAATAAATAAATAAATAAAAATAAAAGAAAAACAAAATTAGAGGACTTACGTGCCAAGCTTCCAGACTTTAAATCTGCAATAATTTAGACAGTGTGATACTGGGATAAGATAGGTAAAGAGACCAATGTAACAGTAATTTAGACGTGTGATGCTGGGATAAGAGGTAATCAGATGAAGGTGAGGGAACAGAGTCTAGAGATGGACCCTCACATGTGTGATCAGTTGATGGAAGATCCGAGTTGCTGCAATTCATCGGACGCGGGATGGTCTTTTCACTAAATCGTGCTTGAGCAGTCGGCATCCTTATGAAACAATGTGCCTTGAATCCTGCTTCGTAAATACACAAAAATTAGTTTGAAACATACCCTGTGATATGTGAAAGTTAAAAAAAAATGAGAAAGCATTGGAGTGTATATTCACGACCAGGCAAAGATTCCTCCAACAGATCACTAAAAGCGCTAACCGTAATAGGAAAAAAATCAACAAATTGCACTTTATTAAGAACTCTGTTTATCAAAAAACACTATAAAGAGGCCGAAAAAAGCCACAGAACCGGAAGGATACGCTTACGACATGTGCTGTATGGCCGAGACACCGTCCGGGGGAAGTTCCAGACTCGCACGAGCCCTTCCCGACGGACGCCGCCCAGGTGGCCGTCAGCGCACGGACAGGTGCTCACCGTCCTGGCTCATCGGAGAAGCGCGAGTGAAAACCGCGGTGCGCAGCGCCGCGCACCCGCCAGCGTGGCTGAAATTAAAGACATGCGGGGCCCCCAGAGCTGCCGCCCGCTGCCGTGGCGTGTAGTTGGCCTGTCCCCTTCAGAAAGGTCTTTGACAGTGTCTTACAAATGTAGGCATCTGCATACCCTACGACCCAGCTAGTCCACGCCCAGGCGTTCGTGCAAGAGAAATGGACGCACGCACCTCGCGAGGCCAACGCCTTCGCTGACAACGGCGCAAACCTGGACACCGCCGACAGGCGACGGTGCGCGACAACCCGATGGCTGAGGCCGGACGCGGCGGAGCTCGTGCTGTGGATTCCAGGACGGGCAAAACCGCCCGCAGGGACAGGAGGTCAGAATGGCGACTCGTTAGTCCCCGTCCACTGGGACGGTAGGCGAGGGACGCTTCGAGGAGCCAGAAGGGGCCGTGTCTTGCTCTGGGTGGCGTCCGTGAGCGCGCCTGTGTGCACGTCGTCAAACCGCCGTGGCAGGCGCGGCCGCGCGCTCCGCGCTTGCTTAGGCCTCGGTGGAGGAAGTGCCAGGAGTCACCACGAGGTGGCAGCACGAGACCCCTGCGGCTGCCCCATCCCAATCAGGAGGGGGACGCCGGTGGCACTTCCCGGCCCCCGCCCGGCGGGTCTCTCCTGGAGCCCCCGAGTGCTTGGGACGTGCCGTCCTCACTGCGGCTGGCGGGATGCCCAGCAGGGCGCCCGTGTCTATCCTCAGTGTCCGGTCCCTGTGGGGCGCGGTGGCCCCTGGAGCCTTGCCGGCTCCTGGACAGCCCCGCGTGCTCCCGGCCTTCTCTCTCCGAGCAGGCGCAGCGCAAGGTGGTGCTGTGATGATGCCTGAACTTGCCATGGAGGGTGGTCCCGCCCACGCGCCCACCCCACCGGGCCGGGGCCTTCCCGCAGGACGGCAAGCCCTGTCCTCTCTGAGCCAAGGCCAGGGTACCACCGTGTCAGCAGGAGCTGGTCCCCTGGGGGCTTTGGCCGTGACCAGCACGGTGGACGTCACCGGTGCCTGGCCTCACGCACCAGGACAGCCTGGGGCCAGTCTGCAGGCCAGACAGGGATGTCACGGGGGCGCCGGGGGGCCAGCCACACTGTGCTCCACGTCCCAGCCAGGCCAAGCTGACCTGGGGTCAGATCTGGCGTGGTGCTCACCACAGAGGGGTGGGCGGCCTCGTGTGGTGCTTGGTCAGCGCTGGCAGGGCACAAGCCCTTGCAGGTCACCTCCGCCCTGCGCCCAGGGAGGAGCCTGTCACTGCTGGGGCCACGCCCCTCGAGCCCCTGCAGAGGCTCTACACAGTGGGGCCTCTCCCACAGCACCAGGGACACGCCAGGCTCGCTTCCCTGCACGCTGCCCCGCAGCAGGTGTGCGTGGAACACAGGTGTCCCGGGTCCCGCGGGCTCTGCTCCTCTACCCCCAGCCCGGGCCACCAGCATGGCTCATGGCAGGCAGGCGGCCTCAGAGCCCAGCTGGCCACGGCCCCATGCTGCAGCCACCTTGTCAGGAGGTCGGGGTCACGCGCCCGCACCTTCTTCCCACAGTGCTGGGTCTGCACTCGCATGGAGGGTCCCACGGCCTGGGTGCGGCTGCCGTTGCTGGATGGGCTTCCCTCCCCAGGCAGCAGTGACGTACCCCGAGCTCTCGGAGCCACTGGAACAGTTGTACCAAGCCCCTTCCTTATTCCCTTAAATTATGGTGACTTGAGTCAGGTCCACGGCTGCCATGACTCTGCGAAGCCACCAGCAGGGTCCTGGGGTCAGACTGACTGTCCAGCTTGCAGACGTTGAGCTGGAAGCTCATGGGGACACAGACGGGCCGGGCACCAGGACCCGCCTGTGTCTACCGCGGTTGTCACAGGGCCCAGGCCGGGCACTCCTCGGGGCGGGCGTGCCGGTCCAGAGCCGCTAACTGGGGTCCCTGTTGTTGGGTCATGTTCTCAGGGTCCCCGTGCTTGGCAGAGCCTGCCCCAGCCCTTCCCCACCGGGTGGGCCCCAGACCGACCTAGAGCCGCAGCGCCTGCCTGCGTGGTCAGCGGAGCCTCACGCACCTTCTGCATCTTGCTTTGTAGCGGCGATTCTTTCATCTCCAATTCAAGAAATTACTTTTCGCAGTGCCAAGCTCTGCTGAGTAAAATCATATCCGTGAACCCTCAGCTGGAGATCGACGGGCTGCGGAACATCTGGATCGTGAAGCCCGCGGCCAAGTCCCGGGGCCGAGGTGAGTCCCCTGCCATGGGCGCTGCCCGAGCGCGTGAGTTCACTGCCACCAGGGCCACTAGCCTGGTGCCATGCAGGCCTCGGGGGAGGAATGAGGGCGCAAGTGCCAAGGCTGCGGGCTCAGGGCTCGTGTGCGCCTGGGCGGTCCTGGGGGAAGAGGTGTCTTCACGGCTCACGTTCAGTCGCAAAGCTGGGTTCGGGTTTGCTAATTAATTAGGGTTCCTCGTTTGTATTCGTCAGTTAAACTGATCTGTGGTTTTCCTTTTGTATTGTCTTGTTCCACCTTGGCAACAGCTTAGCCTCAAAGAGGGGTGGAGGGCTTTCCTCTCCAGTAAGGCTGGCCTTCCGTGCCTTGGGTTTACTCTAGAGCTCACCTGTCAATCCCAGGGTCTCTCTTGGGGGCAGATCCTTAACGCCTTTTACGTTTATCTGTGGTTTCCTACCTCGTCTTCCTGAACTGCAGCTACCACTGTATTCTCCTTTTTATTCCTAACGGTCAGTACCGTGTGTCCTATTTTAAACAAACAAACAGACAAACAAAAAACACAGCCCCCTCCAAAAAAAAAAAACAAAAACCCAGAACTTCAAGGTGGTTTTTCTAATCTTACTCATGTTTCCAAAGAACCAACTTTTTTTTTTTTTTTTTTTTTTTTTTGAGACAGAGTCTCACTCTGTTGCCCGGGCTAGAGTGAGTGCCGTGGCGTCAGCCTCGCTCACAGCAACCTCCAACTTCTGGGCTTAAGTGATCCTCCTGCCTCAGCCTCCCGAGTAGCTGGGACTACAGGCATGCGCCACCTTGCCCGGCTAATTTTTTCTATATATATGTTTTTGGTTGGCCAGATGATTTCTTTCTATTTTTTAGTAGAGACAGGGTCTCGCTCTTGCTCAGGCTGGTCTCGAACTCCTGACCTCGAGCGATCCACCTGCCTCAGCCTCCCAGAGTGCTAGGATTACAGGCGTGAGCCACCGTGCCTGGCCCAAAGAACCAACTTTTGGTTGTGTTTTTTCAATTTTCCTCAGTGATTTTTTCCATCTTATCTCTGACTTAAATGCTAAACTCTTTTATTTCCAATCTTTCTTGTGCAATAATAAAAGCTTTAAGTATGTGAAATTTCCTCTGAATATAGCTTTAGCTGCATCAACTTGCTTCTGTTATACACAATGTTGTCATTTTTCTTGGTATCTAAGAGACTTTACTTTTAGTTTGGATATTGTTTGCCTCTTGAGTTATTTTGAAGAGTCTTGTTGGTTTTTTAAAAATTCACAAGTGATTATTATGTGATTTTTTAAAAAAAATTATTAAAAAATGTATTGCATTAAGTCCTAAACATCTTCTGTCCTGAAACATTCTCTTCTCGAGCATGGCAGCCACACGCTGGGTTCCCTGCAGACTTTCGGGGCTCCTGCCGCTCTGCCGATTGGCCCTGCCTGGCTGTGTGTGGCGGGCTCCGCCCTGAGCCCACGCCTCTTCCGGAGCAGCATCTGCCTCCCCCCGTCCACCTGGCCAGACCTTCCTCCCACTGTGGACACCTGCATCCGCAGGGCCGCTCCACGGACACCTCTGACCCACCCGTTCACAGCCGAATGCACCTCCCTGCCCAGTCACGGGCTGTGCCCCTCCCTGCGTGTGGCTGGCCCACGCGTGTCAGCCGGGGGCGGCTTTAGCGGTTTGCTGCTGGACCCTAAGCTTTTGTTTCAGGGTGGCAAGGTCTCAGCTTACTGCAGTTGAAGCAACGAAGTCTGGTATTTTTGAACGAGACTGTAGACAGGGCCGTCCACCCTTGTATCAGTCAGAACAGGCCAGTGGTGCCACGTAACAAAAGCACCAACGTCTCAGGGGCTGTCGGTGAGAGCAGCTTCTCTCCCACACCAGCCCTGAGGCTTCAGGGCTGTCACAGCGGCGAGAGCGGCCGGCACTCAATGCTGCGGCTCAGAGTGACGCGGGCGCTTCTGCCCACGTTACTGGTCTCCGCGGGTCAGGTGGGCTGGCTTTGGGTTTGAGGCTGGGAAATGGTAAAGCCACCTGTGCCAGCAGAGGAGAGCCAGGTGGGGTGAAGGCCAGCGTCCCCTGTCCTGCTCCTTCGTGGCTCCTCCCAGCCACACTGTAGTGTTACCCCTCACAGGACTGTGAGGCCCCTCGGTGCTCGCCCCTCACAGCCCTCGGAAGACCCCGCCCCCGCCTGGCAATCGCCCGGGGTCCGGAGAGCAGCCGCTGCTCCCTTGTTTCCACCACAGCCCGGAGCACAGCCTAGGGCTGCCTGCCTTTCACGAGTGCCTGTGTCCGCATTCCTGTCCCTTCACTGACCTTTGTGTCCCCTCTGGGGTCCTGGGTTGGCCCTGCTGGGGGAGACTGGGGGCAGCCTGCACGGAGCATGGCCTCCCCTGCCCAGCCCGGCCGCTCCACGCCTGGGTCTGGCCCGGAGCTGTGCCCCAGGGCTGACCGGCGGCCTCTTGCAGACATAGTGTGCATGGACCACGTGGAGGACATCCTGGAGCTGGTGGCCATAGACCAGCCCCCCAACAGGGACAAGTGGGTGGTGCAGAAGTACATCGAGACGCCCATGCTCATCTACGACACCAAGTTCGACATCAGGCAGTGGTTCCTCGTCACGGACTGGAACCCGCTGACCATCTGGTTCTACAAGGAGAGCTACCTGCGTTTCTCCACGCAGCGCTTCTCCCTGGACAGCCTGGACAGGTCAGTGGGGTGGGCTCCGCACCGTCGCCCACCACTGTGAGAGGCACAGATGGGGAAACTGAGGCTCGGGAGGTTAATGGCCTCCCCAGAGGGCAGGCCCAGGCCCGCTGGCCTTCAAAGCCAGCACTCTACACCCCACGATGTGTGTATCTTCTCCAGAAAATCTTAAAAGGCACCATTTGCCACGTGCCTGTGGGTGTGGACGGCGTGGCAGCACCCTGGGCCCGAGTGCCAGGAAAGCGGGGCGGGGAGGGGCCGGGGCACTGCACAGGGGCTCGGGCATCCAGGAACGGGTGCCCGGGAGTGGACGAATGCCCGCCTCTCTGGGACCCCAAGTGTGCAGGGTAGTGAAAGCCTGTCTGTGAGCCTTCAGGACCCTGCTGTCCACACGGCAGAGTCCCCGCCGGCCTCTTGGGCTGAGGGCTTCCTCTGGCTGTTTTGTGACCTTCACTTGGCCTTGGGGCTGGAGGATCTAGACACCTGGGGTGGGGGCTCTTTGCATGGAGTCAGTCAGAATCCGGGGGGCGGCTGGAGGGAGTCAACTCTGCCCCCAGGTTAGGGGCTGCGGCCAAGCCTAGAGTCACACCCGGCAGGTCACACCTGGCAGGTCACACCTGGAGCAGGGCTGGAGAGGAGCTGGCTGGGGGTTCTGGTCAAGTGGGCCTGGAGGGGAGGGGTCCAGGAGGAGCAAAAGGAGCTCCTGGCAATGAGGAGCCCAGGGAGCCCTGCAGCCCGCACACCTGCCCCCGCCAGCCGGGAGGGGTGTGCCCGGAAAGTCTCACTCCCTCTCTGGGCTATTTCTCCATCTGGGACCATAACGCTCATCCTAGGTGACGTGAGATTCCCAGAAATCGTGTCTGAATGGGTGCAGCCCAGTGGCATGTGCTGGCAAAATTAGTTAAATGTCAGCATCGTAGGTCCATAACCCTAAAACCACTATTTTTATTTAGGTTATTAAATATGCAATGTCCGATTTCAAATCAATAGTGTAGTTTATTCTATCTCAAACAAGAAGCAGTGTGATTAATCACAGTATGAGCCTAAACTATGGACACAGTTTTGCCATCTTAACGGTAGCTTGTTCATGCCAGCAGCAAAGAAACCTGGAGAGCCAGTGGCGATGAAATCTCTAAAGGCGTTTTCCACAGCTAGTTGAGAATTGAATATTTTTCCTTGCAATAAGTGGTCCAAAGCCTGGAAGAAGTGGTGGTCAGTTGGTGCAAGGTCTGGTGAATACGGTGGATGACACAGAGTTTCTGAGTTCAGCTGCTGTAGTTTGAGCAGCGCTGTTTGTGTGACATGTGGTCAAGGTTGTCTTGCAAGAGGATTGGCCTGTACTATTGACCAATCTCAGCTGCTTAATTGCAAGAATCATCATCATTTCGTCCAGCTGGTTGCAATAAACATCCGCTGTAACTGACCAGGTTTCATGAAGTTATAGTGGATAATACCAGCACTGGACACCAAACAGACACCAGTAGCTTTTTCTGATGAACATTTGGTTTTGATCTGTGTTTTGGCACTTCATCTATGTCCAACCATTGTGCCAAACACTTGCGATTGTCAGAAAGAATCTATTTTTCATTACACGTCACAATACAGCGTAGAAGTGGTTTGCCTTTATGTCGTGACAGCAAAGAAAGGCAAGCTTCCAGACGATTTCTCTTCTGATGCTCATTTAATTCACGTGGAACCCATCTACCCAGCTTCTTTACCTTGCCCATTTGTTTCCAATGGTCCAATATTGTTGGAATAGTAACGTCAAACCTTGCTGCTAATTCAGGCGTAAGCTGAGATGGATTTCCTTCCACTATAGCTTTCAACTCATCATTATCCACCTTGGTCTCAGGTCACCTACGTGGCTCCTTTTCAAGATTAAAATCACCGGAACGGAACTTCTCAAACCATGGACGTACTGTGCGTTCATTAGCCACATCCTTCCCAGACACTTTGTTGACATTTTGAACTGTCTGTGCTGCATTGGTTCCACGGTGGAACTCATAATCAAAAATAACATGAACTTTTGACTTATCCATGGTTTCACAAAAATTTCTCTTAAAAAAAATGTGAAAGATAAATCACAAGCCAAAATGTGCATTTGAAAGACTGAGGATGCACCTTCACAATAAACACAAAACAAGACATGTCAAAGTGAAATGTCAGGAATACAACTGTCAAAATTAGCAACTAAGGGCATCGGACATTTCATACTTAATAATCTAATACCTTTTTCAAAACTCTCTCTTACGTGCCGATATCTTTTCTCTTCACCTACCTTCCGGTGGACGTGTAACCTGTGCACAGTCTTGGGGTTGGGCTCACCCCCGAACAAGAGGGAAAATTCCCAGCCCAACAGCACCTGCCTGACACGTCTACAGCTTAGATGGAAATGGCCTTGACCACATACGTAGTACTTTATTATCTCCTAAAAGATGTTGTTTTAAATCCTGTTTAGATTAAGGCAAGAGTGTAAATAAATTAAGTGAAAGTTTTAGCTGGGTGACTCTTTCTCACCTTGTCTCACCAGCTCAGCCCTTCGAGGGCCAGCGTCCCTATTGCCCTATGCAGATGGGGAAACCGAGGCTTGCGGAGGTTGTGACTTGCCAGAGGCCCCTAGTTGGTGGCCCTGGGGGGTGATGCAGTTCCTGATGTCCCCCAGGCTGGACTGAGGGCTGTCCTGAGGCTGCTTCCGCGCGGGGCCCTGCGTGGGGGTCCTCAGGCAAGGCTGGCCCTGGCCCCGCTGGCCGACAGCCCCCGTTGCCTTGCAGTGCCATCCACCTGTGCAACAACTCCATCCAGAAGCACCTCAAGAACGACAAGACCCGCAGCCCCCTGCTGCCGGGGCACAACATGTGGACGAGCTCCAGGTTCCAGGAGTACCTGCAGAAGAGGGGCCACGGGGGCGTGTGGGGCAGCATCATCTACCCAGCCATGAAGAGGGCCATCACCAACGCCATGAGGGTGGCCCAGGACCACGTGGAGGCCCGCAAGAACAGCTTCGAGCTCTATGGCGCCGACTTCATCCTCGGGAGGGACTTCAAGCCCTGGCTGATCGAGATCAACTCCAGCCCCACCATGCACCCCTCCACGCCGGTCACAGCCCTGCTGTGCGCCCAGGTGCAGGAGGACACCATCAAGGTGGTGGTGGACCGCAAGCTGGACCGCAACTGTGACATCGGCAACTTCGAGCTCTTGTGGAGACAGGTGAGCGGAGCGTCCGCCCCTGCCCGGGCAGGGAGTGGCCAGGTCCGCTGGGGGGGTGGTGGTGGCCACTGTGCTGCCCGCACTGCTGCTTCCAGCTCATAGCTGCAGGCCGCCAGCCCCGCCAGCTGCAGAGGACACGGATCCTGTTCTGGGAGGCGGGGAACGTGGCCTTGGCCGCTGGGACGTGTGCAGGCCCGAGTGGCCCCCTTGCTCTCCCATGGGGCTCAGCCACCTCCCTGGAGCCCAGGAGGGGCTTGCTCCAAATGTCGCCCGCCTCGGGGCTCCAGCCTTCCCGTCTCCTTCCTAGGTGCCCTCCCCCCCACCAGAGTGAAGCTGAGCCCCCCTGGGGCTCTGTCCCTGCATGGCTGGGTGGTGGCTTTGCCTGGGTGGCTGGCCGGTGGGTCTAGCCCTGGCCTGGAGACGTGCAGGGCGTCCCTGAAGGAGGGACCCCCGGGGCTGCTGGCCCATCAGGAAGGGAGGCCATGCCTGTCTTCCCAGGCCGCATGGGCGCGGGCAGGACCTGGGGAAGAGGCTCGGGCTCACCCATGAGGCAGGCCAGGCTGCCTGCCCTGACCCCCCCGGACCCCGCGGACCCCGCCGCCCCAACCGTGCCCTCCCGCGCAGCCCGCCGTGGAGCTGCCGCCGTTCAGCGGGGCCGACCTGTGCGTGGAGGGCGTGGGCATGAGGAAGGCCCGCAGGCTGGTGCTGCCCGTCTCCAACTTCAGCTTCGCACCTGCGCTCGGGGACGTCCCGCCGCTGAGAGTACAGGGCACGCCGACCTCGCCTGACGCAGCCCGGACGCCGGCACGCGCGGCCCTCACGCCGGACCCGAGGCCTAGGGACGAAAAGGGACTTCCCCGCGCGCTGCCCGCGCCCCCGCGGACGCCGCAGAGGAGCGGTGGCGCGAAGCCCGCCCTCGCCGGGCCCGGGGAGATACCGGAGCTCGTCGCCTGCCGCTGCCAGCTCGCAGGTGCTAAGGGCCCGGCCACCGGTCTCGCCAAGGCTCCAGCCGCCCGACACCCGGACCTGCCCGCCCTGGCGCCCCTGGCGCCCCTGGCGCAGGGGGCCCTGCCGCCATCGCCGCCCCGAGCTCCAGGTAAGCGCTGCGCCTCTGCCTGGGGCCACCTGCCCTCCAGCGCCCAGGAGGACGCCTGGCCGCGACCTCTAGGGCTGCGGTCCCCAACCAGTGCGGCCAGTTAGAAACCCCCGCCATGCGTCGCTGCCTGAGCTCCGCGCCCCAAGCCCGCCCCCACCTTGCTCCGCTGCAACGTGAGGCTTAGGACCCCCACAGCCAGAGATGGGGGGCGGGGAGCCAAAGCGTCACCTGCATTGACAGCAGGTCCGATCCCTCACAGCACCGCTTGGGCTCCGCCCCCCCCACCTCCCACCATGGGGAAAGTATCTTCCATGAAACCGTCCCTGGTGCCATAGAAGTTGGGGACCACTGCTCTGGGGCCAGGCCTGAGGAGGGCTTGGGTCTGGGGATGGGTATCCTGACGGTGTGGCTGAGCTCGGAGCAGGGGTGGGACACAGGGGCCCCATCCTGGGCCCTGTGTCTCTGGTGGTGCCTGTAAGGTGGGCCGGCCGCTGGGAGTCAGGTGGGGGGGTCCCCTCCATAGGACCAGGTGGGTGATGCCTTTGTCTCAGTACCTCTTGGGGTGTGGTGCGCATCGGGGAGTTTGAATCAGAGCGTTCGAACAGCCAGGCACAGGGGACAAGCCAGGTGCCACACAACCGCTAGGCTCTTGCTCAGTTTTGGAGGGTTCTGAGGGAGCTGCCCCTGTGTGCCCCAGGGGGGGTGTGGTGCTGGCCCTGTCCGCACCCAGCGGTCCCCACGTGCCTGGCAGCCAGCGGCGGCCAGAGCGTGTGTGGTGAAAAGACACAGGCGGACCCCGGCCCACCTTGTTCTTGTTCTGCCCAGATGCACTCGCCCCCCAGACGGAATATCCCCACCTGCTGTTCCCTCCACCTGGGCGAGCTCTGTGTCTCTCTGTCTCTGTCTCTCTCTGTCTCTCTCCCCCTCTGGATTGTAAGCCGGGGCAGGGGCGCCTACTTCTGTTTTCTCCACTGCATCCGCAGCACCTGGGACCGTGCCTGGCACACAGCAGGTGCTCAGTGTTTGCTGGATGCCCCCTGAGGGCTCCGGCACGGGAGCGTCAGCTTTCCGGGCTGGCGGTGCCCGTGGGGGACTTCGCTGACCCTGCCCATCCGTGAGCCCCGCCGTGTGGGCGCCTGCCAGGTTTTTGCTCTTACGGAAAATTGTCTCCGGGACACTGTGGGGGAGGTCAGCAGGTGCACACGGCCTCAGCGTAACTAGGCGTGTTGGCTGCGTCACATCGTACCACAAACCGGGGGCTTCAGACAGTAGAAATGTCCCTCCCGGTTCTGGAGGCCAGAGGTCTGAAGTCCGGGTGTCGGCAGGGCCATGCTGCCGAGGGCTCTCGGGGAAGTCTCTCCGTGCCTCTTCCAGCTGCCGGTGGCCGCCGACGGGCCCCGGCATCCCTGTGGCCTCTGCCCGCATCCCCACGCGGCATCTGCCCTCTGTGTGTCTGTGTCCAGATCTTTCTCTTCTAAGGGGGACAGCGGTCACTGGGGGCCATCCCACTGTAGCATGACCTCGCCACTGCTCACATCTGCAGAGGCCCTGTCTCCAGATAGGGTCGCACTGACAGGTTCCCAGTGGACATGAATCTGGGGGACACCCCCAACCCGGGACACCAGGTGTTGCAGTGTGGCCAAGGGACGTGCTGATTTGCACTTTGACAGCAGCCCGGAGTGGCCCTTGTTCCCGTCGCGGCCAGCATGTGGTGTCGACAGGTGCCCTGGTGTTGGCCTCTTTGGGGGTGCAATGTGCTGCTTTGCATTTTCCCACGTACTGAAGATGTGTATTGGCCACGTAGGTTCTCTCTCCTGAAAAGTGGCTGCTCAGGTCTTTTGTCAGCTGTCCACAGAGCCACGGGTCTCTCTGCCCTGTCTGCAGGAGTATTTGTCCCGGACTCTGTGCCTATTCAGCAGACTGTGCTGCAGATCCGTCTCCCACTTTGTGACTTTTCTCCTCCCGCCACCGTGGTGTCTTTGATGTGCAGCATCTTCACTTTCGTAAAGTCAAAGTGACCTACCTTCCTCTCTGTGGCTGGTGATTTTTGTGGCTTGCTCAGAAACGTCCTTATTCTGAGGTCGTGAAGGTTCCCGCCATGGTGTCTTCCAGAAGCTGCTCTTCATGCCTAGGTTGGCAGGTGCACATGGTTCTCCTAGAGCAGATTTGTCGTGTGGGTGGGACAGTGTGATTTTTCACGTGGGCACCCAACAGGCCCCAAGAGAAAGCCGCTCCCACTCGTCTGAGGGCCCCTCTGCGGCATACGCAGGGTCTGTCTCTGGACCCCCCGTCATTCAGTCATTCGTTCATTCTTCTCATTCCATCGGCTCTCAGGCACACGCAATCTGATTAATCACAGTCCTTGGTTCGTGACATACTTTTGTTGTTTATCCTTGCATGGCCGACTTTCGTTTAGGTAGTTGCAATAGTGTCATAAGAACCTAAAAACCGTGGCCTACACCCCCCAAACCACCACTCTTAATGTCCAGACTCACCCTACCCTTGGTTTCCCTTTTAATTAGTTTTATTGCATCTACATATTTTATTTAAGAGATTTAAAATTTTTTAGCTGTTTTTACTTTTTAAAATGTTTTTATTAATATTTTTTAAGATCTGCACATCAGTGTCCTATGTTTTCCCTTTTTAAGGAGTGAAAACACTGTGTATTTTACTTGGGGACTTACATTTTCACTAAATGTCATATTGCTAAGATTCACCTGTATTGCTGTAGGTCCTCTGTCTGAATATTTCATAATTTATTCATCCATTTTTCTGTGGTTGTACACTTCAGTTGTTTCCAGGTTTTGCTATCATGAATAGTGCCTCTGTGAACATTCTTATATGCCTTTTGCTGTACATGTGCAAGAGTAGGAATTGCTAGTTCAGGGGATATATGAATGCTCAGTTTGGGGAGCTAACAGCAAACTGTTTTCCATAGTGCTTGAAACAATTTCTGCTCCCACCAAGAATGTGTAAGAGATCTTAGGGATCTCAGATCCCAATACAGAATCACCAATACTCGAAGTCATCAGACTTTTTCATTTTTGCCAGTCAAATAAGTTTAAGAAATATCTCATTGTAATCTTGATTTCACTGACTAATGGGGTTAAGAATCTCACTGACTAATGGCGTTACATATCTCAGTGTGAGTTTGTTCGTTATGTGAATTTCCTCTTTTGTGAAATGTTTTTTCATATATTTTGACCATTTTTCTATTGTGACTATCTTCTCCCAGTTTGTAACTTCTATTTTTAGGTTTTCAAAAATATCTTTTGATGAACAAAAGTTGTTAATTTTAATACAGTCAAGTCATTGATTTTTTTTTTTTTTTTTTTTTTTTTTTTTTTTTTTGAGATAGAGTCCTGCTCTGTTGCCCAGGCTAGAGTGCAGTGGCATCAACCTAGCTCACAGCAACCGCCAACTCCTGGTTTCAAGCGATCCTCCTGCCTCAGCCTTCTGGGTAGCTGGGACTACAGGTGCACACCACCATGCCTGGCTAATTGTTCTATTTTTGGTAGAGATGAGGTCTTGCTCTTGCTCAGGCTGGTCTCGAACTCCTGACCTCAAGCAATCCTCCTACCTCAGCCTCCCAAAGGGCTAGGATTACAGGCATAAATCGCTGTGACTGACCAGTCTTTTTCTTTTATTCAGTGCTATTTTTGTCTTAATAAGTCTTTCCTTACCCCCTAAATGTAAAAGATTATTTCCCTCTCTTAATTACTAAGAGTTTCCATTTTTTTTTTGACATATACAACCTAATCCATTTGGATTTGATCTTTGTATATGGTGTGAGGTAAGGATCAAATTTTATTTTTGTCCATATAAAAAACATTTATTGAAAAATCCCTTTCTTTCTCACACTGAACTGACGCCCCCACCCTGTCCCTGTGTGGGTCTGTTTCTGGAGTCTCTGTTCTATTCCACTGGGGGTCTGTATGTCCCTGCACTGATGCCACGGTCTCAGTGACCACATCTGTGTATCTGGTAGTGGAAGTTCTTCTGGGTCTCACTCTCTTCCATATAAATATCATAATTGTCTTATCAACTTCCACAAAAAAATCCTGTTGAGATTTTTGATTGGAATTGCATTGAATCCAAGATCAATTTGGGGAAAACTGACAAATTAGTGAAATTCTGTCTTCTGATTGATGAACATGATCTATCTCTCCATTTACTCAGATCTTCTTTAAGTTTTATAGTTTCACCTGTAGAGCTATTGTGCATCTTTTATTATATTCAGTCTTAATTATTGATATTCTGATATTCTACTGCACATGGTGTCATCTCCATATAATTTGTCATTGTTTTCTGTTGGTGTGTAGAATGCAACTGACATTTACATATTAATTTTTCAAATGGCCACATTTTAAAACTCTCTCCTTATCTCTAACAGTTTGTATGTATATTCTTTTGTGTTTTCTATGTAAACAGTCTGTCACGTGCTAATAGTTTTGTATCTTTCATTCTGATCTTATTGCCTCTAATTTCTTAGTCTTGTCTTATTGTACCAGCTACATCCCATGCAAAGTTAGGCATCCTTGTCTAATTCCTGATTTTAAAGAAAACATTTCTAATATTCCTCATTTATAATGAAATTTTCTCTAGGTCTTTATAACGACCTGGAGATAGATATGATATAAACATAGATATGAATGTATAGTTATTCTAGCATATTTAAAAGATTTATTTCTAATCTTTACTCACTGAGAATTCTTACCATGATTGTGTATTGAATTTTCTCAAAAACTTTTTTGTATTCATGACGTTATCATAAGCTTTTTCTCCTTTTTTTGATCAAAGTGGTGAATAATGTAATTGATTTTTTTTATCTTAAAGTAATCTTACATTCCAGGAATGAACCCAACTTAGTTTGATGTTGGGTTTGACATATGGCTGAATTTGTTTTATTGCATGTAGTTAAAGGTTCTCAACCACAACTGATTTATTCATACTACTGTTAATAGACATTTACATTGTTTCTAATTCAGGCAAATATTAATACAAGTAGTACTGCTATGAACATTCTTTAATTTGGTGAACATATTAGCCATTTCTGTAGGAATGGAATTGCTAGGTCATGCATTCAGCTTTGGTAGACACTCCTGAGTAATTTCCTGTGGTGTATAAGCATTCCAGTTGCTCCACACACTTGCCAATGCTAGCTATTCTCTCTCTCTCTCTCTCTCTCTCTC
>CM052440.1:548903-564520 GCA_028533085.1 Varecia variegata
CCGTGCCTGGTGTGCCGGGGCTCGCCGCTCGCCGGGCCGTGCAAGCGCTGCCGCTCCTTCTGCACCGCCGTCCTGCGCGGCTCCTCCTTCGTGCCTCTCGGCGGCCGGGCCGACAGCCCGTGGAGCCCGTGACGAGGACCAGCGCGGACCAGGACAGGACCCCGACGACGCGAGCCCGAGCCCCGCGGCCCGCTGGCGCGGCTGACTGCTTTGGAGACCTGCATGTAGACGAGGGACCTTGTATACAGAGCTATTTTAGAGAAATCGCGCGATCTCACCCTGGTATTTCTTACGGAGCCGCGCCCTCTCCCGGTGCCTGCACCCGTAGAGCTCCTGTGCCCCAGCCGCAGCCAGCCCCCAGCCCTGCCCTGCCGCAGGACAGGACAGAATGAGACTTGCAGACGCCCTGTGCCCCCAGCCGCAGCCAGCCCCCAGCCCTGCCCTGCCGCAGGACAGGACAGAATGAGACTTGCAGACGCCCTGTGCCCCCAGCCGCAGCCAGCCCCCAGCCCTGCCCTGCCGCAGGACAGGACAGAGCGAGACCTGCTGGCACCCAGGACGCCCCCTGATCCTGGGAAGGTGCCCTTCCTGTCTCCCAGCCAGAGGTCCCAGACAGGACACTCTTCGCTTATTCACTCATTTATTCAACAAAAGCCTCGCTGAGCTGGTCCAGGTTCTTTGCACCCCAGTGTCTCCTTCCAACCTGGTGCTGTGTTGGGGGTGGGAAGGGGCCCCCAGGTCACGTCTCTTGGATTCCATCGAAGTTGGACTTCTGGGCCTGCTGGTCAGTGGGCCCTGTGGGAGACCCAGGTGTGGGGAGGGTCCCCAAGGCCTCCTTGGTCCCAGGCTGGGGTGCTCCCAGTCGCTGGAGCCTGCACAGGACAAGGGCTGCCAAGGAGTCCCCAGGGCCAGGTCTTTGTGGACACTGGGAGGGTCCACATTCCCCAGCACTTGGAAACAGAACAGGAGCCCCCTGGAGAGGGGGTGGGGGCGGGGGTGGGGCAGGGGCAGGGGTCCCAGGGTCTTTCTCTGGGCCTTGAGACCAGCACCAGCCCCTTTCCCCTGCATGGTCACCTGTAGCCACTTCATTGTGGCGCTGGGATAGTCTGTTTAGGGTGACAGGTGTGTCACCTGGTGGGTGGGCCTGTCCTGGAAAGGCCACAGAGAAGGGCTCAGAGTGTGAGTGGCACAGAAGTCATTTCGGAGACCTCTGCCACGGCACAGCAGTCCCCACTTGTCCCATTGCTGTAGGAAAGCACCTGTGGCACTTCCTGGAGGCCGCGAGTCCTGGAGGCTGGTGGAGGGAGGCTGAGGTGCCCTGGTGGTCTGTCTCAGGGCCTGGCAGGCCTAGGACTGTGGGGTGACCAGAGCCTGGCCTTCTGGCCCCCCCAACATGCCAGCCTGCTGATGTGCTGTCGGCATGGGGGCTGGCTTTGGGTGCTCTGGGGCCCCAGGCACGCTGCTCACTGGCAGCATGGGGCAGGGTGCCCAGTGCCCAGCAGCGACCACAGCAGTCCCCGCCCACCAACTGCTCTAGACCAGGCGGGGCAGGGTGGAGGTGCCGGCCCAGGTGGGCGGGAGGCTGGGCAGTGGGCTCTGGCACCGGGTGGGTGGAGGATGGGGTCCACAGTCATGGGCAGCTGGAGAGTCCTGCTGTGTTCCATCCCCTCAGTGCCTTTCCGAGTTCCCTCCTGACTGACCTGAGTCCGCTGGATCAGGCCCGTGTCCTCCCCCAGCCTGGGGGTGGTGCTGCCCTCAAAACTTCAGATGCCTTATTGGGGTTCCTGGCAGAACCCCAGCCCTGCCCAGGCCCAGCACACCCCATGGGACCTGGCTCTCCAGGCAGACACCCCTCCTCATGCCCCCACGTGGGACAGTGCCCTCCCCAGACCAGAGGCAGGTGCGGGGAGCCCCTGCGCTGCTCAGCTGCAGCAGGAAGAGGGCTGGACACGGGCCCTGGGCTGTCGGGGAGGGAGAAGCCTGGGGCGCCGCAGAAGCACACCCTGGTTCTCTTCTTCTACCGCCTTGCACGGGGCTGGCAGGGGCAGGAGGCAGACAGGGTGCAGTGAGCCTCTGCCCAGAAACCTGCCTGTGCACAGGAAGCTTCCAGTAAGAAAAGGAGTGCGGAGCAATTCCCTGAGCAGATGCTAGGCCCAGAGTAGCCCATGGGCGCTGCCCTGGGAGGGGGCCCTGGGGACGCGGGGAGAGTCTCAGGTCCCAGGAGGGAGCACTCCCTTAGGGTTGGCGTGAAGCCAGCAGGTGCAGGGGTCCGGGGTGCTTCCTCTCCTCTGCCCAGCCGAGCTCAGCAGGGCCACTGGCTACTGTCCCCGTGGTCAGGACACACACCTGAGTGATGGGGGTGCACACAAGTGGCCCCTTGACCTCACAGGCCCTGAGCCAGCCCTGCTCCACCGGCCAGCCCCGTGGGGAACACACTTACCTGGGACCCCCAAGGCCTCAAGGTCTCAGGACGCTTCCTCTGGCAGCCTGGAAACTCCATGTGGTCTGGCGGAGTGTGTCAGCCCCTGGCGAGTGGGCAGGTCTGGGGGCTGCCCCTGCCGGCTCCCATAGGCCCTGTCTCACCAGGAGGCGGAGTGTCCCTGCCTGCGGTAGGGAGCAGCTCCTGTTTGTCTTTGGGGCTGGAGCTGCGGGTCAGCCTGGACGCTTCCATCCCGCTCGGCCAGATGCATTCGGGGCCAGCACTCGCCTTCCTCTGCCTGGCCTGGGGCACGTACTGGGGCCTGGCCATCCCCCGGATCTCGGAATGTGGCCTCTCCTGTTCTCAGGTGAGGCCCCGGTTTCTCCACAGGTGGGCACCGGGATGGCATGCCGCACACCGATGGGCGAAGGGTGCAGTGGCCGGGGAGACTGAGGCAGCGGGGGTGACAGGAGGCTGTGGGAACCTGGCAGCCGGGGACCCCTGGGAGGTGCCTGGCCTGGCCCCGCAGCTGGAAGCCAGCCGTCCCGAGGCCCGTCCGCCTCAGGTCCTGCTGGAAGGGCGGCCAGGAAGCCCCTCTGGGCTGTTTGTGGAACCGTATTGCGTCACCCAGGGTGCTGGGCTCCGGGTTGGCATCCGGGCTTGTGTGACACTGCTAAGGAAACACTCGGGAACGAGCTTATCCCAGCCCTGGGGGGAGCCACAGTGGGTGACGCGAGGTGACAAGTGGTGCTGGGACTCGCTGCAGGGCGGGTGACTCAGCCTGCGGGAGAGATGGGCCTCAGCACCTGCAGCAAGAAGTGTACCCAGCACGGCCCAGGAAGTGGCCCCGGTGCCCAAGACTGGCCCAGGCACAGAGGGGACACAGCCAGGAAAGAACACGGAAGATGTCATGGGGGTGGGGGGTACTTATTGAGCACCTGCTGTGTGCACTGTTCCCAGTGGGGGGGATGGCAGGGAGCAAGACGTGCCTTTCAGAGGCGATGGCCTGGTTGCTGCAGGGGACACTTAGGGGACACCCAGGCAGCTCCACAAGCCTGGGAGAGTATCCGGCTGGGGGCTGGGGTGGCTGGAGTGCGGGGTGGGCTGGTCAGGCTCGGGGCAGGGTGCAGGGCCACGGGGGCATCAGGAGGGACCAGGAAGGGTGCGGACTGGGAGAGGCTCCCTTTGGCTGCTGGTGGGAACCGGTGGGCGTGAAGGGGACCGGCAGGTTCGGGTGGGCGGGGTGGTGGCCTGGGCACACCTGCAGTGGAGGTGGGAAACGGGGCTGAGGTGGGAGGGATCACAGACCTCAGAGCGCGATTGGCCTCTGGGCTAATGGAGGAGATGTTTACTGAGTTGGGGGACCGGGGGGCCGGGTTTTGGGGGAGGAAACTCAACTTTAGATGCAGGTGTTAGAAGCTATGAGGCATGGGGTGGGGGGCGCTGGGTGTGCAGGCTGCGTGTCCGGCGGGGCCTGTGCAGAGGTGTGATGGACCTGTGGACCTGACCCACGTCAGACAGGACAGGAGCCCTCAACTCTCTGAGAAAAGAGGGTGAGGGCGGGGGAGGGAGTCCAGGGCCATGGGGGGGGGCCCAGAGGAAGGAGCTGGAAAGGGCCCCTGCACTGCCCCTGCCAGGCCCAGATGCACTTTGAACTCCGTGCCCTGCTGGGGACAATGGGGTCTGGGAGGGGGAGGAGGGCAGAGAGGCTGGGCTCCCGCAGCTGGGGCAGGGCGGGGGGTGGGTGGCGGGGTGGGCTGAGTGGGGGGGCAGTGTGGGGACTCCCTGCCTCCCTGCACCGCCACTACCACTGTCCTGGGCTGGAAGTGGCTGCCCCCCAACCCCCTGCCAGCATCTTTCCTCCCCCCGCTCAGCAGGCCTTGGGGGCCCCACAGACACCCCCTGTGCTCCACTGCTGGGAAGCCCCAAGAAGTCCAACGGAAAACCCCGTGTGGGGAGGCGGCAGCCACTCCTCTGTCCCTGCAGGTCCCTCTTCCTGCATCCCCGGGAGCTCTGGGTTCCGGTGGCCACAGGGGACCCTCCCCTGGCTGCGAGAGTGCTGGGGTGGGAGCCGCGGCCCACCCCTCCCTGAGTCCCTGCGAGCTGCACCTCAGGCTCCCCACAGACCCTTCGGCCCCAACAGGGTCTGGTCACAAGTCCAGGTCCCTCTGTCCTCAAGTCAAGTGGCCCTCTTTGGATGCCCCCCCACGCAAGCGGGAGTTGGGGTGGGACAGGAATACACTGAGGGCCAGGTGCGGTGGCTCAAGTCAGTCCCAGCACCTCGGGAGCCTGGGGCAGAAGGATCACTTAAGACTGGGAGTTCGAGACCAGCCTGGGCAACATAGTGAGACCCCATCTCTATAAAAAATAGAAAAATTAGTGGCGCCTGTAGTCCCAGCTACTCAGGAGGCTGAGGCGGGAGGATCGCTTGAGCTCAGGAGTTCGAGACCAGCCTGAGCAAGAGCAAGACCCCGTCTCTACTAAAAATAGAAAGAAATTAGCTAGGCAACTAAAAATAGAAAAAATTAGCTGGGCATGGTGGTGCATGGCTGTAGTTCCAGCTACTTGGGAGGCTGAGGCAGAAGGATTGCTTAAGCCCAGGAGTTGGAGGTTGCTGTGAGCTGTGATGATGCCACTGCACTCCAGCTGGGGTGACAGAAGGAGACTCTGTCTTTAAAAAAAGAAAGAAAGAAAAGAAAAACCAAAAGCGTGGTTTGGAATGGGGCTTTCCACAGGCTCTGTCACTACCTGCTGAACAAGTGGACAGTGGGGGTGGGGGCTGCAGAGGTAGGGCCAGGGTCCCAGGGTCACACTCCCTAAGGGGCAGGCGAGTCCCAGCCTTGACTGGGCTCTCCCAGGCCAGCCCCCCCAAGCTGAGGGCAACCCCAGGCGCCCCAGGGAGTGGAGCAGGGCTGGCACAGGACGGGGGCGTGACCCGCACTGGGTAGAGGTGGGACGAGAGGGGGTCACACTGCCCTCAGCCCCTCACCCTTCGTGTTCTGTCCCCAGGGCTTCGCCTGCAAGAGCCGCACGAACCGTGAGTACATCCCGCGTCTGGGTGGGGGTGGCTCTGTGCCTGGTCACGCACCTGCTGCCCTCCCAGTCCTGGGCCCACGCGGCTCTGAGGTCCCCTGGGGAGGCAGGTGTGCCCTGCACCACCCTGGGCAGGGGTCCCCTCCTGAGCAGGGTGAGCCACCATCCCATGGGCGTCCCCGGGCCGCCTCACGGAGCCAGGACAGCCCTGCCCAGGCCTGGCGCACACGGGCAGGCCAGCCGCAGGCTTGCTGCAGGTGGCAGTTGTTTGCCGCACGAGGCCACGTTGTCCTTCCAGAGCCACGGCCACGTCACACCCCGTCACACCCCCAGCCCTGCCTGGAAACCCATTTCCTCTTGTCAGACTTTGTTCCCCGAGGCAAAACGACACCCCACTGCAGTCTCAAAAACCCATGTCACTGTCTTTGCAAGCACTGCACGTGTTCGCACCAGGACTACACGGGATGCAGAACACGCGAGGAGGGGGCTGAAGCTCACCCCGCAGCCCGTGTAGAAATAAACACAATGTACGTCAGGAACACTGTGCTCTGAACGTGTCTGTAGGCAAGTGTACAGTTAGTAGGATAAACAGATAAAAATCATTTTATAGAAATGAAATTACCTATGTCATTTAAAGGAAATACTTTTACTTGAATTTAAAGGGAAGATCCAAAGAGATGACTACACTTTGATTAAATGCTTCTTCACCTCAAGAGATAGTATTTCCTCCAGGACCGCTCAGCGTAAGCGAGGGATGAGGGACACGTAGGGCAGGTGCAGCCCGGCGTCCTGGACCTTTCCGCGTCCCTTTGGGGCAGCAGGTGCCACCGCGCTGAGCCCTGAGCCGGGGCCGCGCTGGGGAGGGCAGCTCGGTTCCGTGTGGGCCGTGGAGCCAGGTGGCCCTGCTGCCCTGGCGTCCTCCCACGGGGCCCAGGGTGCCTGCGGTGGCTTTGTGCCCCGTCCTGTCTGATGCCCCCGGCTCACACAGACTCTTGGCGCCTTAGACTGTCATGGACGTTGCTCCGCAGCCCAGACGCGAATGTGATGTCTGGACAGGCGCGTTTGGGTGAAACACACAGAAACGCAGAGAAATGATTGCCTGGCGGTCAGGACCGTGGCTCCTCCCGCGGCGGGTTTCTGTCTCCCGGTTCCCTGGACTGTTTCTGTGGAGGGACCTTCTGGGCCTATTTCCCTTTTCACAATAAAAAGGGTTTTTAAAGGGGCTTTTCATTTTATACTTTCACTCTTCAGTATGAATTTTTGATTGTCGTTTCCTGAAAATTTTAGCAGGCATTTGGATTGGGATTATATTGAATTTATTGACCGATTTGGGGCAGAAACGAGATCTTATCAGAGCTGGTCTTCCAGCCTTTCTGTTTATTCAGGTTTTCCTCAAAGCACTTACTTTTGCTCTTCAGAGGGTGAAGGGCACAGATGATTTCCTGATTTTATTACATTTTCTGGGTCTTGCTGGCGTAAAGCAACACCATCTTGGTATATTGTTCTCATATCCAAGACATTTGTTAAAATCTCATAATTATTCCTACTAGATTTCCTGTTGAGTCTCTTACGTTCTGTGCATAGACGGTCACATATTCTGCAAATAATGACAATCCACAACCCTGCGTGTGGGGTGAGCGGCAGGGACCTTCGGGCACTGGTCAGTCCCCAGGAAACCGTGGAACGAGGGGCCTCGTCTTCGTCCTGGTGTTAACGGCAACGATTCCAAAGCTTTATCATTAAGTGTCAAGTTTATTGGGCGTTTGAAATAGGTGTCCCCGATCTAGACAAAGGGCTGCCTTTTGCTTCCTAGCTTGCTAAACATTCATAAAGAGGTGTTGAATTTTAGGAAAAATTTCTGCATCTGTGAGGATAATCATATAGTTTTTCTTCTTTAATCTTTTAATGAGGTGAATGATAGTGATAGATTGTCCAGTGTTGTGCCACACTTGGAGTCCTGAAATAAGTCCTGTTTGGTCTTGTTTTTAACATATTGTTAAATCAATTTGTTAAAATTTTATTTAGGATTTTGCAACATGTTCATAAGTGAGACCTAGAAAACCCGGCCATCGTCTCAGATATCCCCTCTGCCCCGTCCTCTCTGCCTTTTCTTCCTGTGGACGCATCTGAGGCATTTTAATCCGCTCTTCACAGAGCCTGATGTCACGTCTGTATTCGCCGTCATTCTGTCTTTCTTCCACGTCACTGTTCTCTCCCCAGTGCCATCCGGCCTGCTCTTAAAATCCTCTATTGTGTTTTAAATTTCTGTTACACGTGGGCGTGATGGGTCACACCTGTAGTCCCAGCTCTGGGAGGCCGAGGCGGGAGGATCGCTCAAGCCCAGGAGCTGGAGGCTGCAGTGAGCTGTGATCGCACCGCGCACTCTAGCCCGGGCAACAGAGCGAGACCCTGTCTCAAAAAAATAAAAAAATAATTCTGTTACAGTGGTTTTGGTTTTGTTTCCAGCAGTTCTGTTTGTTCTTTTCAAGCGTGTTGGTCCGTCTTTATGGTTTTTCCCACTTTGCGTATTTTCAAGCTTGTCTGTCTCGCTTGTTGGTCTGTCGTCCACGCCTGACTCTTCTGTTATGGGAGGACTCTGTGGCCTGTCTTTTCCGTGGGTTTCCACTCTCGGGGCTTTGTTTCCTGGGGTGTGTGTTTACCTTTAACTCTGCCCACTCCGCACCCTTGAGAAACACCTGGGCCGGGGACGCAGGTCTTCCCGCCACGCTGGGCTCACGTTTGTTTCTGAGCTGGGCCCAGCTGTGGTGCCCGACCGCCAGGAACACGCACAGACCGAGGTTTCCTGGATCTTCCTGGTGGTGTAGACCTGGCCTGAGAATCGGTGTTCAGACCCACCAGCGTCACGGGCTCTCCGGGAGGCTTTCCTGCCCACCCTGCCCTGCCCAGAGCAATCCTCCCATGCGCGGGGGCTCTGGGGAGAGGGTAGGTCTCTTCTGACCCTGACCCAGGGTGAGGCCCAGCATGATACGGGGAAACTCTCCCCTGTGTGACGCCGGGGCCTCTGTGATTCCCCTGGTCTGTGCCCCCCACCAAGCCCTCAGCTCCCACTGGTTGGGACCCGGTCCCCAGCCCCTGCAGAAGTGGCCTCCTGTGCTTGCTCTCCTCCACCTCCCTGTCTGTCATTTGTTTGGAGACAGAGTCTCGCTCTGTCACCCCTGGTAGAGTGCCGTGGCATCAGCCTAGCTCATAGCAACCTCAAACTCTTGGGCACAAACAATCCTCCCGCCTCAGCCTCCCAAGCAGCTGGGACTACAGGCATGCGCCACCACACCCGGCTAATTTTTTTTTTAGTAGAGACGGGGTCTGGCTCTTGCTCAGGCTGGTCTCGAACTCCTGGCCTCAAGCAATCCTCCCACCTCAGCCTCCCAGAGCTGGGATTACAGATGTGAGCCACCACTCGGCCTCCCTGTTTTTAGTCTCATGTTCTTTCCTCAGCTCTCACAAGTTTTGAAGAAGTTTTTTTATATACATATGGTTTTTCTCCAGCATAATCAGTTGTTTTCGGCAGTAGAGTTGGTCCAAACAGCCTGGTCTGGCACAGTGCAGGAAATGTAACTCTCGGCTTATTTTTAAACGCACAGAATCTGTTTCCAGCCTCCTCCTGTGTTGGTGCTAATTTGGATTCCCCACCGCGAACTCCCGGCTCCTGTGCTGGCGGTTCCTGTCTGTAACCACTTCTTCCTTTCGGGTTCCTATTTCTCCTTCTCGGAGTGCGTCTGTTGGGCATTCTTACGGTAAGACTCTGTGGGTAGGCCGGGCGCGGTGGCTCACACCTGTAATCCTGGCACTCTGGGGGGCCGAGGTGGGAGGATCGTTTGAGCTCAGGAGTTCGAGACCAACCTGAGCAAGAGCGAGACCCCATCTCTACCAAAAAAATAGAAAGAAATTATCTGGCCAACTAAAAATATATATAGAACAAATGAGCCGGGCATGGTGGCGCATGCCTCTGGTCCCAGCTACTCGGGAGGCTGAGGCAGGAGGATTGCTTGAGCCCAGAAGTTTGAGGTTGCTGTGAGCTAGGCTGACGCCATGGCACTCTAGCCTGGACAACAGAGCGAGACTCTGTCTCAAAAGAAAAAAAAAAAGACTCTGTGGGTATTATTTGTGTGCCTTATTTTGAGGCAAAATGTATTTATTTCTAAGTCTTTATGGTGAATTTTAGGGTCACGGTTATTTCTACACAGTAACAGTGAATTTTATTTTGTGCACAGATAATTCAGTTTGTACACCCTCCCCCCACTGTGCCAGCTTAATTTGGGACAAGAGCCTGTTCTTATCTTTATATGATTTATTTTACAATGAGCAACGTTTCCTTCTGACCCCATTTTACCAACTCCACATACTTGTCATTTTCCACGCCCACCATGGCAAGGAGTGTTCACGTTCCCATACGTGATTGCGGTAGGTCTGCCGGTCTCGGTCGCGGTACGAGGCTGGGTCAGAGTGGGGTTCCCAGGGCGAGGCAGATGCCCTGGGTCAGGGGGCCCGTGACTCCCCAGGCCTCGCAGGAAGGGATTCTGAGCAGGGAAAAAGGTCCGAGTTCAGTCCTCAACTTCTTCCTTTTAAAACTGACGGGCTTGCTGTCCTTTACCACCGCGGTGTGGACGGGGACTGCCAGATCTGTCTTGTTCCTGGTCCCAGGGTCCATCCTTTCTCTACCAAACACTACGTTGGACCTGGGCTCTCCGTGGATGGCCTCTGTCAGGTTGAGGAGGGTCCTTTCTATGTTTGCTGAGAGTTTTCATCAGGAATAGATGTTGGATTTTGTCAAATAATTTTTCTGTGACTACCGGGAGGATCTTAAGTGTCTTTTCTTAGTTTGTTAACACAGGGAATTACAGCGATTGACTTTGTAAAGCTAAACCTGCCTTGCCTTCGCGGCGGGCTGCACTGGTCACACGCGCTCCCACCTTCGTGCTGCTGGGTTTGATTTGCTAGAGTTTGTGCCGAGTGTTTACGGCCCTGAGCTAGTCTTCTCTTCTTGTAACGACCGTCAGGTTTTGGAATCAGGGGACGAATTCCAAAGTCTGCCTTCACCTTCAATTTTCTGGAAGAGTCTGTAGATCTGGCATGTTTCTTTTTTAAATATTTGGTTTCACTGGTTTTCTCTGTTGCCTCCTGTTTTCCGTTTCACTGGTTCCACTCTGATATTTTCCATTTCTTCTGCTTGGGTCGGGTTTCATTTGCTCTTCTTGCTCTAGTTCCTTATGGGGCAGCTGAGGTCACTGATCTGAGATCTTTCTTTTCGAATGTGGGAGTTTAGTGCTACAGATTCCCTCCTAAATACTGCTTTGGAAGCACCCCAGATTTTTTATATGTTGTCTTTTCCTTTTCATTCAGTTTAAAGTAGTTTCTAATTGATTTTTTTCTTTGACCCATGGGTTATTTAGAAATGTATTAGTTTCCAAATATTTGGGGGGTTTTCCAGAAATGTTTTTTATTAATGTCTAATTTAATTCCATTTTGGTCAGAGAAGATGGTTTGTATGACTTGAGTCTTGTTAAATTTATCTGGACTGTCTTGTGGATTGGAACACAGTCTGTCTTGGTAAACGTCCCGCATGCACGTGGACAGAACACAGTTGCTGCCGTCGGGTGGGGGGTTCTGCAGATGTCAGCTAAGTCGATTCTTTCCGATTTTTCTGCCTATTTGTTCTATAGAGAGAATAGTGAAATCTCAATGGTAATTGTGGATTTATCTGTTTCTCCTGTAATTTTGTCAGTTTTGTGTTGTGTATTTTGAAACTCGGTTAAGTGCACACACAAGTGGTTCGTATTGTTGTGTGTCCCTGACACATCGCTCCCCTGTTATCACGAAATGACTGTCGTTATCCCTGGTGAGGTTCCTTGCTGTGAAATCTCTGCTGTCTGGTATTAGGCGCCACTCCCGCTTTCTGTAGACTAGTGTTAGCATGTTGTGTCTTTTCCCATCTGTGTGCTTCTACTTTTAACCTGTTCGTGTCAGGCCAGGCGCGGTGGCTCACGCCTGTAATCCCAGCACACTGAGGGGCCCAGGCAGGAGGATCGCTTGAGGTCAGGAGTTCAAGACCAGCCTGAGCAAGAGTGAGACCTTTTTATATAAAAATAATTAATTAAAATAACCTATTTGTGTCTTTATATTTAAAGTGCATCTCTTAGAGGCAGAATATAGTTGTGTCTTGCTTTCTTATATGAAAACCTTTGCCTTTTAACTGTAATACTTAAACATTTACATTTAATGTTATTGACATGGTTTGGTTTAAATCTATCATTTTGCTATTTGTGCTTTTTATTTGTTCCATCTCTTCTTCATTAGCTTTTTCTTCTTCTTCTGGCTTCTTATGAATTAATTGGGTATTTATTTGTGATTCCATTTTTTTTTTCTTTTTTTTCTTTTTTTTTTTTTTTGAGACAGAGTCTCGCTCTGTTGCCCGGGCTAGAGTGAGTGCAGTGGCGTCAGCCTAGCTCACAGCAACCTCAAACTCCTGGGCTCAAGTGATCCTTCTGCCTCAGCCTCCCGAGTAGCTGGAACTACAGGCATGCGCCACCATGCCCGGTTAATTTTTTTCTATATATATTTTTAGTTGTCCAAATCATTTCTTTCTATTTTTAGTAGAGACAGGGTCTCGCTCTTGCTCAGGCTGGTCTCGAACTCCTGACCTCGAGTGATCCACCCACCTCGGCCTCCCAGAGTGCTAGGATTATAGGTGTGAGCCACCGCACCCGGCTTTGTGATTCCATTTTATCTCCTTTGTTGATTTATTAGCTCAAACTCTTGGTTTCTTTGTTTCTGAGGTTGCTTTGGGGCCATAATACACGTCACGAACATATGTGCTCGGAGCCCAAGACTCAGCACAGGACGGTTCCATTTCTCTCCTCCGGGCTTTTGTGCTGTTGTTCCCACACCTTTCCTTTTGCCTGTTCTAAAACCTACAGCACGTTATTATTTTTATTTAAACCGTCAATTCTCTTTTAAACATATTTAGATAAGGAAATATTACTCTCTGATGTATTTACCCACAGAGTCACCATTTCTGACATTCTTCATCCCTTTGATACTGTTGCCATCTGCCACCATTTCCCTCAACCAGGAGGACTGACCGCTGCACTGTGGGTCTCGGGGAGGTGAATTCCCTGAGCTCTGGACGCTGGGGCCTCCCTCACCCTCCGTCCCGGACGAGACCTCTCCCTGGTGGAGCAGCCCGGTCGGCAGGTTTTGCCCTTCAGTGTTTGGAGGCGTTTCTCACTCGCGTTGTCCCCAGCAAGACGTTTGCCACTGTCCTTGTTCACATCTCTCTGTGCACAACACGCCTTTTTTCCTGCGGTGGCTTTTATAACTGGCATCCTTCTGAGGAAACGGATTCTGATGTGACTTGGTGCGATTTTCTCCATGTTTCTTGTATTGGGCCCTCTTTGAGATTCTTGGATCTGAGTTTATAATTTTCATCAAGTTTGGAAAATTTCTATCACTTCTTGGAGTTTATTCTTTTCCATTTCCTCCTTTCCTTCAGGGACTCCAATCACATGTATCTGAGGTCACGTGAAGATGTCCCATAGCTCAAGATGCTTTGTTCTGTCATCGTCATTTCTCTCTGCTTCCTGGGTGGTCTCTGTCGCTGTCTCCAATTCCCCTCCCTCCCCCCACCTCTGTGCAGAGTCTCATCTGCTATTAATTTTATATGGTGCATTTTTCACCTCTAGAAATTGGATTTGGGCTGGGCGCGGTAGCTCACGCCTGTAATCCGAGCACTCTGGGAGGCCGAGGCACATGGATCATTTGAGCTAAGGAGTTCGAGACCAGCCTGAGCAAAAGTGAGACCCCCGTCTCTACTAAAAATAGAAAGTAATTATATGGACAACTAAAAATATATATAGAAAAAATGAGCTGGGCATGGTGGTACATGCCTATACTCCCAGCTACTCGGGAGGCTGAGGCAGGAGGATTGCTCGAGCCCAGGAGTGTGAGGTTGCTGTGAGCTAGACTGACACCACGGCACTCTAGCCCGGGCAACAGAGCGAGACTCTGTCAAAAAAAAAAGAAATTGGATTTGGGTCTTTTTTGTGTCTTCCGTGTCTAAAGTGAACTGTTTGAACACGTGTTCAATGTTTCAGTGTTCTCATCTGCTCATTCTAACGTCTGTGCTGATACTCTTCGTTTTAATTAATTGATTTTTCTCAGCATTATGGGTGGTTTTCCTGACTCTTTGCACGGCTTGTCATTTTTCATTAGACGGCAGGGACAAAACAATACTTCTCACAATTCCTACAAATATCCTTAAGCCTTTCTCTGGAATACAGTCATGTTTCTTGGAAGCAGCGGAATCTTTTGGGGCCCTGTGTTAAGGTCTGCTAGGCAGGGCTGGAGCCTCGCTCAGGCGAAGACCAGTGGTGCCTGTCCCTGGGCGAGACTCCTGCGCACCGTGCCGTGTGACCAGGTCTCCCGCCCGGCTGGGAGCGGGGCTGTTGGCCAGGCTGTGTGCTCGAAGGCCGTTCTCTCAGGCCGTCCAGGTGGCCCCCTCCCCGCCTCTGGCGGTCCCGGCACGTACGTGTGCAGAGTGTTCTGCAAATCGAGTGTCCCCGGGCTCCCTGCACCATGCTCTCCCTCCAGCTCTGTCCTGCAAACCCGGCCACCCTGGTCCGCCTGATGTCCTCACCCAGGTCCTCAGCCCAGGACTGCCAGCTCCACCGGGGCTCCCCGCCCGCGGCCCGGCCTGGGGGACTTGCAGGGCTCCCTTGTGCCTCTCCTGTCTGCAGTCTTGACACCGTGCACTTTGTCCCAGTCTCCTGGCTGTTTCAAGCAGGAGGGTGACTCTGACCCCTGTGATGTCCTGGCCACGGTGGGAACTCGTAGGTGTTGGATTTCTTTCCCATGAGCAGTGCAGACCGCTCAATCCCATCGCCCCTCTGAGCCTGTCGTTTCTGACACCAGGTGCCGTGTTAAGCGTGGGATCCGTCGAGTAGTGGCCGCGCCCTCGCCGTAGTCCTCCTCCCACGGAGTAGCGGGTTGCCGGGGCTCCGCGGCCCCGTGGGCCTCCACCCCGAGTGCCACTTGCAAACCTGGCCAAAGGTGGCAAATGCTGCTCAGCCAGGCGCCCGAAGCCAGACTCCACTCCTGCTTGCCCACGTCAGGCCAGGCTGCCCCACCTGGCGTTTGGTCCCCCGCGGTTGCCCACACCCTGAGCAGGGCAAGTCCTACCTGTGAGGATGCAGCCGTGCGCCTGTGCACTGAGCCCCAGGCTGCAGTGCCTCAAGGCCATGTACAAGTTGTCCCCGACAGGCCCGAGTTGGCCTTTTCCGCTGCTCGTCTTTGCACGGTGGCACTGCGGCTTGCCAGTGAGTCAGAGGTGGGCTCCTTTGCCCCCGGTGCTGGCCAGGGGGGCAGCAGCTTCGCCGGCTTAGAGCAGATGGGCGGGCAGCCTGCTCCCCAACCTGGCCCCACTCCGGGGGTCCTACAGACATTTCCAGGGGCTCAGGGGTGGGGGGCTGGTTTCCCGATAGTGCTGGGGCCAGACTGTGCAGCCCCAGGGCTCTCCCCTGTCACCGGACCACCCACAAAGCCCTTCCCAGGCACCTGGAACCCTGAGGCCTCACCCTCCTTCCCCCACCCCAGGGGACGTTTTTAACAGCTTCTGCCGGCCACTCCCCACGTCCATGTCCAGGGCAGTCCTGGACACCCTGACACTCTCCACTGCCATGAAGTGTACCCCCCACAACGGCTGCTCATTAGTCCTGCGGGTTCGCGCCTCCGTGACCCTGCATGGTGAGCAGTGGCCTCAGGGGTGGCCGGCCTGGACTGGGCTGACTGCTGGGAGTGGGGCCGGGAGGGCTGCGGGCCCTGGGGGCTCCCTCAGTCCCAGCCAAGACCTGGGTGCTGGGAGGGACCCTGCTAACTGTACTTCACAGGGAGGAGGCCAAGGGAAAGGGATGACCATGGGGTCAGGGGAGCCCTGCCCTGACCGCCCCGCCGGCCCCTCCTCCCCAGAGCGCCTGCGGGGCCTGGAGGCCTGTTCCACCAGCCTGCACACCCAGGAGACCCAGTGTCAGAGTGTGCGCGTGCCTCGGGCCTCCCGCCGCCTGCAGGTGGGGCAGCAGGTGAGGCCAGAGCCCGACCCAGACCCAGACCTGCTGGCCCATCCTGGGGCTCTGCCACCCAGGTCCTGAGGAAC
>CM052440.1:565020-580982 GCA_028533085.1 Varecia variegata
CCCCCCCGGCTACCCTTCCTGAGCCACCTCCGCCTGGCTGCCGAGCACCCCAGGCCAGCCCCGGCAGTGGGCACCCTGCCATCCACACTGCACCCCTGCTTCAGCTGACCACGGGCCAGCCGGCCTTCTTATCCCCTGCAATGGGGGCTGCTGCTCCCGGCAGACTGGGGGGTGCAGAGCCACATGTCCCCTCCACTCAGTAAACACTGCTGCCTCTTCCCTTGAGGACGGAGATCTCGGTCTTGGGGCTGGTGGGGGCAGTATTGCTGTCCTCAGGGTTACCTGTTAAAGTGGGCCCGGGCCTGGGGGCCGGGCCAGGACTGTGGTGACAGCCACCAGGGACAAAGCTTGACGGTGGACACGGTAGAGCCTGCCCTGCTTCAGGCTGGACTGGAGAACAGCCCCCAAGGCTGGGGGTGCCAACGCCCCTGACGCCTGCCCCCACGGGTGTGTGGGGGGTGTAGTGGGGTGGGGGTCTGGGCCTGCCCCCGGGCAGGGGGTACTTGGGAGTCAGCTACAGGAGGGGCAGGGTCCCCGGAGCAGACTTTGGGTCAGGGGGGTCAGTGTCACGAGGGGCGACCAGACATCCCGTGCAAGTGTGCCCGTAAGGGAGCAGCGGGGAGGGCGCCCCAGGGTGTGGGCACCAGGTCGGGCAGGGTTCAAAAGGCCAGGTTTGGGGCTGGGGGGGCAGGGAGGCCAGAGGGGAGCGTGGAGAGAGAGCACGCCACGGCGCCCCCTCCCTGACCTGGAAGTCAGGCTACAGCTCTGTCCCCAGCCCCGTGTCTCCTCGGGAGACCCCTGCCCACCCCAGGCGGGAGGCAAGGGGCTTGGCTCAGCTGGGCAGCCCTGGAGATGCAGAGACCCTGCCCTGCCACAGGCTGCCCTGGGGGGGTCCTTGCTGACCTGGGGGTGGGGCTCGGGGAGGACCTGCTGGAGGGGTCTCGGGCTGAGCTCCCACCTGAGCAGGTGCTGCCTCCTCAAGACTTTGTCATAGCCCTGGCCATCCCACAGATGGGGGAAACTGAGGCCAAAGCAGAAACTATACTCAAACATCCCGCTGAGAACCGGAGGTGCTGGCTAGAGGACACAAGTGTGCTGCCACCAAGTGGTGGTGGCACTTGGTGCCAGTTCTGAGCCAGATCAGCCTCCCCACCTCCCGGTCAGGGTCCTGGGACCACACCCCACAGCCCAGCGGGCCCACTGCGCTGGCCAGGGACATGGCCTCCCCTCCACTGCCTACGCAGAAACCCCAGCCCCACCCCCTAGAAATGTGGGGAGGCACATGAGCCCCAGGAGGGGGGTGCACCGGGGAGGTGGCAAGGTCACCTGCACCAGGGCAGGCAGCTGGTTCACATCTGGACCCAGTTTAACTGAGTGAGCCTTTGGAGTCTGTGTGCCTCACTCATGCTGTAGGCACGTGCTGAGCACCCACGGGTCCCCTGGGCGCCAGCCCAGCGCTGGGAACAGACGATGCTGGCAGAGCCCCCGGCCAGTGTCTGGACTTGGGTCGGGATTCTCAGTGCTGAAGCAGGGACCCTGGGTCCGGAGCTGCCCTTTGCGTGGGGGAGACAAACAGCAAACAGCCGGAGTCAGTACACGATGAGCACGCGGCACCCTGCAGTGTGGGTGTGGAGAACGGGGCGGGGGGCCGACAGGTGTGTTGCGGGTGCAGTTTGAAATAGGGTGGTCCCTGGACACCTCCGCGGAGGGGACGTGAACCGAGGCTGCAGAGGCAGGGCCTTCAGCAGGAGGCAGCTGAGGGGTGCGGCAGGGGGATGGGGGGTGGGGCGTTGTCGGGGTGTCCTGCCGTGGGTGTGAGTAAGAGACCAACATCTGGGCCTCAGTCACCCCAGGGCAAGCTCCGTCGGCTGCAATGGGGGGACGCTGCAGAGCCGAGCTGGGGGAGGGCAGGAGCCAGCAGGGGATATGGCGAGCTTGAGCTGCCCAGCGGACACTGGTCCACCTGCCCAGGCTCCTGCCTGCTCACCCGCAGTGGACAAAGCAGAGATTCCTGCCCAAGGGAGGGGAGAGGCATAAACACAAAAGATGAGTAGATTATCTGGGACCAGAGAAGGGCTATTCGAAAGAAAAAGCAGAGCCGAGTGAAGGGGAAGGGGAGGGTGATGGGGGCAGAGTAATGGGTGGGTCTCACGGGGCGACGTCTAGGCGAAGACGTGAAGAAGCAAGGGAGTGAGTGAACACTGGCCACGGGGACCAGCGATTAAAAACAGTGACTCCTGCCAAGGCAGCAACCCTCTCCACAACGGCAGAAAAGAATTACAGTTTTATTATGGAATAAGCGTAAAGCTAGACGGCCGTGAGCATCACAGGCGCTCGGCTGTGTAAGCTGCAGAGACAGAAAGCCACTCATCCGCTCGTACAGCCTGTCCCATACGTGATCTCGAAATAAATGACAACTTGCCTTCAAGAGCACTTCATATGAAGCCTATTTTGTCTGATAGTAATACAGCCACCTCAACTCTCTTTTGGTCACTATTTGCATGAAATATCTTACTGCATGCTTTTATTTTCAACCTCTTTGTGTCTTTGTATCTAAAACGAGTCTCTTGTACACAGCATATATATGGATAGTGTTTTTATAAGCACTCTGCCAATCTCTGCCTTTTAATTGGTGAGTTTGATCCATTTACATTTAAAGCAATTACTGATAGGGAAGGACTTTTGCCATTTAGCCATTTGCTTTCTCTACGTCGTATATGGTTATTTCTCCTGAATTCCTCCATTACTGCTTTGCTTGATATTTTATTTATTGTAGTGTGCTATTTTTATTCCTTTCTTTCCTTTTCTGGATATTTTCCCATTATTTCTTTTCTTTTCTTTTCCTTTTTAGACAGAATCTCACTCTGTTGCCCGGGCTAGAGTGCCATGGCATCAGCCTAGCTCACAGCAACCTCACACTCCTGGGCTCAAGCAATCCTCCTGCCTCAGCCTCCCGAGTCGCTGGGACTACACGCATGCACCACCATGCCCAGCTAATTTTTTCTATATGTATTTTTAGTTGTCCATACAATTTCTTTCTATTTTTAGTAGAGACAGGGTCTCGCTCTTGCTCAGGCTGGTCTCGAACTCCTGAGCTCAACGATCCACCTGCCTCGGCCTCCCAGAGTGCTAGGATTACAGGTGTGAGCCACCAAGACTGGCCTCATTATTTCTTAATGGTTACCTTGGGTGTTACAAGATTTAAAATCTTAAAAGAATCTAGTTTGAAATAGTACCAACTATACGTATATAATAACTTTGACTCAAACAGTACAAAAGCAATTTATGTAGCCAAAACGTTTGTACCCCCATGATATTCTGAAATAAAAAAAAGAAATGGTGCGGACTTAGTTTCAATGCTGCACACTCTGCTCCTATGTATCTCCATCCTCCCATTGTCACTGTCGTAGATACATCTTTGTAAACCCTGTGCCCATTAACATAGATTTATAATTATTGTTTCATGAATTTGCCTTTTAAGTCATATGGGAAAAACACGAATTACAAACCAAAACCACAGTAACACTGGATTCTATGTTTTCCTATGTCATTACCTTTGTTAGCGTTCTTTACTTCACCACACGGCTTTGAGTTGGGGCCTGACGTCCTGGCATTTCTGCCAGAGGACTTCAGCATTTCTAGTGGGACAGTTCGGCTAATAATGAACTCCAGAGCTTTTCTTTATCTGGAAATGTCTTAATTTCTCCTCCTTTATTTTTGAAGGATAGTTTTACTGAATGTAGACCTCCTCTCCTCTGGGGACAAGCAGTAACGACAAATTGGACGTGGGCCTCTAAATTAAAGTCCCACCGAGACTGGGAGATGGCCCTGTCCTTGTTCGCATTTCAGACAGACGGCGGCGCGAGACCTCAGCCCACTCCTGGGCTGTAAAACCGGCCGAGGCCCATTTAGTCTTCCAAAGGGGTGACACGTCTCCAGAGACAGGAATCTGCAGGTTTTCTACCGGCGCCGCTCTGAGAGAGGGAGAGCGGGGCGCTCTCCACGTTGGCTCCAGGAAAAGTCCATTTTAGGTTTGTGTTTCCCTCGCGAAGCGGGAGAAGCCAGTGCAAAGGCCCGGGGGCCGCCGGCGCGCACCGGACGGGGCGCACAGGGCGCCGGTGCGGAGTCTCCTGGGCCCGGGTTGGCGCGGGGGCAGGTCGGAGACCGCGCAACCGGCCAGCTCTGGCGGGCGGCTGAGGGGCTGGAAAGAGCGAGCCAGGACCAGCTGCCGCCCTTGCTGCGAGCACCTGGGCTCAGGCGTCTGGTGGCCGTGGTGCCAGGGCAGGTGCAGAGCGAGCGCGACGGAAGCGGAACGTCGGGGAGGACTCCGCCATGGGCGCGGAGGGGGCGGGGCCGAGAGGCGCAACTGGAGGTGACACAGGCCAGAAGGGACGAGCTCTGGGAGCAGCCTGCTGGGGAGGCTGGGGAGGGGCCCGGGGCTGCAGGCGGAGCTGGGCGGGGGGCGCGGGGAAGCACGGGCAGCCGCGTGCCGGGCCCTGGAGGACGGGCCGCCGGGAGGGCGTTCTGGGCGCTCGCAGGAGAGGCCCTGCCCGACGACCGCAGGGGACGCGAGCCCCGCCAGCCAGCGCCACCTCCACGAGCCACCTGGGCACGCGGTGCTGGGACAAACCAAGCGAGCGCATGGGGCGGGAGCGATGGGCCGCCCGCCTCCCTCTGGCCCGCCGGCCTCCCAGCGAAAACCAACGTGGCTTGGTGCCTCTGGCGGGTGTCCTGGTGGCTCCGGCCCGCCTGCGTCCCCTGTGCCCACCGATAGCATCCGGGATCCGCCGGGCTGGCTGGGCTCAGAGCCGGCAGGCAGGTGGCCGGGCTGAGGCGCAGACACCCTCTCCGCACCCGCCCCCCTCCCTCTCGGATTTCAGGGTCTGGTTTCTGTCCTTCCCCAACTGCGGGCAGGGCAGGGCCTTGGTTCCCCCTGGGGACACAGCCTGGGCACAAGTGGGAGAGGAGAGAGCGCAGCTGCAGGGGCGGGCCCAGCGACCTTTGACCTGCCCCGGAGCAGGAGGGGGAGGAGGTGGCTGTCGGGGGACCGGGCTGGGGCTGGGCTTACAGGCCCTGGAGGGCAAGGGGAAGGGGCTGCATCTGTCATCAGGGAGGCCTAGTCCTGTTGCGGGAGGATAAGGGAGAGGATAAGGATGGGTTGAGGGGGGTAGCGCCCCAGCCCCCGAGACCCGCAGGAGCCAAAAGGGCTCAAGGTCTCCCTTCTGACCCCCCACCTTTTGAGGACAAGCTCCTTGTCTTGGCCACCAGGTTGCCAGGACAAGTGTTTCTCTCCTAGCTGACCACCCCGCCTCCAGACCCAGTGCTCGTGGAGAGCCCTCCTCCCCTCACCCTAGGAGGGGCCTGTTCTTGTCTAAACACCCCCACCCCACGAGTTCTGGGAAGCTGCCAGCTCAAACTGTCTTGTGGTCAATCCTTTCTCTGCTATAAACTAAAAAAAAAAAAGAAAAAAAACTTAAGCGCCCCAAGCCAACTGAATGGACCCCCTCTTGGCCAAGGGGACCCCCCCACGTTAGGTATGGTGACTCACACCTGTAATCCTAGCACTTTGGGAGGCCAAGGGGGTGGCTTGCTTGAGGCCAGGAGTTGGAAACCACCTTGAGCAAGAGTGAGACCCCATCTCTACTAAAATTAGAAGAATTAGCTGGGTGTGGTGGTGAGTGCCTCTAGTCCCAGCTACTCGGGAGGCTGAGGCAGGAGGATGCTTAAGCCCAGGAGTTTGAGGTTGCTGTGAGCTATGATGATGCCAGGGCACTCTAGCCCAGGCAACAGAGCGAGACTCTGTCTCAGAAACAAACAACAAAACCTTGCAAATCTTTAGACAAAGCTGTAGACAAAGCTTCATTTCTTTAACCAACTACAAATCAAGGAATCTTTAAACCCACCTATAACCTGTGATCCCCGCTTGAAGGTGTGCTGCCTTCAGACCAAACCAACGTACACCTTCCATGTGTTGATTTAATTCCTGTTTCCCTGAAATAGATAAGCCAAACTGAACCCAACAGCGAGGCACTTGTTCAAGGCTTCTGGGCGTGGCTCTCTGGGACATGATTGCACATATTGTGCTCGGAATAAACCTCTTTCAATTATTTTACAGAGTTTGGGCTCTTTTCCGTTGATAAGATGGCGACCAACATGGGGCTCAGAGAAGACTCAGGACGCCGCGAAGGAGTAGCCCGAACTCGGCGCCAGGTACCCGCACAGCCCCCTTGGGTCCCCCGATCTGAGCTTCTCCCTGCGTAAGTCCTACACCCAGCACCTCCTGCACCCAGGACCTCCTGCACCCAGCACCTCCTGCACCCAGCACCTCCTGCACCCAGGACCTCCTGCACCCAGCACCTCCCGCCCCTGGTTGACGGTCCTGCCTTACTCTGAGCTGTTGGTCCTTTTCCTAGGAAGCTGTTTTTGGGATCCTAATTTTGATTTGGAGGTGCATTCCAAGGGTCTTCTCCGTTGCCTCTTCTTCCCAAAACTAATCTCAATCGGCTTTTCTGAGTATTTGCAGAAGAGGAAACCAAACTGTCTATTCATAGGTAAATGAGAGACTGAGTCCTCAGCTCGAAGACAAAGGGCGTTTTAAGGCATTTTCAGCTTCCCAGCCAAAAGGCACCGCCAGGTGACCGGGGACCTAAGTAGCAAGGTGTGGGTGACTCCCCACGACTCGGAGTGGCCCTACAGGAAACCCCCCCCACACAAAATTAATTAAAAGAAGGCTCATCCGGGAAACACACGTAAGAGCCGACGGTCGCGTTTGAGCCCTCTCGGAGGCCGTAGACCCAGAAGGCGGGAACGACATGCGCGGAGCGTGGGGCCGACGGCGGTGAGCACTGCGGGGCCCCCCCCCCCCCCAGTCAGCACGCTCTCATCCACCGCACCGGACCCCAGGCCACAGTTCGGGTCCTTCTTTTAAAGAAAAGTGGAAAACAAATGCTCTAAAAATGAGGAAAGACGAGGAGAGCGCCCGCTTCGAGCGCCGCGGCTGGTTCGTGGCTCCTCCGCTGCGAGCGTCTGTGTGGGCGGAAGGGCGGAAGGCGCCGGCTGCTCAGGGCCGATTCTGCCGCACAAGGTTCGCTGACGGGCAGATTCCGTCACGGAAATGCGGAGCCCGAGTGGTCGACCTGCCACTGCAGAGTTGGGATGCTGAGTCCCGCACGCTGCCCGCCTGTGCGTTTTGTCTTCTGCCCGCTCTGGACCTGCTGACTCGTTCTGCTGATGCTGAGAGAGAGTCAGTGTTTATGGAATTGCTGATTCAAGGCCACTTGGAAAACTTGCAGCTAAGATGTAAACATTGAAAACTCATTTTAAACCGAAGGGGAAAAAAGAGTAAAAGAGGTTTTTTAAAAAATCAAACTGCCGTGGAAACTGTTGTACCCAAAACTCTGACCCACCCACCGGCGTTGTCGGATTACCTGTCAGGGCAAGTGAGGTGCAGCCGCGTGAACAAGCTCCAGTTTCGTCAGAAGTAGTCTGGACGGTCGTCTTGTACACTGGTGAGTTTGTATTATTATCTCATAGCCGGAGTGCTGAAGTAAAAGCTGTTGGAACTGTGTGTGTGTGCCTGTGTGTTCAGATGAGTTTTGTGCATGTATTATATGTTGTGTCTACTTGGTACCAGACTGGCTTCTCAATGAGGGAGCACTCACAAATTAAATGCAAATGCTTTTTGAACTCATGTGAATTTATTACTCTTTGGTAAATAAGCTGGCTTATTAAAAAACTATAATTGATAAGGTAAAAAATAAAAATGTTTTCTAATTATCAGGATACATTTTTTTTTTGAGACACAGTCTTGCTCTGTCACCCAGGCTAGAGTGCAGTGGTATCAATTGTAGCTCACTGCAACCTCCACCTCCTGGGCTCAAGTGACCCTCCTGCCCCAGCCTCTGGAGTAGCTGGGACTACAGGTGTGCACCACCATGCCTGGCTATTTTTCTATTTTTGGTAGAGACAGGGCCTTACTCTTGCTCAGGCTGGTCTCAAACTGCTGAGCTTAAACTATCGTCCCACTTTGAGCTCCCAAAGTGCTAGGATTACAGGCAGGAGTCACCCTTCCCGGCCTCAGTATACATTTTTGCCTGGATTTATTGGTCATTTTTGTATTTTCAAGATGTCAAGGTTGGACACAAAGTTTACAAAACTGTAAACCCAATCAAAACCAAAATGATATGTGTTTGTATGATTTTTGATAATAAGGCTAATTTAATATTGTTGGTCTAATGATAATAGCTAAATCTCCTGAGTTAGCCACAGAAATACCCATGTGTTGGCCAGGCGCGGTGACTCACGCCTGTAATCCTAGCACTTGGGAGGCCGAGGCGGGCGGATTGTTTGAGCTCAGGGGTTCGAGACCAGCCTGAGCAAGAGCGAGACCCCCGTCTCTACTAAAAATAGAAAGAAATTAGCTGAACAACTAAAAATATATATAGAAAAAATTAGCCAGGCATGGTGGCGCATGCCTGTAGTCCCAGCTACTCGGGAGGCTGAGGCAGTAGGATCGCTTGAGCCCAGGAGTTTGAGGTTGCTGTGAGCTAGGCTGACGCCACGGCACTCACTCTAGCCCAGGCAACAGAGCGAGACTCTGTCTCAAAAAAAAAAAAAAAAAGAAATACCCATGTGTTTAAGGTTCGTACTTAGGAAAAATGTAGACATGCTTAAACAAAAATAAATGTGAGTAAGTTAAAATAAGTAAAAACATCAAGTACACAGGAGCGCAAAAACAGAAACTTGTGGTTAAAGGTTTATGAAGATATTTGGTTTTGGTCTCTTACTCCCAACTGTGGACGCAGCTTCTTTCACCGACTCCGGTGTCTGTGGAAAGGTACACGTAATATCTGTTTCTAGCTCACTCTTTCTGCCACCTGGTGTTAGCAGTATTGTTGGGGATTTAAAGTTGCCCCAGGAGCGGCTCTTTAAGAGCTTCAATCAGTTTCCCCTGGTCCTGCCACTCTTCACTCTTGACACGTAACCACTTACGAGCTAGCCAACATAGCAACGTTTTCGCCTACAGGGGAAAGAGGTCCCTAAACTGTTAATTTTTGTATGGTCGTTTATTTTAAGATAAACAAAATGGTGACTAGAATCCAAAGAGAATCTCAAAACCATCTTACTCTTTGGAAGTATTACACACGTACTCAGATTTACACTCAAGTTGGAAAATGTTTGAGACTATTTAACTTGTTCTCAAAATAGCTTAATCTTGATCCTCATGTAAAAAAAGAATGTTACAACGTTTTGTCATTGTTTGAGGTGCTAGGAATTGGTGTTGAAGGTTTGTTTGGTCTACAGTGACGTGATCTCATGTTGATCGGGCTCGGAAAAGCACCCTAAAATGCAGGACTCAGAAGCAGCAGTTCTCTGACCTGCCTGTCCTCCTGCCTATCGTCCCATTCTCCCCGGAGGTGCCACAGAACCCAGCACCCTCTTCCCTGAGTCAGGTCGTAAAAGCTAGAACCCTTTTTCCAAAAGCCAGCCCTAAAACTCAGAATTATTCTATGTAGAAGCATAAATTAATTATCTGACCTACCTTGTTTGATTATAAAACCCCCATTGCAGAAAGGACCCTGCCCACACCTAGAAGGACGTCGTGCACTCGCAGAGAGGCCAGAGTCCAGACAGAAAGGCCTCGCTGGGCCCGGACTCAGCCTGCGTGTTAGCTCACACCCTTCTTGTCCGATTGTGTTTCTACATAGCTGTCCATGCTCTGTCGACCCTAAGCATAAAGATGGACAATTTCCCCTGTATCTTTGAGTGTTCATTCTGAAGGCTCCCACGCATAAGTTTGTAATTTTTTCTCCTATTAATCAATCTGCCCCATGTCAGTGAATTTTCAGTAAATCTTTGGGAGGGCGGGGGCCTTTGCTCCCCAGAGTGTGGCTGAGCTCTGGGCGGCCAGAGACCTTGTGCCCCTGCAGTGTCAGTGGATTTGTTCTGGAATATTGGTGTTTGGAAGGATCCAGTTAGTTAACACCTTTAACCAGGATGTGTTCTAAAACTTCTCTATTTATATAACGTAGATGTTACGTTGTTCAAAATGGTAAGTCTTACTGGAATACTTATATTTGTTTCCTTCGTAGCGTTTTTTGAGTTTAAGAGTAGTAATTAAAACTATATTTTGATTCCTGGTCTGTGTTACATATCTAACTCACAGAGTGTAAAAATGGTTAACAGAAAAATAAATAACTGGGATCTAAGTAACCTGTTAAGATAAATAAGTAAATTAGGTAAATGTAAATGGGACAAATGCTTACAAAGTGTTCATATAATTTAGAATCTTAAAGTTTTGTTATATTAGATAAAAGACACTCTTTAAATGTTTGGGTCATTTCTAATAACCAGAAAAATTGTAAGAACACATTTTCTAAAAATTATAAAATGGCTCTCATCCATAAAATACTGATATATGACAGACAATTCATGATTTCCTGCTTCTTAGGTTTTCTACTAAAATTTAAAGTTTCTAAAAATAAGAATTCTAGCCAATACATGTGATTCTATATATAAAGTGTACTGGCCGGGCGCGGTGGCTCACGGTTGTGATCCAGCACCCTGGGAGTCCAAGGCGGGAGGATCACTTGAGACCAGAAGTTCGAGACCAGCCAGAGCAACATAGTGAGACCCTGTCTCTACATAAAATACAAAAAATTAGCCAGGTGTGGTGGTGCACATCTGTAGTCCCAGCCACTCGGGAGGCTGAGGCAGGAGGATCGCTTGAGCCCAGGAGGTGGAGGCTGCAGTGAGCTGTGATCCTGCCGCTGCACTTAGCCTGGGTGGTAGAGCGAGACTCTGTCTCAAAAAGAAAAGAAAGTGTACCAAAGAATAAGATATATTTTCAATAAGAAAAATTATAAGAGGCATAAAACATGCTCTTATTAAAAAAATATATATATAATTTTGTCTAATTCAGGGTTATTTAAAGGTTGATACAAAATACAGATTTAGAAAGAAAATAAAAACAAGATAGGAAAGAACTGGTAAAGTGAGAGAGAGATGATAAATATGGCTATGAATATAAAAATATATTTTCGGTAAGAAAGGTTAAACTGAAAGGAGAATAATACTGTATGAGAAAGGATCTTGTATGGTAATTTTTTGTCCTAAAATAAAATAACTGGTTATTTAAGAAAGGGAAATTGAGGACAAGACAGAAAGCTTAAGCTGTGTAGATGGTCTGCGCACGTTTTTCTCAGACTTATATCTTAAAAGTACAACTTCTTCTGTGTCTTAACTGATTTCAGCTTTTTCTGCCTTTAAAAAGGCTGGATGGTAACTCTGACCTTCAACTTTCCACCAGCTCCGGCGACTGTTTTGCCTTCTGGTTTTTAGTCTGTTGTTAGGGCCTGACGCTAGGATGTGTTATCCTAAAGGTTTTAAAAAACAATGTTTTCCTCCAATATAACTTAATACTCTACTCTTGGCTTTTCTTGATATGTCTAAATTATTTAATGTGGTCAGAAAATTTCCCATGCTGTTGCTAAGCGTCTGTTCCCCTGTTCTGGGCGCTGGTTTATCCACATTCCTCTAAAACATCCTGGGAGCTCCTGACCCTGGACACACCCTGGCGGGGTCTGATTAATCCCCGGCGAGCTTTTCACCGGGGTCAACGTCCATGTGACTCAATGCGCTTCCCGTAAAAACAAGCAAAGCAGCCCTCGCCCTACGGAAGGTTTTCTTTACCTTTTGGGTACCTGGCCTCAGAGAAACAAAGATTTTATGCTTTACCAAGATAATCCCTGTGTTGTGTTTGTTAGATTTTTGACTAACTAGATAGAAAAACTAAACTCTAAAAGGGTGAAGGTTTGTACCTGTATGACCTCCCTCCCGTATTGCCTTTGGAGTCTTTTGGTGACTGTCACTCTTGGTTAAATAAATGACCGTTAGTTTACGGTGACTTGTGATTCTATTTTGAACAAATGTTCTAAACCTTTAATATTTGACAAACTTTCCAAAAACAAAATTCTAAATTCATTCTTTTAACCTCAAAGTAGCTTTTTAATAATAAAGCCCCTGCAAGTCCACGAGAGACCAATTAGGCTTATTTGGTGTGTTAAACCAATCAGGAGGCATCGTCAAAGATGAAATGGTGTTCAACTTTCTTTGGGTTATATTTGTGTAAATATATCATGAATATCTGTTCCAGAATTGTATAAGATTCCTAAAATTCTAATATGTCTCGATGTTACCAATAATGATTATAATTACCTTAAATTGTCCTATGCCACAGAAATGACCACATCTCCTTTGTGTCTTTAGCCATGTCCGTAGACAACAATTATTATCTTACTTTGATTCTTCTCAAACAACAGTTTATAATCAGCTATAGTCCAAGATTTGCTTTTTTAAGAACAAGTCATGGAAAGAACTAAAATTTTTAATGACTTTTTATTTAAAAGTCATTTTAATTTTGCTCTGTTTTCCAGAGTCAAGACAAATATTGACTGAATAGGGGTTTACCCAGTATCTCCCGGATTTATAAACTATTCAGCCCTGCTAGCCCCAATCTGTTATTTACTGCTGACACCCTGCTGCTAAAACTGCAGACATCCTCCCTCTAGGCCCAGGGACTATCACCGAAGAGGGGGCGTGTGAGGGCCGATTTCAAGGGATGGAATTAATTCAGACCCTCCACATCAAGGATGGACACACAGACGCCCAAACAGCTGGCGAAATGAGGAACTTTGCCTTTTGGGCCACGTGGTCCAGGCATCCATCCGACCGTAAAGAATTTCCTGCTTTCCCTAGACGTCAGGGGAATTACAGAGACGACATCACGACACCTGGTGACAGAGGTTCCTGGGTGTAGTTGTTCCCAGTTATGGGTTTTATGCAAATACACGTATAATAAGAAATTTATCAGCCACCTAAGGATAAATTACTAAAAGTGACTGCAAAAAATATTTCTGTACAACAGAAGTCTCTAAATTCCTTACCTTAAGTGGTTAACAGTGCTTATGTTTTATATAACAAATTTCTATAAATCTGTAACTAAACTCAAGATTACAATAGCTCAATGCTTATCGGATAAGTTAGTTTCATATTTCATAACCTTGCTTTTGGCTTTTGGGTCGCCAGAAAGGTTTTAGGAGGTTGGTAAGTGCCTGTCCAGCTCTAACCTGTTCAGTTGGCTGTAAGCCCTTCGGCTCCACGTCCCTTGGTCACAGGGGCCTGGTCACAGGGTCACTGAGGGCCTGGATGGACCCAGGGCAGGTAGCCACACCACCCCTGTGGCAATGGGACAAAGTAGAAGTTTGGCCATTGATGCTGCCTCTGGCAGATCTTGGCCAAAAGAGGGGAATTGTGAACTAAAATAATTTTCTTTTTTTTTTTTTTTTTTTTGAGACAGGGTCTCGCTCTTTTCCCTGAGCTGGAGTGCAGTGGCGTCATCATAGCTCACTGCAGCCTCCAAGTCCTGGGCTCGAGCGTCTTCCTGCCCCAGCCTCATGAGCAGCTGGGCCTGCCGGTGCTGCAACCACACCTGGCTAATTTTTTTCTTTTTTTTTAGAGAGACCGGATCTTGCTATTGTCGAGGCTGTTCTCAAACTCTTGGGCTCAAGCCATCCTCCCATCTCGGCCTCCTGAAGTGCTAGGATTACAGGCGTGAGCCACTCTGCCTGGCCTAAAATAAAATCTTAAGCCCCCTCAGCTGACTGAATGGACCAGCTCTTGGCCAAGGGGACTCCCCCACAAAAAAACAAAAACTTTAAATCTAAGTTTCCACCCATGAGGAGAAGGGAGATCAGACACGCCTAGTTATGCTCTGTTCCTTTTGGAGTTGTGTTTTGTGACAATAAGATATAAAATCATTTACAGGCCTAAGGCTGTGTAAGACAAAGGTTAAACCACACCCGCAGGCCACCAATTTACTTAACAGATCACTCGAGAGTCTCCGTGTGTGTGTCCAGTGGCTTGTCTCTGATTAGCAGACTGCCTTAAAACATTCCAAGCCTTCATTTCTTTAACCAACTACAAGTCAAAGAATCTTTAAACCCTCCTATAACCTGTAACCCCCGCTTGGAGATGTCCTGCTTTTTCGGGCCAAACCAATGTACGCCTTCCATGTATTGATTTATGACTTTATGTGTAATTCCTGTCTCCCTGAAAGGCAGAAAACCAAACTGTGTCCCGGCCATGGTGAGACCACTCGCTCAAGGCTTCTTGGGTGTGGCTCTGGGCCATGATCTCACAAATTTGGCTCAGTTTGGGGTTTGTTTCTGTCGACACTGCCTCGGGGAGTCTGGAGGGAGGAGGGTGGAAACAGGCCTGGTGTGAGGGCTCACTGCCTGAGTGACCCGGGAGAGCCTTTTCCATCTTTGGGCCTGCGACGCCGTCTCTGCCCAGGAGGAGCAGAGGGCGGGATGCCCAGCAGCTCGGGGCTCCCACCTGGCAGGCCTCAGGCAGCTCTGTGCACCTGGTCACCTGGAGCGGTCGGAGGTGCTAGCTCACTCATTCGGTGGTGACCAGGTGTAAACCTGGCTCAGTATCCACCCCCAGCTCACCCAGGTCTTCCCACATACCTCCAAAGGGGTTCACCTCCTTGAATATAGATAACCAGTTGTTCCAGCACCATTTGCTTAAAAAAATGGTTCTTTCTCCACTGAACTGCACATCTGCCAAAGATCAGATGGCTGAATTTCTCTGGGTCTGTTCCTGGGCCATCTGTGCTGTTCCGGTGATCCGTGCGTCAGCGGCTTTGCCAGCGCCTCCCTGACACGATTGCCGTGGCTGTGTAGTAAGTGTGGAAATCAGATTGTGAGAGTCCTACAACTTTCTCTTCTTTTTCAGATATTAGTTATTCTAGTTCCATTGCCCTTCCATATAAATTTTAGAACCAGTCTACATCCACCAAAAAAGTCCTGATGGAATTTTGACTGGTTTTGTGTTAAATCTGTAGATCACTCTGGGGAGAACTGATACTGTCACTATGTTGTTTTCAACTCCACGAACATGGTAAGTCTTTTCATTTATTCAGGGTTTTTTTTTAAATTATTTAAGCAGCATTTTGTAGTTTTCAGCACACACATTCTGTATATATTTTGTTAGATTTACACCTGGGCATTTTTTGGAGCTATTGTAAATGGTAACTTGAAAAAAATTTTGGTTTCCAATTGTTCATTGTTTGCACAGGTGAATATGATTTTTATGTGTCGACCTTGTATCCTGCAACCAGCTAGACTCACACATTGGTTCTGGAGTGTTGTCTTTTTCTTTTTTCTCTTTCTAATAGATTCCCTGGGATTTTCTACCTGGATAGTCACGTTTGTCTACAAATGAAGACGGTTTCATTTCTTCCTTTCCAACTTGTGTGCCTTTTGTTTCTGTTCTGGCGTTCATGCCCTGGCTGGGACGCCCACGCTGCGTTGGGAGAGTGGTGGGGGTGGACACCCCGGCCCTGATCCCGGCCCGAGGGTCGAGGGCGACGCGCCGCGTCCTTCACCATCAGGCAGCGTCGCCGTCGGGCTTTGCCGACTGTTCGCACTTGCTGGCTCAGGCGTTTCCGTGAGGGCTGACTCACAGTCCTTGTCAGGGAATTCAAACGGGTGTGCTCACGGCGCTGGTGTCTGTTGGCGTTTCCTGTGATTCTGGTTCTGTCGGGGAAAGTTTGAGTATTGTGTTATAAGGCTCCGGGCCTTCCCCCCGTGGAGAACTCCGATACTCTTGTGTTTGTCCCCGTGTCATGCGGTTCCGGCGTCAGGCCTTTGTGCTCCCCTCGGAATCCCCTGCCTGTGCGCCCCCTGGTGGTCACTCGGAGGCCTGCGTGGAGGCCGCCCGTTGAGGTCGGTTCTCCAAGTATCCGATGTGCTGATTAGAACCAGAGCCACACGCGAGCAGACTAGGGGTGAACCCAGGGGTTCAGAACTTTAAAGCTCGTGGGATCATTTCCCTAACCTTCTTCCTCTCCGTTATTTTCCTGGTACTTTCCGGTTACCTGGGGTTCCCTTTTCCTCCAA
>CM052440.1:581482-627843 GCA_028533085.1 Varecia variegata
CCCCCCGGCCTGGCCCCTCAACGCTGCGGACTCCTGGCCCCGGGACAGGGTTCCTCCCTCCCCTCCAGTGCCCCGACGTGCCCAGCGATGAGGCCATGGTGCCGTGGGGAGGATGCGAGAGCCCCACGGCAACCGCTGTGTGCCAGCTGGACAGACCCCACTGACCCCACGGGTCCTCTTCACTTCCTTCTTGACCTGAGGGAGCGGGATGGGAACCGCGGCCAGGGGTCCGCACGGCTGTAGGCGCCTGGCTCGGCTGGGCCCCGCCTCGGTGCCTGGACGCGGAGCCCTGGCGACCTGCAGTCGCGCCAGCAGGTGCCCCGTGTGACCTTGGCAAGGCCCACTTCCGTGGCCCTCGCCCGGCTCCCTCCCCCACGCAGGGCTCTGCAGGGTCTCCCCAGGACCCCAGGCGGGCTCAGGGCGCCGCAGCCAATCTGGCCGTCAGGGCGCAGTGGCCGAGGCAGCAGCAGAGCGTGCGAGTCAGGTGCCAGGCTGGCAGGGCGGCGGGCCCGGGTGACCATGAGTGGCGGGAGGACGGGGACAGAATGTCCCCGCGGCTGGCCAGGGTGTGGGGGAGGGAGGCCAGCGGACCACAGCTCTGAGCCACCGTGTCACCTCCCTGGGAGGGCCGCTCCCCAGGGCCGGTGGGGTCAGCCTAATCGCCCGGGCATATTGCGGGGAGGGGCCGCACGTGGCCCGCGTCAATGGGGCGGGTCCTTCCAGCGGTTCCGCCTCTCCCTTCCAGCCTTCTCGCTGGCACCTCGCCCCTGCCTTGGAGGACTCGGGCCCTTCAGGCCCTGCTCCCTGCCTGGTCACAAAACGCGCCCCAGGCCCCAGCTGGCCTGGCCAGTGGCTCCGCATTCTCCTCCCGCACCCCTGCCCCGCCGCGCCCCGCCCCTCCTGCCTGGGGTCTCCCCCGGAACCCGCCCAGCCTCGCGGAGGCTCCCGGACTGCGGACTGTGGGGCAGATGTGGCCCAGGACGCGGTGCCCAGGGACGTTCTCAAAACCCCCTCCTCCGCCCCAGGCAGTCCTTGGTGGTCCAGGCAGCCTCACACACAGGTGACACGCCTGTGGCCGTGCTGCCACCCAGGCTGGTCGATTTGGCGAACATCCCTGGGCAGGGGGGCCAGGTGTGATCCCCGCGGTGTCTAACTCCCTCTGGCTCACCCACCTTCTCGTGGGCAGGGCCGCGGGGAGAGAGGCGCTGAGTCACAGGAGACTCCCCCACGTGCTGCTGCGCCCTTTGAGTGAGGGGAGGGTGAGTCACACGGTGGCAGCAGCCACGTCATGCGGGGGCGGGGGAGGAGGAAGCACATTCCTCGTCTTGGCGCCAGACTCTGCTTAGGTCAGGGCCTGCACAGGTGCACACGCACACACGCCCTCGCCCTGCCCCCTCAGCTTCCCCACGCAGACCAGGTTGCCAGGGCAATCCTGGGGCACCAGGGCACACCAGGAGAGGGGTTCGGGGGGGCTGTGTGCTGGACAGGGACTCCGCTGCCCTTCTCCACCTGCCCTGCTATTCCGCTGTCAGGCCTGGGCCCCTCTGCCTGGCCACGGCCTCTGCACCTGCTGTCCCCTCCGCCTCCCCTCTGCCGGTGCCCCCACCCGAGACTGCAGGGCGGCCTGTGCTGTCTCCAGATGCACTCGGAAGCATCGCGGCTGAAAGGCTGGTGGTGGCCCCTTGAGAGCCCCACCAATGTCCCCAGCACATCTTAATCATCCTGCCAATTTATGTCCGGCAGGGGCGGACCCCTCAGGTGCTCCGAGGGGAGCTGGCCAGTGGACTGTGCCTGTGGTCTGAGGCTGGACCTGGGCGTTTCCAGGCCCCTGGCCCTCTCTGCACTGACCCACATGGGACTGGTCCCCAAGCGTTCAGGACTGCGTAGCCTCAGGCAGCACCCAGTGGCCCGGGATCCCTGACCCCCAAATCCCTGCCTTCTAGCCCAATGGGTGGAGCCTGGTCACTGGGTCCCAGAACCCAGGGCACCTGCCAACAGAGCAGGCCCGGCTGCCTGACAGGAGCATCTTCTGTGTGCCATCCAGCGTGACCCCACAGCCACCCACGGCCTGGCAGGACTCTTGGGGGCCTCAAGGCTGCACCTGGCGTGGGGCCTGGGCCCTGGGGACCAGCATCCCCCCTTTGCAGTGAGCACAGCAGTCCTGCACAGGGGCTGCTTCCAGGATATCGGGGGCAGCTGCCCACTTCAGCGTCAGGAGGAAGCCTGCAGAGCCTGCCCCAGCAGAGCGACCGAAGGGCCTCAGGCCAGGGGAGCGGCATGGGCCCCCAACTGTGTGTTGGGCCTGGAGGGCTCAGGCTCCTCATCTGGTCCCTGCCTGTGCCGAGAGAGGAGTGTGGCAGCTCAGGCCGGGGCGGGGCAGGCAGCCTTCTTGCAGCAGGGCAAGTGGCAGGGGCCAGAGGCCAGGTCCGCAGCAGCGCACCTCCCTGAGCCTTGTGTGGGGAAGATGGGGTTCCCAATCATGTCCACCCCAGGGCACCGTCCTCCTTGGGTCAGCTTGCAGACTTGACCTCAGTTTCCCCACCTGACTCACTCAGTGCTGCGTACAGGTGACCCACTCCCAAGGGAGGCCTCTTGTTCATCCAGGCATGAACCCCCACCCCACCTCACCCTGGCATGGCCCCCCTGGGAGAGGCTTCCCTGCAGGGGCCTGGCCAGGAGGGCAGTGAGGGGGCCGGAGGGGCAGGCCCTGCCCCCATCCTGCCTCGTCAGACATGACTGCCGGGAACCCCAGGGGTGGGGGGGCGCCAGTTGTGTAATCGAAGCTCAGGGATCCACCAAGGCCTCCGGGAAGGCTGACCAGCCTGGAAGTCACGTGCTGCAGGCTCAGGCCCCCACCCCCCAGGGGCTCTGCAGGGCCAAGAATGTGGTGTGGACCCTGCACCCCCGGCTCGGCTGGGCAGGAATGGACAGGAACCCAGCAAGCCTGGCTGACACCCCTCCCTGCCCCCGCCTGCAAGCTCAAAGCTGCCTAACCAGAGCCCCTGTGGTGGTCCCTGTCCAGAGAGCACCTCCAGAGGGTGCCTCTGACCCGGCGTGAGCTGAGCACCCATCCCGTGTCCTGCACTGGTGTCCCCCTACCCGGGATGCTGTGGCCCTCTGTGGTCAGCAGACTGAGGCATGGGCCTGCCGGTGGCCTGGCTTGTCCCATCCCAGTCACGGTACCGTGACTGTGGGCCAAATGGTCAAGTGACTGGTCCCTCAGCCCCCACCTGTCCCGGCCTCCACTGTCCACCTAGCAAGCTGCCCAGCCTCTCCTACTGGACAGCCCGGCATGGCCAGATGGGAGCAGCTGTGCAGCTGTCCGGGTGACTTTGGATTCCCTTTGCTCTGCTTTCACTGTAGCAGTGGGACTCCTGAGCCAGGTGGGGGTGCCCAGAGCCGGGGACAGGCCCACAGGAGCCACCAGGGATCACTTCCCTTTGCCGCGCAGGCTCAGCACCAAACCCACGCCAAGGTTTTGTTTCTGGAGGAGCATCGAGAAAAGAAACTTACCAAGGCCCTGACAGTGTCACGCTAGCCTTGGAGACAGAAGTCTCCATCCTGGCCTCGTGCTCTGGGGAGCCAGTCTGGCCTCCAGCCCAGAGGCTGAGGAGGGTGGAGAGAGGAGGACAACACAGGTGTCTTAGAGAGTGACCTTTGAGGGGAAGCCTCAGGCAGGCTGAGGGATCAGCCTCAGCCCATGCCTGGCATGTTATGCCGCGGAGCTAGACGCAGCCAGCACGTGCCCTGTCACGTGGCACCCAAGGGCGCAGCCTGCTCAGGATTCCTCTGCGAGGAAGATGCTTTCCGTAACTCGATGGAATGCTTCTAAAGGACATCTTTAGACAATAAATCAGCAAAATCGGCCAAAGATATTAAAACGTGCGGTGAAGAGGGACTAGCCCGGCAGAGAGACCAGGCGCAAGAGGAGCCCCGAGTATGAACGGCAGAGCACGGAGTGCAGAGTGGGGCAGCCTCCTGGGAGGGGGTGGGGGCGGAGGGGGCCCAGGAAGCTGGCAGCCTGCAGGAGGCCAGCAGCCTCTTAGCCTCCCTCCCTCACCCCAGGTGTGCCCAGTAAGCACAGGACACCCACTATGTACAAAAAATTTAATTCAAATACCTGTATAAAAAATATGATCTCCAGACATCTCACACTTCTTAACTGAAAGAAATCCCCAACCTCGATGCCTAGACACACCGGGACCACATAAACAGCTGCTAAAATAAATTAGAGGCTTGAGACTCTGCCCCCCACCCCCCAGCTTTCAGAGCCAACAAGCAGACTGTACAAAATCAATAATTTAAAACCCACCCCCTGGGGCACGGAGTGCCTCTAGGTGGCAGGGTCACCACTCCCCTTAAATTAGCCACTGTACAAGTTCATCTTCTGACAGACACAGGTGAGGCCAGGAACCCACACCAGGTGCAAGAATCAGGACCTGCATCCCTGGACCGCAGCCAGCACCCTCCCCTCCCCACCCCCCCAGGGGCCTGGAGGCAGCGGGCTGCCCAGAGAAAGTAACCTCAACAAATAAATTAAATAAATAGCCCCGGTGGGCCAGGGGCGCCCTCCACGGGGTCACACCATAAATAACAGACGTTGGCACGCGCAGACACAGCTCGCGTGGGCAGGCAGGCGGCAGAGGCCGCAGTTGCATTGCTTGTGCATGGACACGCCCAGATACTGTACGACTGGAGGACGCGAGGGGGGCATGGGACCCCCGTGCCCAACCGTGAGAACGCTCCGGGTCAGAAACGTCTCCCGGACAGAGCAGCACAGAGAGAGGGACGTCTCGGGCTCAAGTGTCCACCCAGGGCAGGCGGGATCTCACTTCCACCGGAGCCATCTTTGGACAGACAGAGCTTGAGAAAACCGAGTCCTGTGGGACCAGCGTTCAAAAGGCACTCAAAGCAAAGGTCACCAGGGGTCACAGATCACTGCTTCTGCAGGAAGAGACAGCCCAGGCAGGAGAATGTCAGTGTTTTGGGGGCGTCAAGGGGGCTGGCGGAGGCAGGTGGTCCCTTGGCTCTCACGAGCGAGGGGCAGTCCCTGTAGAGCGTCCAGGTCCCTCCTCACAAGCTCTCGCTGCTGGATGTGGTGCTAGCCCCGTCGTCAGGGTCCAGGGCACACAGCCGCAGGTCACAGGTCTCCGGAGTGTCCCCAGTGGCCCCCAGCATCCAAGGGTGAGCAGCGATCTGGTCCAGTGAGGGCCGTTCTGAGGGCCGCAGGGACAGACACCACTGGATGAGCTGCTGACACTCTGGTGGGAGAGGCCAGGGTCAGGAAGGGGCCTGGCTCCCCTGACCCCTTGACCCCCACCAGGTGTCAACCCCCCCCCCACATACCTGGAGAGACCCTCCTCCGAAAGAACAGGTGGCCGCGGAGAATCTCCTCGTCCTGCTCGAAGGGGATATCCCCGCACACCATGTCGTAAAGCAGCACGCCCAGTGACCACACGGTGGCTGAGCGTCCGTGGTAGCGGTGGTAGCGGATCCATTCTGGGGGGCTGTACACCCGGGTGCCTGCGGGGACACATGGCAGGGATCAGAGCCGCATGAGGTGCACACCAGACAAACATAAAGACCCTGCAAACGGTGCGAGGCTGGGCACACTGGCCGACAATTCACTCCTAGGCCTGAGTTGGAGCAGGCAGCGCCAGGCCTCAAAATCCGGCTTGTCATCACCCTGGAAAAACCCCAGCGGCAGCCCAGAAGGGCGTGGCCTAGCGGGGGAGGAGCGGGCCAGCCCCGCCCCCCAGCTGGGGCGGGTGGGTCACATGAGCGACGGCTCTGGTTTCACAACAAACAGATGCTCCCAGGGCGCAGCGGGTGCCTCACCGCCCTGCTAAAGGCGGGGAAAGAAAGGGGGGGAGGGCCAGGCGGGGAGCCCCGGCTTCCCCACGCTCTGCAATGCGGGAATTTCTGCTGCGGCGTCCCCGAGCTCAGCACGCACGCAAGCCCGCCTCCGCGAAGGGGGTGGCCCCCACCAGGCGTAGACGGGCCCGGCTGAGCCCCAGGCCATGCCCCAGCCCCACGAGGACGTGCTGGGTGCCTCCCACAGCCAGGGGTGTCACAGTCGTAAAGATCCCACGACCCCACCCCCCCGCCAGTGCGGCGGAGGCGGCAGTCTCGAGCACGCCCCTCGCCCCCACTCCCCACGACCCCACGCGCGCACGCTCAGCCCACCCGCAGCGGCGCGCGCCGCCCAACAGTCACCAGCCCCTCCGTGCGCTCCGCGGGCGTTACCCGCCCGCTGGAACGTTCCCGAGCACCCGCGCTCACCGTCGAAGTCGGTGTAAACCGTGTCCTTGAGCAGCGCGCCAGAGCCAAAGTCAATAAGCTTCAGCTCGCCCGAGCGCAGGTCCACCAGCAGGTTCTCGTCCTTGATGTCGCGGTGCACGACCCCACAGCTGTGGCAGTGGCGCACGGCGGCCAACACCTGCGCGAAGAAGCGGCGCGCCAGCGGCTCGTCCAGGGCGCCGCGCTCCGTGATGAAGTCGAAGAGGTCCTGCGCCGGCTCCGGCCGCTCCAGCACCAGCAGGAAGCCGTCCGGCCGCTCGAACCAGTCCAGCAGGCGGATGACGCCGCGCGCGCCGCCCGCCGCGCCCACCTTGCGCAGCAGCACCACCTCGAGGGGCACAGCCGCGCCGCCCTGGGAGACACCGCGGTCAGCGCGCTCGGCGCCCCGCCACCCCGGGACCCCTCCACCTCGCCACCCCGCCCGGCGCCCCGCCATCTCGCCCCGACTTACGAGGCTACCCCACTCGGTCACCCGCTCCTTCACCACGTGCTTCACGGCCACCTGATGGGGGGGGGTTGGAGGGTCAGGGCGGCCCAGCCGAGCGAGGCGCGCGACAGGCAAGAAACCCGGTCCGCCCGGCGGCCCGACTCACCGGGAGCCCGTCTGCGATGCGGCTGCCCGCGTAGACCGTGCCGAAGCCGCCGCTGCCCAGCACGGCGCCCACCTGGTACGTCTTCTCGAAGCTCTCCCGGTCCGCCCTGGCTGTGGGAACCGCACGCTGGGTTGGCGCGGCCCGCGGCTCCCGCCCCGCCCGGCCCAGCCCGGCCCGGCCGCCCCCGCCTACCTGGCTGCAGCAGCTTGGCCGGGAGGTGGTCCGCGCCTCCGGGCCCGCACAGGTGCGCCAGCGAGCCGAACTTGGACAGCAACATCGCGCGCGGCGACCTCCCTGCCCGCGGACGCCGGGCCTCCGAGCCGAGGCCGCGGGCGGCGGGCGGGACCAGACTCCGCCACACGTAGCAGCCGAGCGGCTCCCGGCCCGGCCGCCTCGCCCCGGGCTTTTGGGCCGCGGCGGCGCGGATCCCTCCGCGGGGGGCGGGGCGAGGCCGGCGGCGCGGGGACTAGCTGGCCGCGGTGGATCCGCGGAGGCGCACGGCGTTCCGCGTCCTCCCCGCCCGAGCCGGGCGCGCTCCGCGCACGCGCAGCTCCCGCGCGGGCGACTGCCGGGCGCCTCCGGCCGCGCGGGGAGGTGCCGCGCGAGCCAATAGGAGCCGGTGTTTTCAAAGGACATAGTGCTCTGGCCAATGGTAGCGCGTGTGGGGGGGGGCGAGGCTTCCTGGGCTCCTCCCCCGGCCTCGCCGGGGAAGGTCATCGTCCCAAATGTGGGTACCAAGCCGCCGCGGCGCCTGATTGGTGGTCCCCGGAGGGGCGCCGTCGGGAAGGGGGTTCTGCGCCGCCCTGGGTCCTGATGAGACTCGCGTGTGCGCGCGTGGCCGGCGGACTCCGTGGCCCAGCGGGGAGCGGCGCCCACCCTGCCCAGGTGCGCCCCGGGCGGCGCCCGAGGGTCCTCCGAGCCGCCCGCCCTCACCTGCCTGGAGCCACCTGGCCGGGCCCGGCCTCCCTGCATGCCCAGCTGCTGCCGCCGCTACCAGGGAGCCCATCCTGACTGCTGCCTCGGCTGCGGTCGGCCCGAGTAGCCCCGTCGGGCTTGACCCTGTAGGGCCCCTTGTCTGCCTCCTGCGCAGAACCCAGGCGGGCCCGTATCGTACGATCCAGCCCCAGGGCCTGCGGACGTGGGCCCAAGGTCACCGGCCTGAGAGCGTCTCAGGACTCTGGGAGGCGCGTAGCCCTCCACCGGCACGGGGGCTAGTGCCCAGAGTGGGTGCAGAGTTGGGGGACCAAGGGGCCAAGGTGCTCCCAGTGCCCCCCCCCCCGGGGGGCCAGGCCACCATCAGCATTGCAGCTGGTGCTACCCATAAGCACGCCCACTCGCTGGTCTCGGAGCTTCCCTTAGCACCTCAGCCTCCCGCAGCCTGGCCTCTCACCCCTATACTGCCACCATCAGCGTCCCTCCATGGTACCGCAAGCCGCCACCCCACTCCCCTCCCTAGAGCCTTTCCGAGGCCACCGCTGGGCACACCTCAGCCCAGGGCCCTGACCTCTCTGGGGCTCCCGCCCCATCCCCCGGATCCTCTGCTGTCCCAGCCACCTTTTCCTGCCCTTTGGGCCTTGTCACCTCTTCGCAGGATCAGAGCCAACCCTGACGTTCTCTACCTGCCTCTCCCGGTTCCCTTCCAGCCCCTGCTGCAACACTAATGCCGGTATAACGGCTGCCAGGTGCTCAGGGCTCAGTGCAGGCCTTGCCAAGGCAGGGCCACGGCTGCCAGGTTTACCATGGCCTCGCCACCACGGAGTCTGCTTCCAGGTGGGCCCTGAGCCTGCCCCTCAGCGGAATCTGCGCAGCACCTGGGGGGTGTGGTCAGTATGGCTCTTTGCAGAGAAGGTCCTGCCTCTGCCATGGGGGGACAGTCCCAGGAGTGCTGGGGAGCCTTGTGTTGACCACATCAGGATGGCTTCTGAGGGTGAGCTCAAGTCAGCTGGGAGCGGCTGGAGTCCCATTATGGTCTCCCTAGTGGGCCCCCGCCCATCACTTGAGTCCTCCTTGGGTCGTCTTGGCTGGTGCCTGGCTGGCCCCAGCCCAGCTGGCCTTGGGAGACTAGGATGGGGGAGGGGTCCCCTCCACTCCCCCCAGCTCTCAGGTCTTGCTCTGACCTCGAGGCTCCCCAAACTAAGAGCACCGTGGACTCCTCCGTGAAGGGGAGTTCACACCTGGGTCCACGCGGCCAGCCATCCACAGCCCCTCGTGCCTCTCGACCTGAAGGTGGGCTCCTGCCACACAGAGCCTCCGTGGAAGCCTCCAGGAGTGAGGAGGGTCCAACAGCCCAGTCCTGGAGCCGGCAGAGCGGGAGGTGGGCGGGGATTTCTGTGTAACCCTCATCTCTGCGGACTCTGTGGTGGGGGTTGTGGATTACTCTTCTGTGTACTTGTGTGTGTTGGGGACCCTGGCACTGACATGAGGGGTCCCGAGGGCTGCCCACCCAGTCCCTGACCCTGCAGCCACTCCGGTCTTCCCCCTTCCGTTGTCAGCACACCACTGTCCTGCCTTGGACCTGCCGTAGCCATCCTGGGCCGTCAGGGCAGTTCCCGAGACAGTCACATTTGTGCCCTGAGTCCCCCGACCCCGGCTCCTACTGCAGGAACGCCTGGCCCCACCTGGGCCTGATGCCTCTCCGGCCCCTGGGTCAGCTTGCACCACTGCATCCAGGGTCCCCACTCAGCACCCCAGCCCCCCGTGGAGCCTGAGCCCAACCAGCCGAGTCCAGCCCAGCACAGGCACCGCCGCACACCCCCCTGCGGCCTGCACTGGGCCACAGCGGGCTGCAGCAGGGTGCTCCCAGGGCAGGGCAGGCCATGCCCTTTCCCCTCTTGCCTCCGCTCCCTTTGTCACAGCCTCTTGCCGCTGGGGACAGGAGAGCAGAGCCCTGCCAGGATTTTGCAACATTCACCAGATGCGCCTGGGGGCTGGGCCTGGGCTAGGGTGGGGGCCCAATCAGTGGGAACCAGGGGTGATGGCCATGTGAACTCTGGCCCAGCCGCTGTGGCTGCCTCCTCTAGCCTCCTCCCTGCCCAGAGGACCCCTGCTGTCTGGACTCCTCGGCCAGGCCCACCCGGTGTTGAGAGGCTGCTGTTCCTCTAGGCACCACCACTGCCTCTCCACACCCAGGGACTCTGACTGAGGCCAGGGCTGGCCGCCCTCAGCGCCTGGAGGGGACAGCGTCGCTGCCCAGGGGGCTGGGCCCTCACAGCTCTTGGCTTTTGGCCCTGCCTGCCTTTCCTGGCTGTCCCTAGGGGCCGTCCTCTGACCCCAGCCTGGGTGCCCTCCGCCCGGGCCCCACCTGCCACCAGGGCCAAGACCCTACTCTGCCACAGACCTGCCCCTGGAGCAACGGGCACATCCCAGTCCGTGGGGCGGGGCTCTGACCGCCCTGCAGGGCCGAGAGGAGAGTCCCTAGGACACAACAGAGGAGGCTATTGCTTTGGGCACAGGCCCCAGAAGGGGGGCTCCCTGGGACGATTTGGGCTGGGCAGGGCCCCCCATGCGCCCTATGGCAGCTCTCCCGCCTCCCTGCTGGGACCCTCAGGTCAAGGAGCCCCAGCTGGGGGGGGCCATCTCGCCCCTCCTGCCTGCTCCGGCTGGTCCACAGAGGCTGCCCGGCACCCCGTGAGTGGGCATGGCCTCTCAGCCCCAGGCTGGGGTTGTGCAGAGGGGCCAGGGGAGTCGGCGGCCTCTGTGGTGCCCCCTTGGCTCTGGCCCCAGCATGCAGATAAGGATGAGACTAGGGGGGTGAGTCCGGGCCCCCCAGGCACTGGAAGCTGGGCCTGGCTGCCCTGCAGGGCGCTCACCTCAATTTGCATAAAGTCCCTGCTCCCCAGCCGGCCCCACTCCAGGCTTCCAGCAGGGGAGGACCCCAAGCAGGGGGAGGGCGTGGGGGGTGGCAGAGTGTGTGCAGGGGGAGGGAGGGTGCTTGTCCTAGAGCCAGGCTGGGGGCCACAGGGGCCACAGGGCCATGGGTTCCGGGTCAGAGCTGTGCAGTTTGGAGCCAGCCAGGGGGTCTCCCAAGTGGCTTGGGGCTGGTGGCCTGGGTCCCAGGGGGCTTCCAGGGTGCTCGGGAGAGTTTGTGGAGCTGCCACAGAGCGTCCAAGGACTGGTCCTGGCACCGCTCAGACCATGCTCCAGCCACGGAGGCACCACACCCTACAGATGGACCCCCAGAGGGCCTGGTCAGAGCAAACATCCCCCCAAAACAGGAGCTCAGGGCACGGTCAGCACCGTGGAGATGTATGCGCCTGCCCTGGCTCAGCGTGCGTACACGCCGGTGGGGCACTTCTGTCACACCGTGTCAGAGGGAGCAGTGGCCTTCACAGGCCTGAGGACGGGGGAGGACAAGCTCTTGGTGGCAGCTGGCCCAGCCAGGCTCTCAGGAGTCTGCTGCCAGGGCACGAATGCTGCCCACGGACGGCTCAGGCTTGGACACAGCAGGACAGGACAGATGACAGCCTGGGCACCCCAGGCCCGTGGGTCTCTGCTTTCGGGGGGCAGAAGAAACGCGGGAGGAGGGGAGAGTCCCCCACACCTGGGCGTGTGGGGGCGGCAGTCAGTGGTGCTGAGAAAGGCCGAGTGACCCAAAGTTCTGCTCGTGGAGAAAGGTGAGCACAGCGCCTGCGTTGGTCCCGCGGCCCCCCAGAGCCTGCCCTCCCCCCTCTTCTTTTCAGGCCTGCTGGGCGCAGGGGGGCCAGGGCTGGGGCCAGCCTGCCACTGGGCGACGCCCCCTCCGGGGGGCCTGTGTTGCTCAGCAGAGATCTTCCTGCTCCTCCTGCGGCCTTGGCCTTAGGACCCGGCTGGTTCTTGGGAATGTCCCCAGGGCCAGCCTGGGCGCTGAGAGGCACTAGAGGTGTCTCCATCCCAGGATGCAGCAGGAGCAGAGTGTGGGGGCTCCAGGACCCTGCCCCAGCAAGGGCACCCTTGGGGCATATACCCCGATACCCAAAGCCCGCTGGTCAACCCTCCCAGGTTCTCCCGGTCTCCTCGTGTTGTCCTGGGGGGTGGGGGGAGGGGAGGCCTGCAGGGGCCAAAGTGGCTCCAGGGCTGCTGCAGCTCTGGGCCAGCCCCAGAGTCCAGGCTCGAACCCAGAGCTGGGGGAGTCCAGAGGGGCCCACTGAGGCCCAGGGGAGAGGCCCCGCCCTGTCCCCAGCTCTGTCCAGGGCTCCCCCAGCCTGCCCCCGGGGCCATGAGGCAGCCAGGCAGAGCGTCCAGTTCAGAAGTGGCCAGGCTGTCTTCCTCAGGGCCACTTCCCTCTTCCTGGGAAGTGACAGTGGGAGGGAGGGGCCAGCCACCCTGCAGCTGAGTGGGCCTCTGGCCAGGGAGGCCCCGACTCTGGCCCAGCCCTTCCCTGGACGCCCCATCTGCACTCACTGCCCCCAGCTGGCTGGGCCACCAGGACTCCTGGGGAGGTGTGGTGTGTGGGTGCTCCAGGGCCCAGGAGCTGGAAGGGCCAGTCTGGCCTGGAGGACGTCCTGACCCATCCCAGGGCCTGGTCAGTCTGGCTCAGGGCCCAGGGAGCAAGGCACCTGTGTGCACACCTGTTCCCAGGTGACCAGGTGACCACTGGTGCGTGTGCACATGTGTGCAGCGCGGGCACCCTGGAGGGCGTGTGCAGCTCTCGTGCCTCCTTCCCTCTCCTTCTGAGCCAGGCCCAGCCAGGCCCTGTCAGGCCCCATGCTGGGGCAGGGGGACTCCTGGTCTGTAGCGTCCCCGCCCCGCGGAACGAGGGCCACTGGTGTGTGCCTGGTGTGGCCAAGGGCTGGAGCGTCAGGGTCTTGTCAACTTGTCCATTGTCCAGACGGGGAGCCCAGGGACTCAGGGACACCCTGTCTGCCCCACCCTCACCCCCACAATGGGAGGACTGAGCCACATTGGGTGGGGCAGGGCCTCGTAGACCCCCATGGGGACCCTCTCCCTGTCGCAGGCACCGAGCTCCGTCCAGGAGCCAGGGGCTCATCCCCTCGTCCCCCCAGGCTCAGGGAGGGGAGGCCGGGCTGGGCGTGCGGTGGCCATGGCCAGTCGGCAGGGGGCTGAGTCCTGAGGGTGTGGGCGCATCTGAGGGGGAGGAGGATTGGGGAACGTGGAAGGGGGCTGCAGCCTTGGTCCTCCTGGTGGGCATGTTCCCAGGCCATCCACTGGCTCGTGGGCCTCCGCAGAGACACGGAAGGAATTCTGCACTGTTACTCTCCTGCCGGGCTCCGCCACCCCAAGAAATTCCGCGTCCAGAGCCCCGCCGTGCCCGCTGCCCTGCTCTGACCGTGGGCAGGTCCTGGGGTCCCACCAGGGCTCACTCCTCTGGGCCGTGGGTGCCAGACCCAGGCCTAGGCACGGAGGACCCACTCAGCGCACCTCCTCACGCCAGCTCTGCCCGGGGCCAGTCCCATTACCACAGAGAGGGCCCTGGTGGCCTCCGGGGCCACGTGGGCTGCAGGACGCACTGCCAGAACCCCTCTGGGCTCAGCCGCGCCTGACCTCTCACTCAGGGCTGCTTCTCTGCCCTGGTTTGCTGACTCAGCCCCGAGGTCAGCGGCACCTCGCTGAGGCCTGTGGCCCCAGAGTTGTCCACACCACAGGGGCTGGGGGAATCGGGTGGGTGTGGAGGGGGTGGCCTGCAGGTGCCTCCGCCCAGCCAGGCCAGGCCAGCCCTTCTGCACCGTCCCCCCCTCAGTGGCTCTCCAAACGCTCCCCCTCCCTGAGCCCCCATTGCTGCCCCCGGACTGGGGCCCTCCCCCTGGAGAAAGGTCCAGGATGAAGTGGGTGGGGGCCTTCGGGGACCTGGGCAGGCGGCGTGCTGAGCCCTGCAGCCAGCACCAAGCCCAGGGGCAGCCACACGCGGCCCCGGTCTCCAGCCCTATTGCAGTGGCCCCGTCGGCCAGGCCCAGGCCTGCGTGGCAGCAGGAGGGAGGGGACAAGGGAGAGCCACTGACCCAGAAGGGCTGGGTGAGCCAGGAGCACGAGGCTGCCTCCTCCTTGGACACCCAGCTGGCCACTGCTGCAGCCACCTGTCCCCATCTGCATGGGGGCGGGGCGCCTGGTGCAGCCACACACCCGCCAGGTGACCGTGGGGTACGTGCCCCAGTTTGGGGCGAGGTTTAGCTTTCTGTCCCAGCCAGTCCCTCTGGGGGAGAACCCCTGACCTGAGGAGGTGGTTCCAGGCCCAGCCCCGAGCACCCAGTGCTCCCCCCACCCCCCGGGCCCGGTTGGCGGCTCCACACTGGTCCTCTGCCCGGGGCAGCCACTGAGCTCCCACACCTGCCATCGCTCTGTCTCTGCTCTCGAGGTGTCCTGGTCTCCACCACACCCTTGCCTGGGCGTTCCCAGACGGGCTTTGCAGGGGGTGGTGGGAGGGCGGCCGCTGACTCCTGGTTTCTGGGACGCGCCACCCCATTTTGGGGTTTCGACCCGGCCCTGGTACCCTCCCAGGTGAGCAAGCCAGGTGCTCTGAGACCCGGGGCCAGGGCCTCTCCTCAGGCAGCAAGAGAACCAGCTCGTGGGCCACCCAGCCGGTGCTCTGGCCCTGACTTGTCCCCCCCTCCAGGCGCTCTGTGCCCCCAGGGGCCCTCTGCCCCCCCCACCCCCGCCCCCGACGTCTGAGGCAGCCTGTGCAGCTCCTTCCTGAACATGTCACCGCCCTGCCCAGAGCCACTGGGCCTCAGTCCACTTCTGCAGAATGGGCCTGCTGAGAGGAGGTGGCAGGTCCAGCAGCCCCCGCCCACCTCCTGGCCCCTTCCCAGCGCTCAGAATTGGTGTTGGGAACCGACCAACCCCCTTCTCCTCCAGGACCTAACCTGTGCTGTGACCTTCCCACACCTGAGCTCGCGTCTGTTGCAGTGACCGGGCAGCGGCGTGGCCCATGCCGTAGAGGGCTCCAGCCCTGGGCCTGAAGGCGGGGCCCAGGGGCCTGCACCTGTCCCCAGCTCTCCTGGACCCTCCTGGGGCCTCTCCTGTGCCACCTCTAGGGCCCGAGCCCCCAGCCGGGTCCGGGCGTGCTGGGCTGGACATGCCGGGGGGCAGCTGCGGAGCCCGTGTGGGCCGGGCTGGCGGCAGGCAAGGGCGGGGTCCTCCCTGGATCCTCAGGAAGGCAGAGTGACTGCCCAGGCCCCAGCTGGCTGTGGGGGAGCTGGGGTGGGTGGCCTTGAGCTCAACGCCCTGGGCTCAGTTGGGGCTGGGCGGCTGTGTGCAGGTCGGGGCGTGCAGGTGTCTGGTGGACAGATCTGGTGTCAGGAGGGTGGCAGGAAGGCTGTGACCCAGGGGAGGCACCAGCTGGGCCCAGAGTGCCCAGAGGAGCTGTGTCTTGGAGGTAGGGTCCAGCGGGAAGGGCCAAGAAGTGGGCCGGGCTGGGCCCTCGGGCAAGGGTCCGCGACCCTGGAATCCCACCTGGCCGGGCCGGCTCTCAACAGAGGTGACTCAGCGTGGAGCCTTTCCGCCAGGCCTGGGCAGGGGCTGATGCCAGGCTGGCCTGGCCCCCTGGCCCCGGCATGTGGGAGTGGGGCAGCCCGTCTGACCGCCCCACCTTGGGACCTCGGGGCTCTGGAGGGCACTGGCGGCTGCCCTTGGGCTGGGGGTGGGTGTGGGGCTGGGTCTTGGCACCCCCAAGCCTCTCTCCACCTCCACACCCCAGGGCCCCATCTCTGTGTCTCTGACCGGAGGGGGTGGGGTGCGGCCCTGGCCCATCCGCCTGCCGCCCTCCCCCGGCCAGCCTGCAGGGCTCAGCTGCGCCGTACCTGCTGTGCACCCCCAGCTGGGCAAACAGGCCTCAGGCAGGCGGGCGGCCTGCCCAGCTGTGCTGCCTGTGACGCAGGCTGTGGCCTCTGTTCCAGATGCCTCCAGGCGGGCCCAGCCCACACGCACACACACGTGAGCAAGTGCGCACACACACACGCACACACGCTGGCAGCCCGCACCTGGCCGGACTGGTTGTGCGTGGCTGGCGCTTGGGCTGTGGGGCCCAGCCACGTCTGCTGGGCACTGTCCTCACCACCCCAAGCCCCCACCCTCTGTCCTGGCGACTCACAGCCTCAGTTTCCCTGGGCGCGCCTGTGGACCTGGCACTTGGGAGGCACCTCGCAGTGGGGGGGGGTGGGGTGGGAGTGGGAGGAGGGCAGGCCCTGGGCGGTGGACTGTGGAGACCCCCAAATGCGGCTGAGTGGGCAGGCGAGGGTGTGGGGGTGACGCCGCCCCGCTGCCTGCCAGCACGCGGGTGCCAGCCACACCCCTCTGTGCCGCTGTTCCGACTCTGCGTTCCCCGCCCACGGACCCTCATGGCGCCACGGAGCAGGCCTGGCAAGGCGGCTGCCCCCGGGACCCTGAAGCCCCCAGCGGTGGCCGAGTCAGCCCCTGGGGACTCTGGGAGCTGGTGGGAGGATCCCGACACCCCTCCCACAGCACAGCCCAGACCGGCCCCCTGCGTCCCGCGCTCCCCTGTGGCCGAAGGTGCCCCCAGCCCACATGCCCTGGAGCCCTCTGGGTCATCCCGGCCCCTGGGGGTGCTGCAGGGCGGGAGGGGCGTGTGTGCAGTGGTGACACACGTGTGCACGCATGGGGCCTGTGTCTGTCAGGACATGTGTGTGAGGGTGTGTAAGAGCCCGCTGGGCGTGTCGTGACCTGGGGGCCACAGGGGCTCTAGGCCCCGGGCCAGACCAGACCCCATGGACCGTGTGAAGCCAGCTGCCCTGGCCGGGGCCGTGTCTCGCTGACAGCCCAGCTCCACAGGGGACAGTCACCAGCCCAAGGCCCGCAGGCGGGTGCGGCTCCCATGACCTGAGACCCCGCCACACCTGAGGCCGTGTCTCTTGCGGGGGTGGGGCAGTGTGGCCCACGTGGCCCATGCAGCAGAGGGACCCAGCCCTGGGCCTGAAGGCAGGACCGAGAGGCCTGCACCTGTCCCCATCCACCCCAGCCACCGCTGCAGCCAAGACCTCCCCAGGCCCCCAGAGGGGAGCGGCCCCTGCAGCCCGAGGGGTCTGCGCCAGAGGACGGGAGAGCTGACCTGCCAGCGGGAGCGCGGAGCTGGGGCAGCAGGGCAAGGAACCCCGATCCGGCCACCCCAAGAAACCTGGGCCCAGGGAGGGAGCCGGTGGGTGTTGGGGAACAGTCAGGGTGGGGCCGGGGGCACAGGTGGGGGGCCAGGGTGTGGGCAGGGCCAGCAGAAGTGGAGGGGCAGTGAGCCCAAGAGGCCAAAGGGCAAGGGCAAGGCCTCAGGGTCGGAGGGTACGGGCAGGTGGGGTCAGGGATGGGGGTTGCAGGGCCAGGACCGTGTGGATGCCGTGGGCCGCTGGGGGTCACGGGGTGGGGGTGGTGTGGACAGGCCAGCAGGGTGGCCGGGGACACAATGGGCCCTTGTCCTGCCAGCCGCTGCTCCCAGGTGCCCTGAGCAAACACACGCCCTGTTCCCGGCGGCACACCGTGTCCCGGGACGCTGCCTGGCTCGGCGCCAGGGGGAGGGCAGCTGCAGGGCCGGGGCACGCACCGCTGACAGCCCTGGCACCCACGGGCCTCTGCGTGGAGCCATCCCAGCACGGCCGGGTGGAGAGCTGGCTCTGGCCATCCCATGGCCATGCCACCAGGTCCAGCCTTCGAGGAGCTGCTGGGTGAGGGGCGTCCCCACGCCCGGCCAGGCCCCAGGCTCCAGGCCCCGCGTCGGCCTGCCAGTCTCTGCAGCCTCCCCCTGGGCGCCCGGAGTGCGCCTTTCTGCGGCCTGTCCTCCTGCTGTGCCCACAGGCACCCGGCCTGGGGACAGGGCCCAGCCCAGGCTCCGGTCCCCGCTGAGGCCCCTCCTGGGCGCAGACCCTCTCTTCACCAGGGCCCTCGCCCACCCTTGCTTTCCCAGCCTGCACCGAGCACAGCCCTCGGGGGGCAGAGACAGGGACGTGGGGCAGGGACCCCGGCCCTGGGCTTCCATCTAGGGCTGGGCGGCCGGCACCCGGGCACCGGGTTTGCGGTGGGGCTCTGGCGTCACGGCTGCTTCCTTCTCTCTGCACTGCTCGCCAGCAGCAGCAGGAGCCAACTGTTTGCTGTGTGTGACGGTGCCGGGGACACCGTGCCACCTGCTGACAGCCTGCCGTGAAGGGGGCCAGAGAACTCAGGAGAAATAGACCCCAAAAAGAGACAACAGCAAAAAGCTGCCCAGCAGCCACCCCAGCTCCCGCTGCCCGGGACGCCTGGCGAGTGCCCGGCAGGCTGCGTGGGACAGGGCAGCGGCTCTCCTTCTCCAGGGCCACCAGCTCTGTCGCTCAGCTGCTGTCCCAGGGCCCAGCCACCCTGCCCCCACGTGCTACAGAGCCCCAGAGGCCAGCCGACCCCAGCACAGGGCCACCCTGCCAGCCTGGTGCCCCGAGTCCGTGCCCTGGCTGGGCCCTGGGTGTGCAGGGCACAGGGTGAGTCCTGCCTCCCGAGCCCCCCTGAGTGGCTCAGCTCCCAGGGCTCGGGGGCTGCCGAGGAGCTTCAGCAGGGGCCGAGGCCTGGCCTGTGGGGAGGGTGGGCACAGGCCTGAGGCCGCCTCCCTCTTGGCTCACGGTCCTGGAAGCCACCAAGGAAGGGTTGGCCTGGGCTCGCCCCCACCCACAAGGGAACGCGGTGGGGCTGCTGAGGGGGCAGGGACGTGCCCCAGCCAGGCCGGGTCTGGGGCTGAGGACGAGGACATCTCTGAGCCGCCTGCTTACCCCACAGGCCTGGGCCCCACCCTGGGCAGGTGACAGTGCTGGAACCACCTAGGAGGCTGGCAGGGCCCCAGGAGGGGCCTTTGCATAACAAATGGGTTCCCAGGAAGGCAGCTTGTTCCTGCCTCTGTGTGCCCCCCCCCAGGCCTGCAGGAGTGGCTGGGCCCCCCTCCCCCGCCCCCGTGGCCACACAGCCACCCCAAGCCCCACACTCACAGCCACCCCAAACCTGGTCATTCTCACCAAGGGCCCCTTCCCGCTGGTCGCAGGGAGAGCCCAGCTCTGGGCCGAAAAGTCAGAGTCCGGCCTCACGGGGCCTCGGACTCTCTCCTCACCTGCGCGGTGGGCCCCGCCCGGCCCGCAGAGCTGCCGGGAGGCCTTCCCTGGCCCAGCCAGGTCAGGCAGGGCTGGCGCCCCAGGGCTCCCCACGTCCCTGCACACTGTCAGCGGGGCAGGACACGCCTGCCCGTCCTCCTGTCTCCCCTGCCCCCCCAGGGCACCCAGGGCATAGCCCATCCTGCGGGCCTGCAGGGGTGGGGCGGGGTGGGGGGGGCATTCTGAGAGGACCCCCAGGGTGGAGGGAGCATGGACAGGGCTGGGGCCACAGGACCTCTGCCTGCTCGGGGGACTGGTGGGTGCAGGGGGCAGGCCGGGTGAGCCCCAGGGGCCTGGGTCAGTCCGGGAGGGGTGTGGCACTGGCTGAGGGGGACAGTGAAAAAGCAAAAGAAGATGTCATCACTGGTCCCGCACCGCAGTGACAGGAGCCTGGAGAACAGCGGAAGGGAGCGGCGGGGTCTTGGACGCTGCTGCTGCGTCTGGTCAGCAGCAAAGGCCCTGATGAGGCAGCGCACACCCTTCCTCCTGCGAAGGCTCCCACGGCACACGCAGCTCCGTCCCGGCAGGCCGGCGGATGCAGCTCCGGACGCCCCGTTCCCGGCGCCTGCTCGGAAACAGAACCCCAGGTGCACCTTTGAGTTCCCCGCCTGGGGCTGGGTCCTCCGAAGGTGGGGGAGACACGCGCAAGGAAATGTCTCTTCAACCAAATCCATTTATTTTAAAGTTTAAATCGTTAAATGGATCACATGTGCAGAAAGGAGCACAAAACACTTTGTGCCGGTAAATGGTCGTGGTGACAGAACAGGGCCGGCCAGCCCCATGGGTCCCCCCTAGGGGGGGTCTGCCTCAGTAGGCCCAGCTCTCCTTTGCCAGCTCCCACGGTGCTGGCACCGCCCTCTGGCTCCTTCCACGGCCCGCCCAGGTCCCAGGTGGCGTGGGCTCCAGCGGGAGCTCTTGGGTCGCGGCTGGCGGTGAGCGAGCAGGGCAGCCGTGTCCCCGCTGACCTCCTGGCCTCGGCTCTCCTTCCTGCTGGCCAGGGCACAGTGAGAACTCTGGGCTCCTTCTGCAAAAGGCAGGAAAAAGTGACATTATAGGCACTAAAATACGAAGCTTTCTCCTTCCCTAGTCTCTTTCTCAACTTGTCATGGTGTTTCTGTTATTCTGTTATTCTGTTTCTGTTATTCAATGTCATTCTAAGTAAAGAATAATTAAATTCTGAACTCATTATCATGAATTTTGCCAATTATCTTTATTTTTATTTACTTTTTTTTTGAGACGGGGTCTCACGCTGTCACCCAGGCTGGAGTGCTGGGGCTCAATCAGCTCACTGTAGCCTGGAACTCGGGGCTCAGTCGATCCTCCTGCCTCAGCCTCCCGCAAGGCGAGTTTTGATGCAGCCTCCAGAGCGTTGAGTCCGAGTTCCGTGTGGAATCGCGGACATCACCCAGCTCTCTCGTCGCTGCGCGTACAGCCACGTGCATCTCGTTCTTACCAGAACATGGGAATGCTACACGCACGCGATGGTTTTTCATTTGGATTGTAGTAAAACACACATAACATAGAAGCTGTCATTGAACCGTTTTGAGTGTACAATTCAGCGGCCTTCAGCACATCGCCACTGTCCCCAGAACGCGCTCACGACCCCAACACAAACTCCGAACCCGAATCACCAGCTCCCCTCCCCGCCCCCCAGTCCCCGGCACCCCGCTTCCGGACTCTGTCTCTAAGGCTCCGCCGACGCCGGGCCCCGTGCGGACCTCGCAGGGTGTGTCCTGTGCCGGCTCATCTCGCAGCAGCTCCCGGTCTTCGCCGCGCGTCCTGGCGCAGCGTCAGTTTCCTTCCTCTGAGGCCACGTCACGCCCCGCTGCGCACACGCACAAGGCGCCATCGGCTGCCGCGGCGACGCTGCTGTGTCGTGGGCGTGCAGGAGCCTCCGCGGACCCTGCGCCGATTCTAGGCGTGTTCCTAGGAGTGCGCTTGCCGGGCCACTGGTGCCGCGGCTTGGCTGTGTCCCCCACAGCGCTGGAAACGTGACCCCCAGTGGCAGGGCGTGCGGAGGTGTTCGGGTCATGGGGGTGGCCCTCCCACGACTGGATCAACGCCGTCATCTCGGGGGCGAGTTCAGCCCCCTCCTGTGTGTCTCCTCCATCTGTCTCTGTCTCTCCCTGTCTTCCCTGTGTCTCTCTCTCTGTCTCTGTCTCGGTTTCTCTCTGTCTCTCTCTGTGTCGGTCTCTGTTTCTCTGTCTCTATCTTTGTCTCTCTATCTCTCTCTGTCTCTCTGTCTCTCCCTGTCTTCCCTGTGTCTCTCTTTCTGTCTCTGTCTCTGTGTCTGTCTCTGTTTCTGTTTCTCTGTCTCTGTCTTTGTCTCTGTATCTCTCTGTCTCTGTTTCTGTCTCTGTCTCTCTCTGTGTCTGTCTCTGTCCCCCTCCCTCTCTCGCCCTTCCACCTGCCACCAGGAGTGACGGGCAGCGAGGTGCCCACCGGGTGCTGGCCCTGCAGTCTTGCAGCCCCAGAGCTTCGAGCCAGTGAGCGTCTGTCCACTGTGAACCACGCGGTCAGCGGTTCTGCTTCAGCAGCACCGGGACTGGGACGTGCGGTAGCGCCACATCCAGCATGTGGGGAACCGGCGGACTTGCCCATGGCGGTGCGAGGTTCCGGTTTCTCTGCGTCCTCACTGACACTGGCCATCTTTCCTGTTCTTCACAGCAGCTATCCCAGCGGTGTGAGCTGGAGTCCCTGCCCGCCGCCCTCCTCCCTCTCCCCACAGCAAGTGTGCACCCCACACACGTGTGCACACGCACCACCTGCTGTGTGTCCAGCCAGCCAAGATGCTGCTCCCCAGGGCCCCTCCTCCAGGAAGCCCCCCAGCCTGCATCCACCTTCTCCCTTCTGGGTGGTGTGACCTCTGCTGACCTCTGCAGGGATCTCAACTGGCGGAGAAAAGCCTCCCTTCCCAATCTGCTGGTGGGTCCACCCTAAAAGACCTGGGCGCAGAGGCCTCCAGGGTCCCCGTTCTTCCCTCAGCCGTGGTGGGAGCACCAGGGCCTGTGGGGGGCCGTGGGGCCCAGAGCCTGGCCTGGGGGGGCCGTGGGGGCTGTGGCCCACCCTGGCATGGGGCGCTGCGGGACTCAGCCCGGGCGCTGGCAGGTGGCAGAGAGCTGGGCGCCCCTCAGGGGCCAGGGCCAGGTGGGCGCAGGGCTGTCTCTGCGGGGCCGTCCCGAGGAGGGTCCTTAGAGCTCAGCCTCTGCCGGCTCACCAGCCCCCCGGGGCGGCTGCAGCTCTGGGGGCTCTGCCCTGGGCTGGGGATTGAGGAACAAGTATCTTAGGGTGATTTTTAGGGAAAGACAGAATTTCAGGGCGAGTGTTCAAAGCTTTGCGGTTGTTCCGTGAGGGGCCTGTGCTCTGGTCTCCCTGAGCCCTCCTCTCCTACAGCTGGGTCAGCAGAAACCCCCCCAGGCAGGTTGCCCCCAGCCCGCCCACTCCTGATGGGGGGGTCTGCGCCCCGCCAGCTGGACATGCCTGGGGCCAACGCCGGGTCTGGGTGCTCTGATGGGCACTGCGGACCCGCACACCGCCTGGCCCTGGGATTGTGCACTGGGGTGTCCTGTCTGCGGGTTCACCTCCTTCCCCTGGGCCCCAGCTCCCCGCAGGGCAGAGGAGCCACCCCCACCCCTCGGAGCCCAGCCTGGGCCTGGCTGCCCCTGCCCTGGGCAGGCCTCGCATCCGCCGGCCACCCTGCCGGGGCCCTGCTGCGGCCACAAACAGTGGCAGCTTTGTGTCCTCAGCAGCGGGAGGCGGGTGGCCTCAGCCACCCCAGACACCCCGGCGCTGCCTGCGCTTGGAGAAGTTACGTGTGCAGCATTTTGGACCAATTCTCGCCTCCCGCCAGGCACCGCGTGCTGGGAAGGGCCAGACCGGAGCTGGGCTTTTCCAGGTCGGGAGTCGGGGGACAGCAGCTGCAGGGGCCACCAGCACAGTCCACTCGCTCATTGGCTCAGCCACTCACTCATTCATTCACTCAGCCATTCGTACATTCACACACTCATTCACTCATTCAGCCACTCATTCATTCACTCAGCCATTCGTACATTCACACACTCATTCACTCATTCAGCCACTCATTCGTTCACTCAGCCACTCACTCATTCATTCCCACTCATTCACTCGCCCAAAGGCTCATTCACTCATTCTTCATTCGCTCACTGGCTCATTCGTTGTTTAATAGTTGTTCTTCCCGGACAGGCAGGCCCCAGGATGCAGGGACGGAGGGTGGGTGGCTGGATTAATGGTGGGTTAATTCATTTATTCATTACCTCTCTGGGGAAACCTAGGGATCTTATGGGTCTGTGGCACTGCAGGTGGCTGGATGGATGGACACATGGACAGATGGACACGGGGGTGCATGGATCAATGGACGGTGGATGGGTGGACACACGGACAGATGGACGGGGGGCACATGGACCCATGGACGGTGGATGGGTGGACACACGGACAGATGGACGGGGGGCGTGTGAACCAATGGACGGTGGATGGCTGGACACACGGACAGATGGACAGGGGGGTGTGTGGACCAATGGACGGTGGATGGGTGGACAGATGGACAGGGGGCACATGGACCAATGGACTGTGGATGGGTGGACACATGGACAGATGGACAGGGTTGTGTGTGGACCAATGGACGGTGGATGGGGACACATGGACAGATGGACGGGGGCCGTGTGGACCAATGGACTGTGGATGGGTGGACACATGGACAGATGGACAGGGGGCGTGTGGACGAATGGACAGTGGATGGGTGGACACACGGACAGATGGACGGGGGGGCGTGTGGACCAATGGACGGTGGATGGGTGGACACATGGAAAGATGGACAGGGGGCGTGTGGACGAATGGACAGTGGATGGGTGGACACACGGACAGATGGACGGGGGGGCGTGTGGACCAATGGACGGTGGATGGGGACACATGGACAGATGGACAGGGGGCACATGGACCAATGGACTGTGGATGGGTGGACACATGGACAGATGGATGGGGGGGCACATGGACCAATGGACGGTGGATGGGTGGACACACGGACAGATGGACGGGGGGGCATGTGGACCAATGGACAGTGGATGGGTGGACACATGGACAGATGGATGGGGGGGCACATGGACCAATGGACAGTGGATGGGTGGACACATGGACAGATGGACAGGGGGTGTGTGGACCAATGGACAGTGGATGGGGACACATGGATTCCCTGGACTGGGGTTTTGGCTGAGTTTCCCTGAAGCAGCTGCGTCCCTGGAAGCAGACCAGCTGCAAGGCCTCTGGTACCCACTTCTTTTCTGGGACACAGGCAGCTGCCCTGCAGGCCAAGGTGACAGCTCCGATGGGGGCTTCGTGTCCCTTTCACAGAGCAGGTGCTGTCAGTGGGGTCCTCCCTTCCTTTCCTTCTCTCACCTGCTGCAGGTTCCTGGCTCTCCCAGAAGCTGCCCCTCCCCTTCCCAGCTTGCAGACTCCTCAGGCTCAGAAGTGTGCGGACAGGAGTGGGGCCCACAGGGTTTGGCCCACGCTGTGCTGAGCACCTGCTGTATGCCTGGCCCAGTGTGGCTAATGGGTCCTCTTGGTGAGAGACCCAGGGTCACTGCCCTGCAGGGGCCAGGCTAGCAGGGAACTGGCTGCAGGCCCTCGGTGTCCTGTGGAGGACTGGACACGGGACCACAGACACTCCCTGGACCGCGGAGTGGCTGGGCTCGTGGCTGCGGCAGATGCAGGGACGGGGTGCACCTTCTGCGCCTCCCTCTCCCCCAACCCGCCTCCCTGTCTCACCCCTAACTTTTGTGTCCACCACAGAAAGGGGGAATTTCCTGGGAGTCTCTCCGCTCAGCAGGTCAAGGTCAACGCATCTGACTTGAGCCACTGGCCCTACCTGGCCTGTGACCCCAGCCTTGGAATCAGGCTTCTCTCCCAGTCCGCCCCAGCCTCCGGGCTCCCTGCCAGCTCCGCGGCAAAGCACACCCGAATTCCTGCTTCACCCTCCGGCCGCTCAAGCCCCTTCTGGGCCGGGAATGTCACAGCCCCCCTCACTCACCCCAGGCTCCAGGCAACGGTCAGTTCGGCAGCAGGGGCACCCCCTTAGCCTCAGTCCAGCCCTCGGTGCAGCGCCCACCCCATGGGTGAACACGAGCCTACAGGCCCCGCATGCGCCCCCAGACGCCCCCCATCTTCCGTGGGCGCCACCGGCCCCCAGCAAGGAGGCACGCCCTGCCGCCGCCCGGCACTGGTCAAACGCTCGCCCCTGCCGGGTATCCCACATCATGTGGGCCTCCCTCACCTCCCCCAGGGCAGGGCTCACAGGCGGGACCCTCGGCCCCTCCCCTGGGTGGGCCCTCAGTGTTCTCATGTCCCTCAGCCTGATTGAGGCCCCAGGCTGGGGCCAGGGCTGAGCAGCTCCTGCCTGAGGGGCTGGGTGGGTGGGGGTGAGTGCTCGCCTCCCTGTCCCCCAGGAGCCCACGGTGCCCCGCAGTGCTGGGTCCAGCACAACTCTCCGCTGTTTCCCTCCAGCCCAGGGCCCGAGAACGGGCTGAGCTCCCGAGCATCTTCCTCCTTCCTCCCGGAGCTGCCGGCCGAACGGAAGAAAGAGCAGAACCCCCCAGAGCAGCTTGCCGAGGGCCCAGCACGGCCCCCACAGGAAGCTGCAGAGTGGGCCACGGAGCGGGGGGCGGAGGTCAGCCCGTGGCCTGGACAGAGCCCTCCCCCAGGGGCAGCATCGCATCTTCCCCACCCCCGAGGGACAGGCACAGCAGGTGGTGCCCGTGGCGGCCAGTGTACAGAGGGAGGACCAGCACCACGCGTCCCGGGGCCACTCGCCCTCCTGTGCACCCGGCTGGCCCTGGACACTGCTGCACCACGCACACCCACCAAGGGCTGAGGTCACGGAGGACTGCAGGCCATGCCAGCCGCTGGGATCCATGGGGACCCCAGCAGGGCACACGACGTGGAACCCCTGAGAACCAGAGGAGCCCTCAGCGGGCGCGGAAGCAGCCTCTGGGCGCTGAGTGGTCGGCTGCTCACGTCCTGCACGTGGGGATGGGGCTCCTGTGCTGAAGACAGGCGTCCCCATGTCTGTGCTTGTGGGTGCGCACGTGCACACGTGTGTGCATGTGCACTCGTGAGATGTCACCTGTGAGTGTGTGCACGTGTGAACACTGGCCCATGCTGTGGTGGGTCAGTGAAGAGCGAGCATTGTGTGGGCCGTGGGCAGATGTCGGCCTGGGTAGCAGGGACACAGTGACCACTGACCCTCCCTGTCCTTCAGGCGGGGAGGGGGGGCCTTTGACAGTTCCAGCCTCGCTGGCTCCTGCCCGCTCAGCCCCGCCCCGTCTGGGCACGGCCCTGGCCCGTGGGGCAAGCCTCCTGCACAGGTCCTCACTCCCTGAGCGCCCTTGGCCACCATGTGTCCGACCTAACAGAGATCCCCCCACCCACGGGGTCTCTCAGCAGTCTCCTCCCAGGTCCCTGGCCGCGGGTGGCAATGCTCAAAGGGCCAGGCCAGGCCTACTGCTCTACCCAGAGCCAGGCCCCCTCGGGGGCTGTGGTGTTTGTCCCTGTGTGGCTGGGGCCACAGCGGAGAAGGAAGCGGCCCCCAGGTGCCTGCCCCCGCCACGGGTTCAGCGTTGATCGACAGCTTCGCCCCAAAGCCGGAAGCCTGGGCCCACAGTCAGAGGCAGGGACAGAAACGTGGATGGACGATGGGCAGCTGGTGGCCGGCAGAGGCCGCGGAGAATCAGCGGAAGCTGGGCGGGCGGGTGGCGGATGGCCTGACGGGTCCTGGAAATCCTCGCTTCCTGTTTCCCCAACAAAGGATCTCTGTCCCCCCAGGAAGGCCACTGGCCAGAGGCAGCGGACGAGCCTTTTCCGTAAACAGGGTTGTTTTCCTTTTCTCCTCTTGACACAATAGCAGCAGCCCCCACGCCCCCATCCCATCTGTCACCACCAGCCACAGGGGCCAGGCAGGCTGGGGGGGCCGTCCGGCAGGGCAGGCCCTCCTGGGCCAGTCGGCCACCCTGTCACCCGGGAATGGGTTGCACCTTGCCCAACCTCCATGAGGCCGTCCCACGGGGCAGGCGGGAGGCTGGGCCGGCTTTGGGGTCCATGGGAGCTGGGAGTCAGCGGGGCAGGCCGTGCTGAGCCTGTGCTCCTGTGGGGCTTGGCGGGACCTGTGACCCTCGTGCGCTGACGCCGCAGGGCCTGGAGCAGAGGGCCAGGGTTGGGTCTCCTGGGAGGGGCAGCAGGGATCCACCTCCAGGTGTGTCCACTCTGGGCTGCAGGGGCGCCACCCTGGGCACTCTGCCAGGTGTGTGAGGCGGTGCCTGCTGCCCGGAAGGACAGCTCAAGCGCCGGTGGATGCGCCTGGCCGGCCGGAGCCCCTGAGCAGGGAGTGGGCACAGAACGAGGGTGTGAGGCAGGCCCCTCTCCCCCCCCCCCGTTCGCTGTTCGCAGCCCGGGAGGGCCACGGGGACAGCGCCAGGCCTGTCTGCAGGGCAGACGGTGGGGATGGGAGTGGGCATGGTGCCCGGCACACACGGCTCTGAGTGCGCCAGTGTGGGCGCCTGTGTGGGTGATTGTGCACACTTGGGCGGCAGGCAACTGAATGGGCCTGTGTGAGGGGCTGGGGGCTATTTATAGCGGCCCCAAGCGAGCGGAGCTATTAATAGTGAGGGTGAGGGTGAATGGACAATGCCCGCTGCTGCCGCTGCCTTGGGTGGGGGGTGGGTGCCACTCTCTGCAGAGACACCCGGGGCTGGTACCCCAGCCCCCACCCAGGCAGCAGGACAAGGGCCACTGTCATCTGGGCGGCAGCTGAGCCAGGGTCTGCGGCTCACCTGGGGCAGCAGGCTGGGGTCCTCCAACCCTGCGGAAGACTGGCTGACGGTGGGCGAGGGAGGCGGGCAGCAGGGGGCCCCCGACCCCCTTCCTGGTTCTCAGGTCGCAACACAGGAGCGGGGCATGGAGGGGTGGGGAAGGGCTGTAGGGCCGCAGGGGCCTCCGGGCAGAGAGATGGAGAGAGGCGCAGGCTCCAGGTGAACACGGACCGTGGGACGAGTCAGCTGCGCCTTTGAGCCACACCAAGGGGGTCCTGGTGGGGAGACCCCGACAGGCAGCCCCAGGGCCCTGCTCTGTCTGACTGAGGCTCGTTCCCTTTGGCTTTTTTTTTTTTGCAACTTACAAAAGTGGCACCAGCTGCTCAGAAGATGGGACTTGGACCGCACAGACGGCGCAGCCCCCAGGCCTTGGCCGCAGCCCCCACTCCCCGGGCCGACGTGTCCCCAGCCCGGGCGTCCCCTCCTCGCCCGAGGCCCGCCAGGCTGCGGGGGCGGAGGCCCGGGGCGCTGGGGGGCGCTAGGGGGGCCGCGGGCTCTGGGGAAGCCGGGGGCGCTGGGGGGGCGCTAAGGGGGTCGGGGACGCTGGAGGGGCGCAGCTCGCGCACCCCGCACCCACTGCCCCGTCGGGCGGACTTCCGCTCCCGCGAGGGGGTTCCCGCGTCAGGGGGTTCCCAGCGGAGATGGGGCCGTGCGGGTCCCGCGGGGCCGCCTGCGCGGAGGACGCGCCCCCGCTCTTCCGCCCCCAGACCCCGCCCACGCCCGGCCCCGACCCCGATCCCGACCCGGACGCCTCCCGCCGGGGAAAGCCCGGAGAAGCTTCCGGCACCGCCCCCTTCCCGGCAGGGCCCCGCCCGGCGCTTCCCGCCCGCGCCCCGCCCCGCCCCCACCTGTCCCGGGCCGGAAGGGGCTGGGATGCGGGTCCCCCGGGCAGCGGGTGGGCCCAGGCTAGGGGCTCTGGGTGGGTGTCCCCCCCCACGGCGGGGGGGGCGACGGGCAAGTGCCCGGTCCGGGCAAGGACGCCGAGGCCCGCGGGCGACCCCGGAGAGGGGCTGCGGGAGCGTTCCGTGGCCTGCAGGCCAGGGGCCGTGGCGCTAACCTGGGCTGAGCCCCAGCAGGAACCCCTGCTGCAGACGGTGGCGCAGAGCTGGCCCCGGACAGCTGCTGGGGTGAGGGGTGTCCCGGACGCCAGGCTGGAGGGAGAGCAGCGCTAGCTAGCCGGAGGCCCAGCCTGGTGATGTCGCCTGCAGACTTCTCTCCAGAAGGACCTCCCGCCCCGCAGTGGGAGGAGGGGGTCTCTGAAGGGGTGGGTGCCCCCAGGACCCTCTCAGGGCTGGCTCCTTACCCCGGCTAGTGCAGAGCCAGCCCGCCTGGCGTCTGGGCTCAGCCCACACTGTGAGCACTTGGAGAGGCCCCTGGACCCAGAGGGGGATGTGGCCCAAGCTCCGGGGTCCAGCACAGGCCCGGGGCTGGCCCCCCACAGCACCCACAGGACCGGGCCCTTCTCCCCGCCAGCACTGCCTGATGCTCCCCTGTGGGGCTGGCAGGTGCGTCGTTCCCATCAGCCACCTGCATGCGGCTGTGGCACCAGGCCGGGCCCCAGCCCTGGTCACCCACACTTATGGCTGCCTGTCCCAGGTGGGCAGGACTCCACCCCAGGCTGGAGGGGGGGTGCTGGGGCCAGAAAAGGGCAGGCAGGACAGGAGGAGCCACAGGGAGCCCGTCTAGGCTGGAGGAGGGCTGGGGTCCCAAGGAGCCAATCCCAGACAAGGGCTTGGGTGGCAGGGAGTGAGAGTGGGTGGGGGTGGGGGCGCCCACCCAGTGTGGCCCCGGCTGGGGGGAGCCGGTGCAGCTGGGGGAGGCCTGCAGGATTTGCCACCATGTTCAGTCTTTGCTTGGGGGCTGCTGGGGGTCCCTGGCACTTCTGCCAGGAGCAGGCATGCGCTGGGTGGCAAGCACCAGCATGCAGGGCCCGGGGCGGGTTGGGGAGGAGGTGGCCGCCAGCTGCCAGCTGGTGTGAGAGCTGCAGCTGTGGGCCAGGGCCAGGTGTGCTGCCTGGTGTGGGGGATGGGAAGAAGGACCTGTACCAGCTGCTGGGACCCACCGTGAGCCCCTGTGGGGGTGGCCTGGGCTGGGGGGGCCCCCCGCCACAGCTCAGGGCTCCTCTGCAGGCTGCCTTGGCCTCACGCTGCCGTGGGGTTGGCCGAGGACTGGCAGAGCCAGGGAGGCCTGGAAGGCGGAGGCAGATGCGCCTGGGTCATGACGGTCCCTGTGGTGGCTGAGGGTTGTGTGGGAGGGAGGGGCCACACTGGACGGGGTTAGACATGGAGCATGACCTTGAGGACAGTGTCACCGCTGCTGCTGACCGGCCAACGCTCTGGAATGTAATGAGAAGGGCGGGCAGAGGGGCCAGAGGAGCCCAGCCCCGAGGGTCTGCGTGCGGCCAGGGTGCTGGTTGGCAGCCAATGGGCACCGCAGGGCTGTGTCCCCCCTTGAGTCCTCAGCCCACAGGGTGCCCTGGTGCCTCCGGACATGCCCACTCCCTCCTGGACACCAGGCCCATAACTGGGACTGTAGCACATCCCGGGGGTGGGGGGACACACCAGCCCAGTGGGGGCAGAGGAGCCCCAGGACCCCGTGGATTGTGCCCCGCAGTGTAAGTTGCAGTGGGTGGATGGGGGCTCGCTGATAATCGAGTCCTTTTCTGAGTGCAGGACAAGGACCCCAGGAGATGGTGTCCTCTGCTTGTCTTCTGGGAGGCTTCTAGAAGCACAGGAGACACATGTGAAGAGGGCAAATGTCAGAGCACCTGTGGCAGACAGGGACAGAAGGGCCTGTGGCATAGGGCATGGGCTGATGTATCACGGGAGAGGTACACCCTCCCAGAGGACTCACCGTGGACCAAGCCATCAGGACTGTGCCAGGAGAGGCGCTGTCATCGGGAGGCTCAGCAGTGGCTCCTGGCAGGCCAGACTGACAGCAGGAGAAACTGTCACTGAACTGGATCCACCAAAAGCACAGGGGCAGTGTGTGACTCGATGGCCGGTGGCTGTGGCGCCCTAACGAGCAGCAGGGTTGGGCAGGGCCAGGGGCCGGAGGGTAACAGACAGGCGGCTGGCGAGGGGTGGCTCAGCTTGTGGGTGCAGAAGGAATCAGGGATACGTATGTGCAGGGGGCCTGGGCGGCTGCTCCATAAGGTCATGACCCCTTACCCTGTTTCCAGACCTGACCAGTTTTTCAGACTCAGAACCTGCTGACTGAAGGGGAGGCTGGGTCCCCAAGAGGAAGAGTTTGCAGCACCAAGACAAGTTGGCACTGTCACCGTTCTGCCCGTCCTTCCCCTAAGGGCTGGGGGCCACTGACTCAGGTGTCTGTACGCAGGGCAAGGGACATACCGGAGCATTCCAAGAACTGCTGACACAGGGTTTGCATGGACGCTGTTATCTGGGGGCCCGAAGTGCATCATGGCTCCTGTTAGAGTTGGGGGCTTATAGGACCAGGTGAAAAATGGAATCTGGCAGAGTCTGGTCACTGGCCTTGCGTCTGCACATCCACCCAGTGGACAGGCGGTGAGCAGACACGTGGTGGTGGACGCCGATCCTTCACGTCACAAGGGGAAGTCCAGGTGCTCTGCACCTGTCCCCACCTGGGACAGTAAACCAAAATGTGATGTCCTGGGAGTAATTAGGGACACATTTAAAGGCCTGAAGGATGCAAGCGTGGTGGTCCCTGGACCATTTAGTCTTCATTTAGTCTGCTGGTCTGACCACCACAAACAGCACCTGGGTGGGCCCAGGAGGAGGAGAGTGGTCTGCTGCAGAAACAGCCCCAGGAGGTCTGGTGTCTTTGCCAGAGGAGGGTTTCATGGTTCCAGGTGTGTGGAGCGTGTTCTTCTCCACCCCTCGCTGGCAGGAAGGTCAGGCACGGCGGAACAGGTACAGCTTCCCCAGGGCTGCAGTCATGCCCTCTCACAATATCCTAAGGAGCCCTGCCCCGGCCGAAATCCCCGGAACAGCACACGGGGCCCTGTGTCAGTGAACCTGTGCTAACAAGACCAGGTGACAGAGACGTGGCGAGTGCACTGGGGCTCTTGCGGGACGCGTGTGTCCCCTCCAAAGTGGAGGGCACGTGGCTGCACGTTGCACCCTCCACTGGGGCACGGGGCATCTGCAAGGCTTGCAGATGTCGGAGTGGCTGTTCCACGCTCGGGGGCTCTGCTCCAGCCCAGTCCCAGGGGTTGGCCTGGAGGCACCTCTGATCGGGGCACAGCAGAACGGGCTGCTCCAGGCTGCAGCACAAGTGTCCCGGCTGCCACGTGCGCCCTGACCCCACAGACTGAAGGTGTGGGTGGGAAAAGTGGGGTTCCAGGCCAAGTGCCCAGGGTGGATGCAGAGCAAGTCTGGGCCCCCTGCAGTGGGGGGCTGTCCGCCTGCTGAGAGAGCCCCTGGCATGGCTCTGGGCCCTGGTAGCAATGGACTGCCTGGAGCCCTGGCTCTCCAGGCAGGCCCGAGGACATTCATTTCCAGGGGGACAGGGTGCCTCTGGGATAGCAGGACAGCAGTGTGCTGCATGCGCAGATGGTTCTTTTCACGGAGGAGACCCACATTCACACCAGGGCCATCCTTCCTGCTGGAGCGCCTCAGCTGGGGGCCAGGGGGCTGGGGCTTCCGTCAGCCTTGCCTGCCTCGTGGAGCTGGGCCGTCCCTGTGCGGAGTGTCCCCTGCCTCCAACCACCCCTCGCCCAGTCGCCGCAGACAAGGCTCTGCAGACAGCGCCCCATGTGCTGCCTGTTGCGAACCCCTGGCTCACAGGACCCAGCCTGAGACCCTTCGCATTAGACGGTGACACTTGACAGAGAAGCTAGAGCAGAGGTGGGCTGTGACCGAGGGGCGCTTCTAGCACTGCAGGGCGTGCGGTGCCGTGGAGGGATGGAAGCCACCGCCGGGCCCTGAGCGCGCCTGCGTCCCCGGAGGACACCCCGGCCCGGGAACCGCGTTTGGAGCCCCTCGGCCCTGCAGGCCCCAGTCGGGCTCCGAGAGGGCGGGGCGACCCAGGGCCGCGGCGGGACCCGAGCTCGGCCCCGCGGCGCCACCTGCCGGCCGCGCCCTGCGCTGGTCCCACCGCCCGAGTGCGGGTCCGCTGGCCGCGCGGGAGCGGGAGCGCCCGCGGGCGGAGCTGCGTGGTGACCCAGTAGGGGCCACCAACACCCGAGCCCCAGGGCCCAGCGCCGCGCTTTGGCGGGTGGACCCGCAGCCCCGCGCCCCGCGCCCCCGTCGCCGAGCCCGGACAGACACCGCCACCTGGGGCCGGTGGTCCCCGCAGCCGCAGCCGGTGGCCAGAACGGGCCCCTGGCGGCCCCACCTGGGAGGTGGCTGCGCGGCCCCACCTGGAAGGTGGCTTTGGCGCCATGAGCCTGAGCCGGCCGAACAGCGCCTTCCCCGCGGGAACCCGCTGGGCCATGCATGCGGGTGGCACACGTGTGGACCCAAGTGCTCCAGCCCTGGCCGGCTGGACTTCTCTCTCCCCCTGGTGGGAGCCCCTGGCTGCCCTGTGCCTGCTCCTCCTCCTTCCCCGGACACCCCACCTCCCCAAGGTGCCCCCCAGGGCCAGGGGCCTTCCTTTTGGATTCTTAGTTTCCCACTTGTCCACGGCTCTGCCACCACCTGGTGTCACACCCACCTGATAGCCCTCCCGTCCCCAGCTCTCAGACTGGCCCCACCCAAACACCTCCCCACCACGCAGCCTGAGGGGTCCTGGGCACCCCCCAATTGCAGGCTCCATCCTCCCAGCTGGTGGCCCAGGGAGGCACAGCCTGTGTCCCCCCCCCCCCCGCCTGCTCCTCCCTTCCGTGACCATCCCTGTGTCCTCGGCTAGCTCTGCCCCCACTTCTAAGCTCCCCACGGCCTGTCCGGCCACCGCCCTTGGCCTGCACCGTGGCGATGCTGTCTCCAGATGGGCTGGTGGCACACGGAGCGACCAGTGCTAGCCTGTCCAAGGTCTCCATGGGTCTGAGCCGCACGAGAGCAGCCCGCCCCACCCGTGCAAGCCGTGTCCCCTCCAGGAGTTCAGGGTGACTGGGCCTGGGGCGACGCTGTTTCCTTTACTACAACCAGTGGGGCAAGGCCAGCTGGGACAGCTACAGCCAGAGCCAGAGGCAAGACTCACCCCTGCCCGCCAGGGACCCCCGGGGCACAGTCCTGCCCACCAGGGCTCTGACCCAGTGCCCAGGTCAGAGTGACCACCTGGGGCCCAGCACAGGTGGGCACATCAAGGTGTGGATGTGGGGGTCCCTGATCCAGGATGATGTGGGGCTGGCACAGGGAGGGCGGGCAGGAGTGGCCATCCACCCAGGTGACGTCTACACACAAGGGGCAGCTGGAGGGCTCGGGCGCATGACTGAGGGGCAGGGAGAAGGGGTGGCGGGCCAGGGGGAGTGGGCCTTGGGGGCACTGGGAGGGCCAGGAGTGCCACAGCTCCCACAGAGGTCAAGCCTGTCACTCCCACAGGCAGCTTTTCTTCCTGCCCAGATGAGGAGCTGGCCTCAGGGTCTGTGATTGTCACCTTTCTCCAGTTGTGCCCCACAGATGGCCTTTCGCCCACCCGAGGGTCCCCTTCCTCTTTGTAGTCCAGGACAGCATTCGCTCGGCGGGGCCCACAGGCAGAGTCCCTTGCCGGAGGTGGGGCCGCCACAGGGAGGGCCTGGGCCCAGGTGCATCTTGACCCTGCACCCGTTCAGGGACAGCACAGCCACGTGCCCACAAGGACCTGCCGCCTCTGCCTGCGTCCCCTGCAGCCTTCGGCGCTCCTGGCAGGACGGAGCAAACTCACCGACGGCCAGTACTTTCTCAGTGAGGCAAATCCACTCGCATTCTATCCCTGATTGCCTTCAACGGTCAATTTTATTACAAAGAACTGTATCAAAATAAACGAGTCTGTTTATGAACAACCGAGAAATGCAGCTTTAAGGGCCAAATGAGTGTCAGCTGTTTCAAAGGCAGCAGCTTCTCCTTCCGACTGTCCACCTGCAGGGGTGGGGACAGTGTCCCCAGGGCCACATTCCATACAGGACGTCGTTCTGAATAATTTAAAGGGCAGGTCTGGCTTCTGACGCTGGGCGCGTTACAGTTCCTCCCGGGAGGGCGGCTGTGTTGGGTTTCCTCCTGCTCCTGTCAGAAAACAGGGCATTGAGTAAAAGGCCCCGCACTGAGGGCCCGAGAACCAGGCTTCCCCTGGGACCACAGCGTGGTGACCTGTCGCGGGTCACCTGGCACACGGCCCTGGGCACAGTGCCCAGGCTCCCTCTGCACTCAGCAGCCCTTCCAAGCCCAGCTCAAGACGAGGACCTGGGTGTCCCAATGCCCCCCACAGCTGGGGGCACCCAGGCAGGGGAGACACGTGGCCAGATGGCATTTCAGAGCCACCACCCTGCCATGGGTGTGGAAGAGTCGAGCTGGGAGGGGACGCGAAGAGAGCCTGGGGGGGGTGGGGCCCATCAGGACACGCTGGGGTGAAGGGGCGGGGCTGGCTGGTGGCCTCGCAGGGGATAGGCGCAGCGTGAGTAGGAGCTGGCCCCGGGCTCTCCCCCAATTTGGCGTTTCCTTTACTACAAGGCTCCTGCATGTGGAATCGCTTTTATTGTTCTCCTCGGGACTCGGAGCTTCTGGAACAGGAACTGGGTCTTATCCACTGGACCACTCGCAGCCATGACCTCACTGCACACTGCTTCCGTCCCCCTCCACGTCACGCACAGAACCGTGTTCCCCGAGAGCTGGAGTCTTAATCCCCAGCACCCGTGTGTGTGACCGTGTCTGGAAATAGGGTCTTTGCAGATGACCGAGTTAAGGCAAGGTCACCGGGGTGGCCTCACCCCGTCAGGTGTCCTCGTGCAAAGGGGAGGGGTGGGCAGTGTGAGACACGGAGAAGCTGGCATCTACAGGCCACGGACAGGCCTGAGAAGGGGGTGGCCTGCCGTCCCGATCCCAGGCCGCTGGCCTCCAGAGCCTCGTGCACAGTTCTGCTGCTGAAGCCCCGAGTGCGGGTCCCTGGTTACGGGGGAGCACCTCACCGTGCTCCACCTCCCTGCACGCCGCTGTCTCTCCGCCGCCATCCGGTGGTTTCCCCAGACCCCATCTCCAGTCCACTAAGTGCATCTTTATCTCTATCTACCCTGCCGTTAACCACCTGCTGAATTTTAAGTTGCAATAACTTTCCCTTTCATTTCCTCAACTTCTGTTTGTGCCGTGAACTCCTTTAGGGCTTTATCCTTGTGAAGCAGGTACCTCTCGGCCGAGCGTGTTTCAGCCACCTGTCCTCCAGGAACCGGGGCTATCACCACCCCAAGGCCGTTGTGCACGTTAATTCCTTTTTTTTTTCAGGTTCCCAGACCAGGCGGCCAGCGCACATGCAAACCCCATAGCCCAGGGGAGGGCAGGCTGCGCGGGAGCCACTCACCACCCGGGGCCGTGGGCACACACGAGTCGTCCGTTTCCGCGAAGCCTTCAGGACACACGCAGACGTAACTCCCTGGAGTATTGTAGCAGTTTTCGTTTTCCCTCGCACATGCTCTTTCAGCTAGTGAGCACTCGTCTATGTCTAAAACACAATAGATACGCATCAGCTACGAAATCCACTCATGATGCATCCAGATAACGAAAGCACAAAGATTGCAAACATCAGACTAGAGAAAGGAAGGTCGGGAAAGGCTTCGAGAGGGTAGAATTTCACGTCTCGAAGGTCAGACCCTCAACGGGTAGAAAACCCGGAGCAGGGACGTCCGGCAAAGGCGAGGCCGGAAGCCCCACGTGTGCCTGGGGCATCAGCGCATCAGCTGCCTCTCTTCCCTCGGGTGCCAGCTGGCTGGGGACTGCTCAGGCGGGTCACCGCCAAGGAGGCCGTGACCTTGAGCTGCAGGGGTCGAGGCACTTGAGGCTGAACCGGAGAACGAGGCAGCCATTGAGCTGCCATCACAGCGGCACCAGCGACGCGGAGGCAGACCCCAGAGTCCGTCCGCTGCGTCTGCAGCTCACGGGACCCCAGTAGAGCTCAGGAAGCCGCACCTGCCCAAGAGTTTGCTGCCTCCCGTCCCCTGGCCGCGCCTCCTGGGCCGTCCACGCTGTGGACCCTCCAGAAATGTCCATCTTAGGCAGCACAGAGACGACGTCACTGACCTGCACACTGTCCACCGTCCTTCGCGTAGCCAGGGACGCACTCTTTACAGCTCCCCGGACCGTCTCCCGTGCAGCCCACACACGTAGAATCACATTCTAGAAATAAGGGGGGACGGTCAGGTCACCGTCCACACGAGCAAGACAGGATCTGAAACCCACAGATGTCAGAGGCGCCGACACTGCTGAGAACTCGGGTTTTCCCCCCGTTAGTCACTGGAGTGACTTTGCACCAACCCATCTTTTTCTCCCAGAAGCGCCGCTGTGCGCAGCAGACGTGTCCCCGAGGAGCCGGCAGGGTGCACACAGGAGAAGCACCACGGAAATGACCCTGCGCGTCCTTCTGTCGAGGTGGAAACTGGACACGGCCGACGGTCTTGAAACAAACCCCACCTGCGGCTCGGGGACCCTGGTTGGTCTGCCTCCTGGCAGCTCAGTAAGAAACGCCGAACGGAGACACCCGTGGGGCGTCTAGTGCCACATCTCAGGGTCAAAGACACCACAGTCAGCATAAAAACCTAAAACCACCCAGTGCTACTGCAGACACGGGGGAAAGGCAGCCTCGTCCCTGCTGCTGGGACTACAAATTGGCACAACCTTTCTGGGGACAATGTGGCCCTAAAATACACATTCCCTTGACTGGGGAATTTAGAAACTAATCCAAAAAAATAATGAGGAATGTGCAAAGTTTTACCTACAAGGGCATTCAAAGTTTATAATGGCCGGTTTGATTCATATGTCCAGCAAGAGACTGTTTAGCTATGAAATAATGGCGTGCTCCAAAATCATTAACGTAACATACAAAAATATGCACAAAGGTGCTCACGACACGCTGCTGAGCGGAGAATCAGACGAGGCGCTGTGCAAGCAGTTTAAGCAGCAGGAGTCTACGAGGACGCGTCTGCAGCGCAGGGTTCACTCGCACAGCGGCTGACAGGCTTTTATTGTCTCTTTCCAACTCACTTGAATTTTCTGCAGCAAATATCTGTTACTTGTGTGGCCACACTCAATATGTTTAAAGCATATAGAAATCATGCCAACAAATCACAAATAAATGTTTAAAAAGGAAGAAATAGGCCGGGTGCCGTGGCTCACACCTGTAATCCCAGCACTTTGGGAGACCGAGCGAGGCAGGAGGAAAGCTCGAGGCCAGGAGTTTGAGACCAGCTTGGGGAACATAGCGACACCCCGTCTCTACTAAAAATAAGAGAAATTAGCTGGGTGTGGTGGTGCCTGTAGTCCCAGCTACTCGGGAGGCCGAGGCGGGAGGATCGCCTGAGCCCAGGAGTTGGAGGCTGCAGTGAGGCATGATCACGCCTCTGCACTCCAGCCTGGGTGAGACCCTGTCTCAGAAACACACACGCACAAAGGAAGGAAGAAATCTCCAGCAGGACTCCTGGGAGCGCGAGCCTGTCCCCAGCCCCTGGCCCTGAAAAGGCAGACAGGTCCCCAGGCCCAGACACACCTTCGCATGTGTACGAGCCGTTGCTGTTCTTGCAGTACTGCGTGTCACTGCAGGGAGGGGTCTCCGCCGCACACTCGTCCACATCTGGAACAGAGCAGCGCAGCTGCGAGTGACTCCAGGACGCCGGGCTGAGGTCACATCTTGAGAGGCCGGGGTTCCCTGCCCACAACCCACAGCCGGGGTGGCTGGAGAAGGGACGAGGTGACAGCCCCACGCCTTGTCCCGTGGACACTTAGTGCCACTGGGGGAAGGCCTTGAGGACGATGGCCACTGGCTGCCGTGAGCACCTCCAAGTCCCTCGACCTCCCTGCTGAAGGTGTGAAACCCGGGGACTCAGCCCCTAGTTTGCCTAAGGCCAAGCTGCTGCTGAGGGAGAACAGAAACTGAGGCCAGAGTGGGAGGGGCGGCCTGGCCTCCGCCCAGCGGCCCCCGCTTTCTCTGGGGCACAGAGGTGCTGCGGGACCAGGTTTGTGGGCAACAGCAAAGGATGCGCCGGGAGCAGGCGGTGCCCACAGTGGCGGGTGGGCAGGGAGCGGGCAGACAGCAGTGCGGGTCCGGGGCCTTGCACCCAGCACAGCCACAAGGCACCCGGAGGAGCCCTGCGTCAGGGAGGTGACGCCTCCTTTCTGCCAGGCATTGCCGGGCGTGGAGCAGGATGGGCGGCAGGAGCTCGTGGGCGGCCACTCCCGGCTCTCCCCGCCAGCCTGTGCCACTGTTCCCTGTCCCCACTCGCACGCCCAGGACCCACCGCTCCCCCGGCACCCCATCCTGCCTGCCAGAACCGCCCGGTACTCCCGGTCCGTGTGTGTCTTACGAAACCAGCACAGGGGATGCAACAGGCCTGAAACCCCAGGTTTCCCCGCGGGGCCCGAGTCAGGCAATCCTCACAGGGCAGCTTCACGCCGGCCCAGCCAGGGCTTACGGCAGGAGGGACACCACGTGGTCCTTCCTGGAACTGCTGGTGGGAGGGGCCAGGTGGGGGGGACAGCAGGTGTGTGGGCCGGGGCCCCCATGCGGGCTCCGTCACACTGGAGTCACCTGCCCACGGCGCAGAGTGGGCAGAGACGAGAAGAGCCAGAGGCTGGGCAGGACGGGACCTCGCAGAGCCCCCCGCGCCCCTCACCCACGCAGGCGTCCTCCTCGAGCACCCAGCCCACTTCGCACTCGCCGCAGTCCCTGCTGGTTGGGCCCGAGCACGTCTTGCAGGACTCGTCACAGGCTGGAAGGCAAAGGCGGGCACGTGTGTGAACCCTCTGTCACCAACGCAGAGCAAAGCTCGTGTCAGAAATGAGGGATTTAAATTCAGCGGGGATAACAAACAAAAACAGAAAAATCCCAGGAAAATAAGATTAGTTCAACAGAAAAATCTATCCAGAGGATTCATAATATTCATATATTAAAGAGAAAAAATACATAGGGTTTTCAATGCCCATTAAGAATAAAATCCTCAGCAAAGCAGGACTCCGAGGGAATGTTTCATAGCCTGGAGAAGAGCCCGCCCACACTCCGGGCCCACGCCGGGCTGGGAGAGCACGCTCCGGCCACCGACACACAGGTGCCCTGTGTGGCACCCGCGTCCCAGAGCCACGGAGAGCTGGGGTGTGGGAACCAGAAAGGCCACGTCCTGCCCAGCATCAACACACTTCCCCACACTGAGCACACGGGAGGGCCACAGACCAACCACTGACTCGCTCCTGAGACATCAACACGCACGGTCTTCCCCCACGTCACTGACAACCGGCGAGAAGGGGTACCTTGGCAAGATGCCACCGCACAGCTTCCTGCGCAGATTTTAAGCCTATAAGTGTGCGAGCTCCGCACCTGCAGAGGCTGCGCCCCAGTCTCGTAAGGATGTGGGCGTGGCCTGTGCTCACCTGTGCAGTGTGGTCAGTCTCAACTCGGAAGGTTCTACCTCTGGGCACGCGGAAGGGAAGCACCCAGTGTCATGGCCATGACTGTCTGGCCACCGCACCCAACACCAGGCCATGTGACAATACCAGGGTAAGCAAGATGGCCCCCCTTAGAAAGGGAGCTGGTGGGAGGGGCCCGGAGGTCGCACAGGGGGCCTCCTAGAGTCCTAATTCCCACATTAGACCATCTCTCCACCCTGTCCCCTGCCATGGCATGGGGCCTCAGCACTGTTCCCTGCTACTCCGAGAGGCTGTGTAAGCAACAGTGGGCACATTCTGGCCTCTGCACCCAATACCTGACATGACCCCAGTACCTAGAGCCAGCCAGGGACACCCAGTGGGGCCCTCCAGGCCTATCCACCCTGTGCGGATAGCTGCAGGGGAGAGCAAGCCTTTTGCCAGAACATTCCAGGGAACTGAATGAGCAGAGTGTGGGCTCCAACTAGGTGCCAGGTCTAAGAATTAGGAGAACCAAGCACAGAGATAGAGGTAACAGAACCTGCCAATTCAACACTGGTGAAACGTTAAGTCCTGGAGAAGAACTTAAAAAGAAAAGTGAGTATCTTTTCCCTTCTGGGGGTTGCTGAGGGACACGAAGCTCCCCTAACAGCCTCTATCATTTCCCTTCACACGTTTCATAAGGGCCACGTCTTCTGAGCCTCCTGAACGTCCCTGGACACCTAGGTTCAGAGCTGACATCTGAGCAGGCTGCTCTGGCAAGGGCTGCTCCCGCCGCCTCCCTACCTGTGCAGACGCTGTGGGTCTGGTTCCTGAGCGAGCTGAAGTAGCCGTCCATGCAGTCGGTGCACAGTGCCCCCTGGTACCCCACGTGGCACCGGCAGGACCCGTCCCCCTCTCTGCTGCCGTCTCCGCTGCAGTGGCCGTTCCCGCTGCAGGGCCTCTCAGACCCGCCCTGGCATGCTTTGGGGGACACAAACGCATGCTCTGAGAACACCTGGAGGCGCTGGCGGCGAGAATGCCACTGCACCCCTCAACACGCGCACAGGCAAACCGCACGACAACCCAAACCTGCGCGAGCCTAGCGGGGAAATACAGAGCCTGCAAGCCTGGCCGGCTTGGCGTTTGGAGAAACTGGTTTCTGGGCTCTGCGTGGCTGATGGTGGCTCTCTGGCCTGGGGGCAAGCCACAGGTTGGTGGACTTGACAGTCATGTGCCACACAGTGACATTCAAGTCAACCAGGGACCGAGGATACCACGGTGCTGCCTGAGATGATAATGGAGCTGAACATTTTGAGCTCTCTTCCGTGCTCAGACATGTTTACACGCAGGAATGTTCACCATCGTGTCACAATTCCTGCGGTACTCGCAGCCTGGGAGCACGGACTGTACCCCAGCCTCTCGGCTGCCCCGTCTTCTCCAGAAGGACTTGAGAGAAAAGCCAGGGGCCTGATCAGGGGGACCAGAGTCCAGGTGGCTCTGGTAATAGCGATGGTGACGTGTGGGCAGACGGGAGACAGGTAAGTGGGAACACAGAATGCGAGGACACTATGACGCCCCATTATGGTGAAATCATCCAGGGAGTGGACCCCACCATCAAGTGACACATGACTATACTGTGTGGCTTTGTGCAGCTTCCCTTGATACACACGGATGAGGACCTGTGCGTCAGGCGTGTGGGACTGCACGGGACAGCAAGCACCCAGCTGCTGTGTCCTCGCCGGGGAAAGCAGGAGAGGCAGCAGGGGCAGCGGCAGCCGGGGGCAGGTCTGACCTTGAGACTTATGCCACCTGACCCCACTCGATGGACAGGACTGACGTTCGTAACACCCGGCTCCAGCGTCAGTGCACACTTCTTCACCCACGAAGGCTAAGCCCACGAGTGCAGCCTGAAGGATGCCCACTGCCCTTGGCCCCCGACTGAAGGCCTGTGTTGCTCTGTGGGCAGGGCTACGCTGGTGGCCACGAAAGCCACAGTGTGACCACCCCCGTGCATGAAGAGAGAAGCACCCAGGCAGGCCAGTTAGGACCAGTCCCAGGTGAGTCTGCTCACCTGTGAGCTACTGCATCTGTGAACCCCTGAGTTAAAAGGACACCTGGTATTAGATACTCAAGAGTCCCACAGCCCAGAGAATTTCCCTGCGTGACGTTGGTGGCGATACCACAGCCCTGGGACACGAGGTGCTCCATGCTGCCTCGGGGGGTGGGCGGCTGTCCTGTCTTACGGAAGAGGCAGGGTCCCAGCCCCAGAGAGCCAGTGCATCCAGCGGCCCTCGGTGCTCTTCTCCACCTGGGGATCAGCGGGGACTAACGGGAACAAAGTAGGAGACTTGGGATCTCCCCAGGAGGAAACATACCTTGGCAGTCTGGCCCATAGGTTCCTGGGGAACAGCACACCTTCAGCGTTTTCACACAGAACCACTCAAATAAGTCAGGATGCTCATTCTTCCTAAGGATTTTTTAAAAACATTCATTAAGTCTTATGTGCAGATTCATTAAAACAAAAATGCAGTTTCATATGATATTTGCTCCAGAGTATTACAGGATCTGGGAACCAGAGTCGAGGTGCCCAGTGGTAACGCAGGTGGCAGCACGTGGGTAGGATGGGAGACAGGTAGGCGGGAACGCTGCACTGTTCCCAGAACCGTTCTCAGTGTGAAATGACTTCAGACTGCAGGTTAGAAAATCAAGCGGTGCCCAGGAGGTGGGCGCTGGGCACTCACAGCTGCAGCCACCAGGCCTCCAGGTGCTCCTCCTGCTCCTCCAGCATCCGGTTGCACTCGAAGTCGCTGCTGTCGCACAGACTCTCCACGATCTCCATGAGGCGGATCTCGCTGAAACACAGCCACAGTCAGCACTCGGTGGGGTGGGGGGCCAGGGCTCACAGGGTGTCGGTTTGTTCATTCTACAGGGTGTCCTGAGGCCCTACCTGGTGCCAGGCTAGAAATACAGTGGCCCTGGAGTGGAGAAGACCCTAAACTAGCACATCCACTAGGGTGCAGGGGCTGGAGCTCTGGGCAGAGAGGGGAAGGGAGTTTACCCCACCTGCACGGAGGCCTGGAGTGGTTCAGAGGTGAGACTGGTGTTTCAGTTTACATTTCTAAAAGGCTACTGTCTGTCTAGTGACAATGGGTTGCAGGGACCATGTGGAAGCTGGAAGGCCATACAGGGGCCAGCACATGAGTCCCAGGCCAGAGGTAGAAGCGAGTTGGACAGAGGTAACGTGTTAAGGGACCGTTCTGTGTACCTGTTATTAACACAGGTACCCAAAGCAGGACATTGGGCTTCTCAGGACAGAGCCCACCTGAGAGACCTGCAGGTGCTCTAGGGCACTCACCTGAATTCATACTTGGACAGCGTCTTTTCCTCCCAAGCTGTGTTCCCACCGCCGAAGTTCTTCTTTGCTGTGTCCACCATTCCCTGCCAGGAGAAGGTGCCCACCGGGCTCTGTGCTGCCCCCGCTGAACCCCAGGCCCGCAGTGTGTGTGGGGGACCTGGGCCCGCAAGAGGCCGGCCCTGCCCCGCAGCCCCCCGCCCCCCGGCTGCCCGGCCCCCCTTCCCCCCAGCCCGGCGCCCGGCCCCGGCCCCGGCGCGGCCCGCCCACCTTCTTGAACTTGTCCACCAGCTGCCGGCACTGCTTGCAGAGCGTCGGCTTCTTGGCGGCCTGCGGCACGGGAGGCAGCAGCAGCAGCAGCAGCAGCAGGAACCCCAGCGCGGCCCGGGGCGGCGGGGGCATGGCGGCCAGCGCTGCGGGAAGACGCGGCTGGCGCTCCAGGTCCCGCGGCCGCGCGGCTCCGGCCTCCCGGCCGCCCACCCGCTCCGAGCCGCGCCGGCCGTTCCCCCCGGCTACTTGAGGGGCCAGCGAGGCCCCGCCCAGCCTCCCAGCCCCGCGCCGCTATTGGTCGGCGGGACCCGCCCCGGCCTTATGTGGCCCAATCCAGGCTCGCCACGAGCGGCGACCAATGGGAAGGCCCCGGGTCAGCGTCCTGCCGGGAGGCTGGGGCGTGGGCGTGGCGATCCGAGCCCGCCCCTCTCGTGAACGGCCGGCGTTGGCCATCTTTACTCCGGGCAGCTCCACTGCAACAGCGGCTGGGGTTCTGGCGGCCATGTTAGGTTCGGGCAAGAGCTTCACCCATGTTCTCTGTTTCCGCCGCCTCGCTTCCGGCCGAGAGTCACCCAAGCTGCTGCGCTCCGAGGGACAACGCCAGGGGCGGAAGAGGTCAGCGCGCGCTGCTGCGGCTGGGCCCTCAGGGCGGGAGGGCGAGGGCACGACCCGGGCTCTCCCGGTGTGCGGTGGGGACCCCCGAGCCAGCGCTACCCACGCGTTCCTCAGGCCTTACCGCGCGTGTCCACGCGTGACAGCCGCCGGGCTCCTCCCCCTCGGGGGCTGGGGGGGCCGGGGTCCTCACCCTCGGGGGACAGAGCGGGCCGGGGTCCTCCCCCTCGGGGGCTGGGGGGGCCGGGGTCCTCACCCTCGGGGGACAGGGCGGGCCGGGGTCCTCAACCTCGGGGGCTGGGGGCGGGGCTGGGGATGCGGGGTCCTCGCCCTCGGGGGACGGGGCTGGGGGTGGGGCCGGGTCCTCACCCTCAGGGGCTGGGGGGGCCCCCAGTGTGTGGTTGGGGGTTGGGGGCCCAGGGATCTGCACTTTCTCATGTGCCTGAAGTGACACTGATGTTTAAGAATCCCAGGTTTAAATTAGGAGAAATAAAATGTGCATTTCTGGATTTTAGAAAAACTGCCTGTGAGGTAGGAAAGAACCGCCAGAAGGAAGAAGTACAAATAATAGGGTCTTGTCTGGCGTTGGGTTGGCAGGAGGTCTCATTTGCACCAGATCGTTTGTGTTTCCAGCTGAGATTAATAATTATTAATGTTGTTAATAATAACATCTGATTTGACCAATTTCAATAGAGGTCTTAGAATCCAAACTGAGGGGTGCAAGAGGGCCTTGTAGGTCATTTCCTGATCTGAGCTGCCCTCATTCTTTTCTTTTTTTTTTTGAGACAGAGTCTCACTCTGTTGCCCGGGCTAGAGTGAGTGCCGTGGCGTCAGCCTAGCTCACAGCAACCTCAAACTCCTGGGCTCAAGTGATCCTCCTGCCTCAGCCTCCCGAGTAGCTGGGACTACAGGCATGCGCCACCATGCCCAGCTAATTTTTCTATATATATATTTTTGGCTGTCCATATAATTTCTTTCTATTTTTAGTAGAGATGGGGTCTCACTCTTGCTCAGGCTGGTCTCGAACTCTTGAGCTCAAACGATCCACCTGCCTTGGCCTCCCAGAGTGCTAGGATTACAGGTGTGACCCACCGCACCCGGCCTCTTTTTTTTTTTTTTTGTATACTCTGGAAAATGGTAGAGAGTGGACTGCTCCAAGAAGGAACAGTCTGTAAACCGCATCTTTAAAGAGTCTTGACTGGTGCCTGTTTAACTTGTGGATGCTCCCAAGGTGCCTGTTGCTTCAGATTAAGAACAGCTGCTGAGCAGCTGCAAGCACCATCTGCTCACCCTGGCCGGGTGGTGGGCTGTCACAGGTTTCGTGCTTGCTTGAGCCGCGTTTGTCTTCTGTGCTCCTGGCTGAACCTTCTGACTCGCACTCAGTCTTCTCATGCCTTTCGGAATAAGCTGCCCTTATCTGGGCCCTGGCAGGAGGGCCAGGGTGGATTCTGCACATAACATTTTCATCCCACAGTCTGGATTTTCCTTGCGGGAAGAGCCTCTGGCTGGAGGTGTAGAGGGCTGGTTGGGCAGCCCGTGCCAGGACCCTGCCAAGGGGCACTTCTGTGCAGCTGCGTCTGCCGCTCAGGGAACCCATGCTTCCTATTTCTCTAAGTTCTTTTCTCTCATGACAGTGAGAAGAGCAGAGAGTAGCATGTGAGTATTCTGTAGTCTTCTCTGCTGTACTGGAAATTAAAGCACGAACATATTTTTGATAAAAATGTAACTGCTGTGACAAGATCCCTGCTTCAGAGCTTTCCCTGATTTTTTCTTCAGCTAGTTCATTGAACACCTATACCAGAATCTGCAGATGCAGTGGTGGTCCGCCAAGGGAGCAGGTCAAATGCATCATTTATTCCACACATCGGGGCTTCTCCCACCAG
>CM052440.1:627943-645431 GCA_028533085.1 Varecia variegata
GCCACTATGCCCGGCTAATTTTTTCTATATATATGTTTAGTTGTCCAGATAATTTCTTTCTATTTTTAGTAGAGATGGGGTCTCGATCTTGCTCAGGCTGGTCTCGAACTCCTGACCTCGAGCGATCGATCCACCCGCCTCGGCCTCCCAGAGTGTTAGGATTACAGGCGTGAGCCACCGCGCCCGGCCAGGTCTTTTCCTTTGTTTGTCACCAAATTTTTATAGGGAAAAAGGTATGTTATTTCTAACAAGAACTACATACTATTTTGGTCATCTGAAATGATTAAAGCCCTTTTTTCCCTTTCTCCCCCACCCTCCCCTCACCACTACCATATCATATAGGATTCCTGTCTCTTCTAATCTACAGATTTTCTTTCACTTTTTTGTTTGTTGGTTGGTTTTTTCTTAGTTTTTTTTTTTTTTTTTTTTGAGACAGGGTCTCACTGTGTCACTGGGCTAGAGTACAGTGGCATCATCACAGCTCACTGTAACCACAAACTCCTGGGCTCAGGTGATCCTCCTGCCTCAGCCTCCTGGGTAGTTAGGACTACAGGCTCACACCACCACACCCAGCTAATTTTTCTATTTTGTGTAGTGACAGGGTCTTGCTCTTGCTCAGGCTGGTCTTGGACTCCTGAGCTCAAGTGGTCTTCTCGCCTTGGCCTCCCAGAGTGCTAGGATTACAGGTGTGAGCCAACCTCGCCTGGCCTGTTTGTTTTTTGAGACAGGGTCTCACTCTGTCATCCAAGCTGGAATGCTGTAGTGGGATAGTAGCTCACTGCAGCCCCGAACTCCTGGGCTCAAGTGATCCTCCTGCCTCAGCCTCTGAAAGTAGCTGGTGATTTTCCTTTACTTGTTATTATAATTCCTTACTTGCTATCTTTGGAGAGTACAGGCTTCTTAACTCTACATCTATGGAAAGGCAGTTTTTACAAATAGTAAGCACCATGGTTTTCTCACTCTTTGGCTTCTGGCCCTTCTGGTTTTGACTGAATAAAATCAAACCTGTTTTAGAAGAATCCAGAAACAAGAAGAACCTGCCGTCTGCCCCCTAGGTCTTCCACGTGTAGCAGCTGGCTACTTTCACGATTTTTCAGGAAGCTCAATGCCATTGGTCCCTTGAGGTTGTCCTGGTAATATTTGGGTAGCCAATTGCAGGTACCCCTTAGGACACAAGTTCAGGTTCGTGGCCAGCATGGTGCCACCTTGGGGCCGTCCCTCCTACCCAGCTCACCAGCCCCCACCTCACAGCCTCCCGTCCCGTACCGTCAGCACAGTGGGGGCTGTGCCTGGGTTTTGCTGACTGTCCTGCCAGGTTTCAGCTTCTGGAGGCCGGGGTCTGCTTCACCCGCTCTGCCACCCGGGCCAGCGAGACCTGGGCTGGACCCAGGGTTCCACGGCTGAAGTCTTTCTTTCCAGAAAAGTATTCACAGAGCGTAAAGTGCAAGATAGCTGGTTAAAATATGAAGGCTTCTCAAGCATGATTTTGTTTTAACTTTCCGTTTTGACATGTTTTTAGATTTACAGGAGTTATGACAATACTTCAAAGAATTTCTGCTTACGCTTTACCCAGATCTCCCAAGCGTGATTTTTCTTTTAATTTTCCATTTTGACACGTTTTCAGATTTACAGGAGTTATAACAATAGTTCAGAGAATTTCTGCTTACGCTTTACCCAGATCTCCCAAGCGTGATTTTTGAAACTTATGAATCTATGTTTCATTCTTTCAAAATGCTCAGAGTGGAAGTGCCCAGGGTTGGTGTTTCGTACCCTTGGTTCTGTGGAGCTTTGTGAGGTGGAAAGCCCTGGATGGCTGGGAAGAGGTCGTCGAGCAGGCGGCCCCCGCTGCTGGGGCTGCTCCTGGCCGTAGCCGCTGTCCACCTGGTCACCTGTCCCTACACCAAAGTGGAGGAGAGCTTCAACCTGCAGGCCACACACGACCTGCTCTACCACCAGCTGGACGTGGACGAGGTGAGGGGCCGCTGCTGCCTTTGGCCGAAAATCCCGTGTCCACGTCCCGAGGCCTCTCCGTGCTGACCTGCCCTTCCCTTTGCAGTATGACCATCTCGAGTTCCCTGGAGTCGTCCCCAGGACCTTCCTCGGGCCACTGTTGATGGCGGCGTTCTCCAGCCCTGCAGTTTACGTGCTTTCCCTGTTAGACATATCCAAGTTTTACTCTCAGCTGATAGGTAAGGGGGTCTCCAAAAAATGCAGACGAAATGGAGAATTGTGGCATTGGACGGTCTCAGTCCGCCACGGGCTCCTCCCGTGTAGGAACGTCCGTCTGTGACAGTCTCGCCTGTGACGGCTTTAGCGTGGCGGGTCAGACCCGGGCCGTGTCAGCGAGCCCCTCTGTGCGTCCGCGCTCTCAACTGAGCAACGAGGGTGACGCTGCCTTCCTCCGCGGGGCCGGTGTGGAGGAATGAAACACGCCCGTGGGGGGCCCTGTGGCACCACACGCTTGGGCCACCGAGGGCCACCTGCACGTGTTCACTGAGACAGCAGCAGGTTAAACGGCCTCTTTCATCGCAGAAGCAGCTCGTGTGTCTCGGGGAGCACGACAGGAACCCCTCGTTCCCGCAGGTGCCACTGCGAGGCTGTGTGCCCGTCCCTCTGGGTCTCTCTCTGTGTCCGTATGGGTACGGTTTTAAAAAACCACTTCACAGCATTCTGCATATATTGTTCTACAACCCGATTTTTTTTCTTTAGTCAACAATCACTTTTCCATTTCGATAAATTTTTATTGTGTGTCACACCCAGACCATGTCCAGATTTCCCCGGTGGACCCAGACTCAGTCTCACAGCTATTTAACCTGCCCCGTGTGCAGAGCTGTAGGAAGTGCTCGCACTCCTGGGGAAGAAGCAGTTCTGCTTCTTGAAAGGACAGATTAGGAAATGGAAGTCCACCGTCGTGTGGGGACAGTTAGACAAGCCACGCTCATCGTGTGGCGGCCTCGGGGACCCCCAGATGAGGAGGAGTTGGGGGGCCACGATCCTGGGAAAACAAATCTGCAAGTGAGCCCCGTGTGTGGCCTGCTTTCCCCGGCAGCTTCTGCTTGTTGCAGGGGAGTCGGGCAGAGCGGGCAGACCCCGGCGGTGGGCAGGAGCCAGCCCTGCGTCCTGGGATTGCTCATGTCCTCTGACCCCTGCCAGGGGCCAGACACGGTGATTCCTCCCTGGACAACGATACACGGCGTCATCCTGGGGCTGAGGCTGTCTCCGTAGTGTTCCCACACGGTCGCTGTCTGGCACCGCAGCCAGGCAGACTTCAGCAAGATGGGAACCGAGAGCAGCCCGGGTGCGGGTGACGGGCTCCTCAGACGCGCTCTTGACACAAGTCAGAGACAGACGGGCGCTTTGCCAGAGTGCCGTCACCTCTGTAAAAGAACCGAAATGAGAATTCTGGCGCCGAAATTACAGCAACTGAAATTAGACCCTTGTGGACATCAGATTCCCATATGAGACATTTGCAGTCGGAATCCAGCAGCACATGAAAATAAAAACGCCTGGGGCCCACGCTGGCTTCATGCCGGGAGCGGCAGGTTCGTCGTTCGGAAGCCTGCAGTTCCCGGGGCTCCCTCCGTCCCCACAAGCTGCCTGGACCCCGTTACCTCTCACGTGGGGACCGTGAAGTCTCTTCTGGCCTTCCGGAAAGATGGCGGAGCAGCCCTGCGGCTGACGGGCCGGCCCACTGAGGATGGGTGGTCTGCCAGGCCCGTCCTGGGCGTATCCAGGTCCTCACCTCCTCTTCCCAAGAGCGCCGGCCAGGGATAGCCCCAGTCGGCTTCCCGCCCCTGGAGGTCTGCCTCCCCACCGGGTCCTGGCTGCCTCCTGGCTGCAGGTCAGTGCAGGATCGAGTCAGGCCCTCGAAAATCCTGCCCCTTGGAGGCGTCTCGGCCACGCGGGGGTCTCTGGTTTAGTGTAGGACTTGGCTCTCGTCACACCGTCCTATGAAGGCTGCCTTTGCTGCCGGGTGGCCACTTCCTCCCTCGAGCTAGGGGAGAGCAGCCCCCCAGAGCCCGTGTGGCCCTGAGGTGAAGCCTCAGGGTCTGGTGTGGCGGCTCCCGGCGGGAACGAGGGCGCCAGGGTCTGTTTTCAAGACCAAACTCGGCTCCCTCTCAGGCTGCTTTTGCCGTCACCTAACTCCCATCGCAAGTAGCACTTGGGGAGGCCGCTTGGCGTCCCCGTCCACTGCAGGGTCACTGTGTGTTGTTTTCTTTGTTTCTTTAGTTAGAGGAGTCCTTGGACTTGGTGTGATTTTTGGGCTCTGGATGTTACAAAAAGAAGTGAGACGACAGTTTGGGGCGACAGTAGCCACCATGTTCTGCTGGGTGACAGCCACACAGTTCCACCTGATGTTCTACTGCACTCGGACGCTGCCCAACGTGCTGGCCCTGCCCCTGGGTACGTAGCTGCCCGGCTGTGCCTGCAGGCTCAGCGTTGGGCCCCCACCCTCCGTCGCCAGTGAGGGGCCTCGCCCAGTTAGGGTGCTGTGCGACTGATCCGAGGCACGTCTGCCGATGACAGCCACTCCCCACTGGGCTCCCCAGAAACGCAGGCTCAGGGCAGTCTGCTACCAGAAACTGGGGTTCTCTGTTCTTGGTGCTGGGTTGGGAGGGACTTTCTAGCAGATGACATGAGTGGGGGGCTATGTCAGCGGTTCTGAGCGGTTGCTTGTTTCTGGAGTGACTCGTGTGACACGTCTGACGAGCACCCCTCCCCGCGGCCTTGCAGTGCTGCTGGCCCTGGCGGCCTGGCTGCGGCACGGCTGGGCCCGCTTCATCTGGCTCTCGGCGTTCGCGATCATCGTCTTCAGGGCTGAGCTGTGCCTGCTGCTGGGCCTCATGCTGCTGCTCACGCTGCACCGCGGGAAGCTGCCCGTGCTCAGGCTGCTCAGTCACGCCGTCCCCGCCGGGGTCCTCGGCCTAGGTGAGCCACTGTCACTGTGGGGTTCTTCTAACTGGGTTTTGTTTTGCCTCGCCTTACAAAGATGTTGAGAAATTTGGGAGATTGGTTTTTCCCATGAAATAAAGTTAGCTGTGAGCAGTACCAGAATGTCTTAGTCCGGGTCCTCCTAAGCTGTCTGCCCTGGGTCTGCAGGGCCCCAGCCTTGTCCCCTAGAGCCTCTGTCGGCCCACCTGTCCTTCGTGCCTGATTGAGGCTGGGGGAGGACACGAGAGTAGGAGGGCAGCTTGTTCCCAAGCTCCGGGCGGAGGGGACAGGCTCCAGGAAGCACTGTCCCCAACCCGGCAGTTTCCGTGGCACCGGCAGGCTGCTTCGTGGGGTCGTTCACTGGCGGCGCAGCCTGATGGCCGCTGCTCACTCCGCAGTGTCAGTGTGGCCTTTCAGGGGCCGTGTTGGTTACTGAGGAGCTTCTTCTTTTACTAGGACTGACGGTTGCTGTAGACTCCTATTTTTGGCGACAGCTTGTGTGGCCGGAAGGAAAGGTGCTTTGGTACAACACCGTCCTGAATAAAAGTTCCAACTGGGGAGTATCCTTTAAGTACCTCTACTGGGGGATGGTGCGTGTGCACCGCGTGTGCACCGCGTGTGCACCGGCTGCTGTTCCTCCCCACTGTGCGCGCCCCTCCCTCCCTCCCGTCCTGGGGAAACACCACGCATGTGCGGCCCCGGCCTCTCCATTCATTCTCGGGATAATCTGCTTTTCAGAAACATTTTGTTATGCGATGTTTCAAACATACACATAAGTAGAAAGAACAATATAACGAATCCCAAGGCACTCACGATAATTTATTTTTACAGTTAAAAAAAGCAGGGAAAGATAAAAGAACTTCACGCAGCCCTGGGTGTGGGGCCCTCAGCTGCCTGCGTTGCTGGGAGTGGACGTGCGGGTCCTGGCCTCTGTGTCTAGAGGGCACAGCCCAGGCCACCCGCGGCCCCGCTGCGTCCACGCCCCTGCCCCGCGGTCCCACTCGCACCTTTCGGCACAGCCGTCTTCGGACACCTCTCAGCCTCGATCCTGCCGCCCGGCCGTGGCTCCTCGCGGATAGGTACCTTGATCACTGACGTGTGTGGCCTCCTTAACCGCCCCCCTGAAGACCTCCCCGCTGCTGTGGTATTTCTACTCGGCCTTGCCCCGTGGCCTGGGGTGCAGCCTTCTCTTTGTGCCCCTGGGCATGCTGGACAGAAGGACCCACGCGCTGGTTCTGCCGTCTCTGGGCTTCATCGCCTTGTACTCCCTGCTTCCGCACAAAGAGCTGCGGTTCATCATCTACGCCTTCCCCATGCTCAACGTCGTGGCTGCCCGGGGCTGCTCCCGCCTGTGAGTGCTTTTTCCTGTGATGTCATCCTGACAGTTTCCTGGGAAACAGGTTGACTAATTTATAATGGGGGAAAGTTTTTAAAGTAAATATGGGAGATGTTTAACTGGGCACCTGTGTCAAAGGAGGGCTGCATGGGCTGGGACAGGGCCAGCGACGCTCCACCCAGGGGCTCCGCGTGCTCGTCATCTCCGTGGATTTGGTGGTGAGTCTCGCGCCTGCACATGCGCGGTGCTGTGCTCCGCGTCCCAATGCTTGGTCGCTGCGGGAAGGATGCTCACGAGGGTGGTGGCGGCCGGGCCGGCGGGCTGCAGGGGAGCTGGTTGGTGCAGGAAGGGCACTCGGTGGCACGGGCTCCGTGTAGTCTCTCCGACAGTGGCCCAGCGCAGCGGCACTTGTCCAGGCAGGTGGCCCTGCTGCAGGAGGGGGTGGTCAGGCAGCTGCTCTCGGCTTGACGTGAAGGGCACAGTGCAGCTGGGGCTCGGGGTCACGGAGGGTGGGGGGATGCCTAGTAGCAGGTGACGAAGAGGGAGCCGGGCGGGGTGTGAGGACGGGTTTCCCAGGCCGAGGGTGGGTGGCCCAAGTGTGGCTGCCGCTCCCGGTGTGGCCCGCACAGGAAGCGGGAGAGCCCGTCATGCCCCCTTCCGTGTCCGGACTCTGGGGAAGGGCCCCGGGCAAGGGGGCTGACCACACGCCCCACTGAGGACTCACGGCCTTGGTGGCAATAAGAGGCCAACCCGGGCCAGGCTGGGGCGGAGGGGCAGAGCGAGGGGCGCTCGCCCCGGCTGGGAGCGCAGGCCCCTGAAGCACAGCCCCCGCCACGCGGGGTTGGGCTTCCCACACGGCACCCGGCACCCGGTGCCGCCCCCGCGCCTCGGCCCGCTGCTGCGTTCTTTCCCCAGTCGATCAGATTTATCGAGTCTGCCTTTGGCTCTGCGTTGCCTTTGGCCGCCTCCGGTCTCGGGTCGGCTCGGAGCCCAGTACGGCTGCAGACCCCAGCTGTGGAAGATGAGCCAGGGCGCTGCCTAAAGAGGCAGGACGGGGGCCAGCTGGACTCGGCTGTGCCCACGCAAAGGGCAGGAGACGTTTTCAAGGCCTGTGTGCTGGGTGACGAGACCACCTGGGCATGCTAACTGTGCTCACTGGCCGTGTCCAGAGGAGGAACCCGGGTCTGGCGTCTTTGCGAGGCGCGGTGGCGTGTGTTGGAGCTGGGCCCCACCGAGTCAGGCCCTGCCCCAGCAGGGACTGGAGAGCGCAGGCGTTTCCCAGGTTCTGAGGCGGTTCTGGGCGGGGCGTTTGCATCTCAAAGGGCAGAGAAAGGATTTATAGTGGCAATCGAGCTAAAGGAGCTGCTCCAAGGGGGCCCAGGGGCCTGTGCCGTCACCAGGTTTGGGCTGCAACAGACAGTGACTTCCCTGGCCGTGCTCAGCTCTCCCGCGGGCTCCTGGGGGGCTGGGTTCATCCTAGAGCTGTGGCCTCGAGCTGGTAGGAACTAAGCTCGAGTTTGTTCAAGTCTCTCGGGCAGGTAGGGGAGTGGGGGTGGACGAAATCGTTGGTGCTGAAAGTCTGTTTTTTATCAGCCGAGGTCGAGGCCTAGTCAAGACAGCTCAGAGGAGCCTGACAAGTTTGGTCAAGGGTCAACCGGGACTTGAGACTGGAGCCAGCTCTTCGCTGTTAAGGGGCAGATAGTAAATGTTGTCATCTCTGTGGGCCGCACGGTCTCTGTTGCAGCTTCTGACTCTGCTGCCACAGCCAGAAACAAGCCACAGGCAATAGTAGAGGAACAGGCAGCACCGTGTCCCGGCAAAGCGCAGTAACAAGTACAGGCTGAGCTGGGTCGGGCTGCAGGTGGGACTCCAGCCTGAGCAGTAACCTGAGAGTGTTTGAAAAAAATGTATTAGGTCGTTAAATATGAAATGTCCGATTTCGAACCAAAAGTGTAGTTTATTCTATCTCAAACAAGAAGCAGTACAATTAATCACAGTATGCGCCTAAACTATGCACACAGTTTTGGCATCTTAACGGTAGCTTGTTCATGCCAGCAACATGGAAACCTGGAGAGCCAGTGGCGATGGAATCTCTAAAGGTGTTTCCCACAGCTAGTTGAGAATTGAATATTTTTCCTTGCAAAAAGTGGTCCAAAGCCTGGAAGAAGTGGTGGTCAGTTGGTGCAAGGTCTGGTGAATACAGTGGATGACACAGAGTTTCCAAGTCCAGCCTCTGTAGTTTGAGCAGTGCTGTTTGTGTGACATGTGGCTGAGTATTGTCTTGCAAGAGGATTAGCCTGCCTCTGTTGACCAATCTTAGCTGATTAATCACAAGCATCCCCATCAATTTCGTCCAATTGGTTGCAGTAGACATCTGCTGTGATCAACTGATCAGGTTTCATGAAGTTGTAGTGGGTAATACCAGCGCTGGACCACCAAACAGACACCAGTAGCTTTTTCTGATGAACATTTGGTTTTGGTCTGTGTTCCGGCACTCCATCTTTATCCAACCATTGTGCCGAACGCTTGCGATTGTCAAAAAGAATCCATTTTTCATCACACGTAACAACATGGTGCAGAAATGGTTTATCTTTATGTTGTGACAGCAAAGAAAGGTAAGTTCTGATGCTCGTTTAATTCATGCGAAACCCATCTACCCAGCTTCTTTACCTTGCCAGTTGTTTCCAGTGGTCCAATATTGTCAGAATGGTAACATCAAACCTTGCCGCTAATTCACGTGTAAGCTGAGATGGATTCGCTTCCACGACAGCTTTCAGCTCATCATTATCCACCTTGGTCTCAGGTCGCCCATGTGGCTCCTTTTCAAGATTAAAATCACCAGAACGGAACTTCTCAAACCATCAACGTACTGTGTGTTCATTAGCCACATCCTTCCCAGACACTTCGTGATATTCCTTCCAGGCTGTCAGTGCAGCATTGGTTCCATGACGGAACTCACATTCAAAAATAACATGAATTTTTTACTTATCCGTGGTTTCACAAAAATTGCTCTAAAAAAAATGTGAAAGATAATCACAAGCTAAAACGTGCATTTGAAAGACTGAGGATGCACCTTCACTATAAACATAAAGCAAGAAGTGTCAAAGTGAAATATCAGAGATATCAACTGTCAAATAGTACTTAAGGAAATCAGACGTTTCATACTTAACACGTTAAGTGCCACATGAGTGGTATTTCATTCACGCTGGTTTTGGTCATGAAGCAAACATAACTCAAGTATCTCTTCACTTTGGGAACGGCGAGAACATATAACTCATAGAAAACAATAAAAAATAAGAAATTTTTCATTAAATTAGAAAGGATTGTTTTGTTTTAAAGTTTTTATTCTATTTTCATAATAAAACACTGTAGCCCCAAGGAAAAAAGTTTTTTTCTAGTATGGCAATGTGTTGATAACCTAATAGTATTTTGAAAGTCTACTATAAATTCTATATTGGCATCTTGAGTGGAATTTCATGGACAAAATTCTTGCAGTATTTTAGCCACTTTCATTAATCACTTATTGTATGTATTTGATCGTTAACTTTTTGCCTGTTATGACTTGGTGAAGTTGAACGGCAGGTCTATGTTCCTAATACGTGTCCAGATATAATAATCGGATACTCTACTGCCACTGTCTTCTTTTCACGGAAAGTGATGATTCTTTTTTCAGGCTGAATAATCATAAAAAGTCCTGGCTGTATAAAGTGGGGTCCCTGCTCGTGGTCGGGCACCTGGTGGTGAATGCTGCCTACGTGGCTGCGTCCCTCTACGCGTCCCACTTCAACTACCCTGGAGGTGTCGCCATGCGGAGGCTGCACGAGCTGGTGCCGCCCTGGACAGGTCAGTGCTGGGGACGCGGCCCGGGACCAGCAGGGCTCTGGTGGGCGCCGGCGCGGGGTCCTGAGGCAGCGGGTGTGGTTTTCCCAGGTGTCCTTCTGCACATCGACGCTGCGGCTGCCCAGACGGGTGTGTCCCGGTTTCTACAAGTCAACAGCGCCTGGAGGTGTGTTTCCCGCCCGCGGGGCTGCGGGTGTTGTTGCTCCTCTCAGAGGCTGTGCATAGGTCCCCTTGGGGCACCCAGATGCCGGGGGTGGCGTGTCGGGTGGCGCAGGGCCACGGGCAGGGACGAGCTGGCTCTTCTCTCGTAGGTATGACAAGAGGGAAGATGTGTGGCCCGGGGCTGCGGCCATGCTGGGCTACACCCACATCCTCATGGAGGCAGTCCCCGGCCACCTGGCCCTCTACAGGGACACGCACCGGGTCCTGGCCAGCGTGGTGGGCACCACGGGTGTGAGTCTGAACCTGACCAAACTGCCTCCCTTTGACGTCGACCTGCGGACGAAGCTGGTGCTCCTGGAGAGACTCCCCAGGCCGTCGTGAGGGGCGCGCTGGGACCGACCTCCCGCAGCCAAGTCCCTCCAAGAACGTCGTCTCCGCCAGTGTTGGGGCACAATTAGGACAAAACAGAAACAAATCAGAGAACAACAAACATGCCCCTGACATACGCCTGACCCTGGGGCCTCCGTGCACAGCCACGCCCAGGGCTCACAGCCCAGGGTGACAGTGGCCTGCTCAGACTTTCCTGCATGTCCCCAGGGTGGTGACAAGGTCATTTATCATCCAGACTGCCACCATCCAGACACCCTGGACGCATGGTGACCCTCGCCATGTCCTGCCCGCCCACAGGGAGCTGCATCTTGGCAGCACTGCACGCCTGGTGCCCGTGGCCTCCTGATGCACCTGAGGTGGCACCTGCTCGGAGAGACCACGGTGCAGACCCCGGACAGCGCCTCCCTCCCCGGCTGCCGCCACCGCGACTTCTGTGTTCACAGGTGTGTCGGCTCCATTGCAGATTAAGTCTTGGGAGATAAACATGTTCAGAAAGGAATGAGGAATAAAAAAGGATAAGGCAATAAAATGTCAATTGGAACCTCAAAAAAAAAAGGAGAATAAAATTTTGTAAATGTTTTCTTATCATTATTTTATGATTATTTCCAGAGACTGCCTTTACCCAGGTGCTACGGTTAAGGGACAGTTCGGTGCTGTCACCCTTCACAGGACATGCATTTATAAAGCAGCCACCGTGCGTGTGACCCTGCCAGGCACTAGAGACAGCACAGAGGACCGGGTGCCACTGCGTCTGAGTGCCCACACGTGTGCATGTGTATACATGTGCATACACACTGCACGTACAAGTACACACATGCCCGTCCCCACACACAAAGACACAGGCTTGCTGCGTGCAGTGGTGTGTGCCTGTGTCCCCGTCCCCACTGCTCAGGAAGCTAAAGCGGGAGAATCGCTTGAGGCAGGAGCTCGGGGCTGCCGTGAGCTGTGGTGGCATCTGCAGTGACGCCACTGCACTCCAGCCTGGTGACACAGCAATCTCCGTCTCTTAACGAAAAAAAAAAGGATTTTTCCCTGAGCTTTCTGAGAGTCGGTCGCTTATGAAACCTTAAGTGGTGCAGGGTCGCCGTCCCCAACTGCTGCTGGTTTTGCGTCTGCAACTGGTGAACATTTGTGCACAGACACGTGGACTAGGAGACCCTCCTCCTCCTCAAGTTCTCCCGGGCACGGCACTGCTGGCGAGTCCTGCTGAGTCGGGCCCTCACAGGGCGGAGAACAGGCTTCCCGACGCCAGCCTGGGCCCCCGACGCCAGCCTGGGCCCCCCGACGCCAGCCTGGGCCCCCGACGCCAGCCTGGGCCCCCCGACGCCAGCCTGGGCCCCGTGCACCCGGCAGCACTGGCCCTCCGTGGAAGCATTTGTTTATCTGCTTGTTACTGGTATGCTTCATTCATCCATATTCACATATTGTTGGTATGCGCGTGTGCGTTGCTACTTCAGTGTTTTATGAGTCTTTCTAGTCTTTAATTATTTTGGCGTCCAACTTTTACAAGACCTGACCAGTGGGAACCCCGTCGAGTGCTCTGTTCTTGCAGTGTGCCCTGCTGAGCACTTCCTCACCTCTGGGCACAAGGTGTCCTCCTGGGCCTCTGGAATCAGCCATTTCTCTGAGGGGTTTTGGCTCCCTTGGGTGGGGAATGGTTTTAGAGACCAAGATCCAGGTACTAGCTTTTTTTTTTTTTTTTTTTTTTTTGAGACAGGATCTCACTCTATTGCCAAGGCTAGAGTGCCGTGGCAGGATCACAGCTCACTGCAACCTCAACCTACTGGGCTCAAACGATCCTCCTGCCTCAGCCTCCGGAGGAGTTGGGACTACAGGTATGCACCACCACACCTGGCTAATTTTTCTATTTTTAGTAGAGATGTGGTCTCACTCTTGCTCAGGCTGGTCTCAAGCTATCCTCCCACCTTGGGCTCCCAGAGTACTGGGATTACAGGCGTGAGCCACCGTGCCCGGCCTAGGTGTGCTGGAGTGTTTGTGCTTTTAGGCCCTTTCTGTGGACAGAGCTAGTGAGTACAGGCGTGCCTACATGCACACACACACATGTACAGTGTGCACATGCATATACACACATTCATGTACATCTCTGAGAAATCAGAGCCATACCTATAGCACTAATTTCATTCTGTCTCCACAGGTTCTTTTGGGCCCCCTCCGTTCCACATCTATATGTTTGGTCTTCCATGGTGAGAATTCTGGCTCCCAACAGTTCAATATATTTACATGTTTCCTCAATAATAAGATACACATTAAATAAGTTTCAGAAATGCTTTGCTATGTGATTACAAAAACAAATCCACTATAAAGAGGTTGGGAGTTGTTTGCGGTTCTCCGCTCCCTTGCCGCGACTGGAGGGACACTGACGAATTCCTCGGTTGGTTTTTCTCCTGTGCCCACCTCCAGTGTGGTTATTTTTCATTTTAAACACGGTCAAGTTCCTTCTTCCTGTTTGCTTTCAGGCTCGTGACAGCCCCCCCATCACTTTCTAGCCCTTTAAGTTTGTGGAATATGCCCATTGTGGCGATGGGTACAATTGTTACAACTCATGAAACTGTGCACTGGAGATGGGTTGCTTTATCACATATTTTATATCTCAATAAAGTAGATTTTTTACAGAGTCGAATTAATTGACTATATGTGTGAGGATCTGATTCTGGACTCTCTTCTTCCCGTGGATCCGTTGTCTGTCTTTACACCGATACCGCACTGTCTTGATCACTATTGCTCCTGAGTCCCCAAGCCAGGTGGTGTAGGTCCCCAGCACTGCTCCTCCTTTTCAGATGAGATCGAGGGCGTTCAGGGCGGCATGGCCATAGACTGTTCTTCCTTTTCAAAGTTGGTTTGACTCTTCTATATCCTTGCCATTTCCCTCTGATTTGTAGAATCAATTGGTCAATTGGTTGTAATGGCATCGACTTACAGATTAATGTTAGAAGCATCAATATTTTAATAATATTGAGTCTTCTGATCCATGAACTTGGTATTTCTCTTCATTTACTTGAGTCTTTTAAAATTTCTCTAAGGAATGTTTTATAGTTGTTTTATCCTGCTAACCCCCTGGCTAGAGTCACCCCAAAAGCTGCAGCAGAGCAGGAGAGTTCTCACAAGGGAGTGCCCCCAACCATCTCGAGGTGCGGCTGGAAGGGACCCCAAAGAAACAAGCACTGAATGGCCGGGTAACCAGTCCACGGCGTTTCTTAGGGGAACTAACTCACAGAGGATGCGGCAGTTGTCGTGGACAGCGAGAGAAATGGGTTTCACCTACGTTATGTGCGTAGTCCGGGGGTCAGGGTATGGGGCTTAGTGTGAGGGTTTAGGTCATTTGGCTTAAGGCCACAGCCAGTTTATTTCTTTGTTTTGGGCAACAACTTGGATACATTTATCAGAGCCTGGCATGTTCAAGGTCCTGGTCTGGGTTCAAGCCTGCCGGGAAAAACCTGCAGCTGGCTGGGTCACAAAGGGGTCAAGGCACTCTGTCATTTTTGCTCAGGACACAGAGATAAAGCAGGAGACTCTGGAGGCCCCTACAGTAATAGATCTTGCACATCTTCTGTCAGATTTACTGTTTCATACTTTTGATATTGTTGTAAATGGTATTTTAAAGCATCAATTTCCAATTTTTTGTTGCTAGTATATAGAAATACAATTGATTTCTGCATATTGATGTTGTATGTTGAAACCTTGGTCTTTTTTTACGACAGCTTTGCTAATCTCACTTATTAGTTCTAGTAGTTTTTTAATAGATTTCATAGGGTTTTCTATATACTTGGTCTTGCCATCTGTGAACACGGCCTTACTTCCTGCATTGCAGTCTAGTTGCCTTTTCTGTCTTCGTAACGCTGGTTAGAACTTCCAGTACGGTGTTGAATAGCAGTGGTGAGAGCAAACATCCTTTTCTTCCTCCCAATCTCAGAGGGAAAGCTTTCCGTACTTTACCATTGAGTGTGATGTTAGCTGCAGAATTCCTATAGATGTCTTTCATCAGATTGAGAACGATTCCTTTTATTCTTAGTTTGTTGAGCGTTTTTATGAGTGATGGATGTTGGATTTTTTTTTTTTTTTTTTTTTTTTGAGACAGTCTCACTCTGTTGCCCGGGCCAGAGTGAGTGCCGTGGTGTCAGCCTAGCTCACAGCAACCTCAAACTCCTGGGCTCAAGCAATCCTCCTGCCTCAGCCTCCCAAGTAGCTGGGACTACAGGCATGCGCCACCATGCCCGGCTTACTTTTTATATATATTTTTAGTTGTCCAGATAATTTCTTTGTATTTTTAGTAGAGACGGGGTCTTGCTCTTGTTCGGGTTGGTCTTGAACTCCTGAACTCAAACAATCCTCCCACCTCAGCCTTCCAGAGTGCTAGGATTACAGGCGCGAGCCACCCTGCCCAGCCTGGATGTTGAATTTTGTCAGATGCTTTTTCTGCATCTGTTGACATGATCATTTTCCTTTTTCAAGTTTGTTAATCTGGTGAATTGCATTGATTGATTTTCAAGTGTTAAATCAACCTTACATTCGTGGGATGAACCAGGTCATGATGTATATCTCTTACATATTGTTTGTTGGGTTCAAGTTGCTAAAATTTTCGTTAGAATTATTGCATCTGTGTTCATGAGGGATACTAGTCTACAGTTTTCTTGTCATGTTTTTGTCAGGTTTGGTATCAAAATAATGTTGGGCTCATAGAATGAGTTGGGAATTATTTCCTCCTTTTCAGTTTTCTGGAAGAGTTTGCGTAGAATTGGTATTATTTCTTCCTGAAATATTTGGTAAAATTGTGACAGTAAATTCTTCCCTAATTTTTTTATTGTGGTAAAATATACATATGCTATCTTGACCATTGGTAAGCGGAAGTTTCAGTGGTGCTTACAGTCACATCGTTCTGCAGCCATCACCACCATCCATCTCCAGAACTTTTTAGCTTGCAAAATTGAAACTATTTATGCCCATAAAACACTAACTCTCCATTCCCCCTGCCCATCCCCTGACAGAACCACTTTCTGACTCCAGGATTCTGACTGCTCCAAGTACTTCATGTAAGTGGAACCACAGAGTATTTGGGGTTTTTTTGTGACTGGCTTATTTCACTTAGCATAATGTCCTCAAGATTCACCCATATTGTAGCATGTGTCAAAATTTCCTTCCTTTTTAATGCTAAATAATGTTTCCCTGTGTGTACAGACTGTATTTTGCTCATCCTTTCATCCATAGGTGGGCACTTGGGTTGCTTACACATTTTAGCTATTGTGAATAATGTTGCTATAAGCATGTATGTACAGATACCTCTTTGAAACCCCGATTTCAGTTATTTTGAGTTTATACCCGAAAGTGGAATGGCTGGGTTGCATGGTAATTCTATTTAAAAAAAAAAATTTTTTTAAACAGAGTCTCACTCTGTTGCCCAGGCTGGAGTGCAGTGGCATCATCATAGCTCACTGCCACTCAAACTCCTGGACTCCAGTGATTGTCCAGGCTTGGCCTCCTGGAGTGCTGGGGTTACAGGCAGGAGCCACTGTGCCTGGCCTATTTTTAATTTTTTTAGGAACTACCATACTGTTTCCCACAGTGGCTGTACCATTTTACATTCCCACCAGTGGTGCACAAGGGTTCCAATTTCTCCACATTCTCACTAACACTTGTTTATTTTGTTTTTTTTCTTTTTATACCCATCCTAATGGGTATTAGGTTGTATCTTACTGTAATTTTGATTTCCATTTCCCTAATGGTCAGTGATGTCGGGCATCTCTTCACGTGCCTATTGCCCATCTGTAGATCATCTTTGGAGAAATGTCTATTCAAGTCTTTTGCCCATTTTTGAATAGGGCTTTTTGTTGTTGTTATTGAATTTTAGTCATCCTTTATAGATTCTGGTTACAATCCCTTATCAAATATATGATTATCAAATATTTTCTTCCACTCTATGGGTTGCCTTTTTACTCTGTTGATGGGGTTTTGGTACAGAAATTTTAAAAAATTTTTCATGAAGACCACTTTATCTTTTTCTTTTGTTGCCTGTGCCTTTGGTCAATCCAAGAAATCATTACCAAATCCAGTGTCATGCATCTTTGTTTACTTACTATCTTAACCATTTTTCTTCTATGTTTTCTTCTAAGAGTTTTATGTCTTACATTTAGGCCACTGGTCCATTTCAAATTAATTTCTATATATTGTATAAGGTAAGGGTCCAACTTCATTCTTCTGCACGTAGATAGCCAGTTTCTCCAGCACATTTGTTGAAAAGACTGTCTTTTTCCCATCGAATGGTCTCAGCATCCTTGTCAAAAATCATTTGACTGTATTTATAAGGGTTTATTTCTGGATTCTATATTCTATTCCATTGGTCTGTATGTTCTTCTTGATGCCTGTAGCACATTGTTTTGATTACTGTAGCTTTGTAGTAAGTTTTCAAATCAGGAAGCGTGAGTCCTCCAGCTTTGTTTTTGGGATTATTTTGGCTAACTGAGGTCCCTTAAAGTTCTATATGAATTTTAGGATGGATTTTTCTATTTTTTTCCAAAAAAAAAAGTCATTGGGATTTTGATAGGGATTGCACTAGATCTGTAGGTCACTTTGGGTAGTATTGACGGTTTTTTTTTAACATAACTTCAAGATTGTATTGTCTTCATAATAAAACAAAAGACGCTTAGAACTGGATCACTTGGCCCTTTCTCTTATCTCCTCCCAGTTCAAAATGCTTGCATCTCTTAATAGCCAGCATTCTCTTAGATCTGCATTTTAGCTCGACACACTCAAGCCTCAGCACAATCTTCTTTGTAGTTTTAGCCTTTTTCTAGAAAACTGGCTTAGTCTGCCCAC
>CM052440.1:645931-675890 GCA_028533085.1 Varecia variegata
AGGAGGGGGATGGGAGTGGGGGGCCTGAGGGAGGAAGGGACCAGAGTTCAGGGCCTGAAGAGAAAGGGGAGACCCGGCCAGGAATGGAGGCCCCTTAGGGAGCTGGAGGAACCAGAGTGTGGGCCCTGAGGGGTCCAGGGGGACTGGAATAGGGGTCGTGAGGGGTCTGGAGGACCAGAGTGGGGTCCCTGAGGAAGGGGGACTGGGCTGGGCATGGGGGGTCCTATGGGATGAGGGGGGACCAGAATGGGGGCCCTGAGGAAGGAGGGACTGGGCAGAAGTGGGGGGTCCTGAGTGGCCAGCATGGGCACCCTGAGGGGGCCAGGGTGCCTGAGGGGCACGGATGGGAGTGGGGGACCATGAGGGAGGGTGACAGGACTGAGAGTGGGAGACCTAAGAGGGCAGAGGGACCTGGAGTAGGGGTCCCTGGGGGGACACTGGAAGGGCTGGGAGTACAGGGCAGAAGTGGAGGGTGCACTGGATGGGGACAGGCGGGCAGGGTGTTGGGAGGAAAGGGGGCACCTGACCAGTGTGGGGGCCCTGCGGAGGCATGGGGGGGGCCCAGTCCAAGGGTGTACCCCCAGCTGAGAACCTCCTCTTTTAAGAGTTACACACCTAGGACGGGGTAATTAGGTCCTGAGCACCCTACCTGCACTGAAGGTAAAACAGATACCACTTAAGGTTCTAGAAAAGGCTCCTGTGGGCAGGAGTTCAGAGACCTGAGTCTTACTCTCAGGGGACCGCTTCCACTTTGGCCTTTTGTTTAAACTCAAAAATCCAGAAGTGTCATGACAATTTTCACTCCAAGTCCCAAAATGTTTTAAGATGAGGACAAGCCTAGATATTTCCTTGGTTTCCTTCGAGGACTTGTGATTGTACGGTGGCGATGAAGGAGCCCCTGGCGGTGTGGGCAGGCCCCTCAGAAAGAGACGCTGTGCACCCCAGGACAGAGTCAGGTCCCTCTGAGCTGGGGAGACCTTCCTCCCTGTGGGCAGGCGGTGTGGGCAGGCCCCTCAGAAAGAGACGCTGTGCACCCCAGGACAGAGTCAGGTCCCTCTGAGCTGGGGAGACCTTCCTCCCTGTGGGCAGGCAGGGCAGGCCCACTGCCCGAGATGCTCCTGCAGACGCCTTACTGGGAGTGGGACAGCCTTGCTCATGCGAGTCCCAGGTGGGGCCAGAGCCCCACAGGCCTTCTTCCTGGCCAGTGCTCGTGCCCCACTGCACCCAGCGTATGTGTTGGGAAGTGAAGACTTGGATGGAGGATGGGTTAGGACCACAACCAAGGTCTCACCTTGAAGCTGGTTTTCCCTCCAGACGTACCCTTCAGCCATGGTGTGACAGGCCCAGCCCCAGCACTGGAGCCCTGACCACACCTGCACCAGGCCCCAGAGGTGTAAACGTCACCTCCACTCTACAAATGTCTGTTTCTCCAAGTCCAAGTGTGCCAGGGCAGCCGGCAGTGAAAGGCAAGCAAGCTGAACTGCACCCTTCTCTCGTCCACCGTGGGGAAACCAGACAAGCTCGAGGCTCTCCCACAGCACAGCAGAAGTAAGACAGTCTCACGAAAGAGACAACGGAAAGACTCGAAATGCTTCTCCGCAGAGCAGAAGGAAGACGGGACAATGCCCTCTCAAACAGTGGAAGTGACGCTCAGGAATGAAGAAGAAAGTCCATATACAGGCATGTCAGAGTGACATCTGGAATTCCAGGGGTGAAGGGACTAGTTTAAAAGCCTTCAGAGAGGAAGGGTCTTCATTAGAGTTATCAGACTGCACGTGCAAGGGCGAGATTGCCAAAATTCCAAGACAATTGACCTAGAATTCACACACAGTGAAACTAGCATTCAAGTGGGACGGCAAAATAAAGTTGTTTTTATGGCCTATAAACGTCCAAGTTTGCCACACACAAAGTCTCTAAAAAATTATTAAAAGATACTTTAACAAAATGAATCAAAGAGTAAGACGTGGATGCCAGCAGAGAACCCAGTTTGGACTGTTAAAAGGCAATCAGACAATAACCGGAGAGAAATTCCAGGTGAACAGCACGACCTGTGGGCAGGCGAGGAGGGGTGGCAGGAAGGGAAAGTGTGCTAAAGTTCTTGTTTGGTGAGAGGATTTTAGAACGAATAGAAAAAAAGGTTTAAAGTGTTAAAATATCAGAAAGTTTCCACTACAAAGATGGAAGTAGGATTTATAACCTTCAAAATAGCTGAGGAAAAGGTGAAATGAAGAAAAAATTGACAGCACCAACTAAAAACAGGAATGAGGAGAAGATAGAAGCATGATAAATAAGGAACATACGATGAGTTGGCAGTACTAAGTTCAAACATTCGAGTAATCAGAGAAATGTAACTGAATTAAGTTCATCTATTAAAAGAGCCTCTCTGATTGTAATATAAATGTTAAATACTGTTAAAAGAAATACACCTGAAAAATAACACAGAGGTTAAAAATAAAAGGATGGAAACTATGCATCATATTTTTGTTCTTCACAAGACACCATAAAGAGAATAAAGGATGAAAACCAGAAGATATTTGCAATGTATATACCTTGCAAATTATTAATATTCAGAATTTACAAAAAACCCTTTCGACGCATTAGAAAGAGGCAAACATGCCGATAGAATTATGGGCAAAACCCACGTTCAGCAAAGAAGCCAGTTTTGTTACACGCTCCTTGTAAGAAGAACATGGAAGGGACCAATAACCTTACCAGTAATTTTGGAAATGCAAACTAAAGCCATACTGGATCGGCACAAATGTTAAAGTGTGACAACACTTAGTGATGGCAAGATGACAGAGCAACTGAAATACAGGAAGCCTGGAGGCTCAGTCAACACATCCTAAAACTCTAGGTTTAATTCAGACAGCAACGAAGGGGCTAATAAGAGCTATTGAAGATGGTGGGATAGATTCTGTGATGGAATGGGAAGTGGATGAAGTGCCTCCATGGGGGCTGGAAGATCCACTTCCAAGACGGTGCACTCACATGGCTGGTAGCTCGGCTCAGCCTGTGGGCTAAGGGGCTTGGGGGCTTCCTTGAGGGATGGTGGCCATGTTCCAAGAGCAAGAGTCCCAAGAGAACCAGGTGAGACCTGTATCACTTTTCAAGTCCTAGCCTCAGAAGTCATATAGCACCACTTCTGCCATAGTGACAGCCTCTCCAGATTCTAGGGATGGGGGAACACAAACTCCACCTCTTGTCGGGAGAACTGTCAGAATCACGTCTTAAGGGGGGAGCATGTGTATGAGAGAATTTGTTGTGGCCACTTTGGGAAAATGCAAGCTGCCATACCCATTCCCAGCCTCAGGGTTCAGTCAATATACGTTCCTAGACACATTTCAGGCCTAGATGTGTTCCTGAGAAACTTGTGCTTGTTCCTCAGGAGACATATGCATGAATGTTCAAAGCAATAATACTGGGGAAAAACCTCAAATGTCCAAGTAAAATGGATAAAGTGAGGTATCTCCATACAATGGAATAGCACACAGCACAAAAATGAATGAATCACACACCCCCCCTTTTGTTTTTGAGTCAGTGTCTCACTCTGTTGCCCAGGCTAGAGTGCGGTGACATCATCGTATCTCACTGCAACCTCAAACTCCTGGGCTCAAACAATCCTCCTGCCTCAGCCTCCCAAACAGCAGGCTTAACACAATGCCCAGTTGTTTTGTTTTGTTTTTTCTTTTTTTTTTTTTTTTTGGTAGACACAGGGTCTCGCTATTGCTCAGGCTGGTCTCAAACTCCTGGGCCCAAGCCATCTTCCCGCCTCAACCGCCCAGAGTGCTGGGATTACAGGTGTGTGTGAGACACAGCACCCAGCCTCGATATTTTTTTGATTATTTTTTAACACACCTTGAGTTCCTACTGGTATCTGTAACCTCCAATGCCAACCTGACATGGAGTTCGTTCTATCCTCCACTCTTTATAACTAACTCTCTTTCAGTAGTGAGAAACTTCTGTGCATTTGCTTGGTAACTCAGTCCCGCCATATGGAACCATCTCTGGGCCACACCAGACAGAAACCTGGCCCCAGACACAACCACTGTCCCCCATTTATGCACCAGTCAAGAGCTCAGCTCTGGCGACAGCGCTGCCCCCAGAACTCTTGTATCTACCGGCTGAAAGCACAGCCCAACAAAGAGCAATGGGGAGGGTGTTAGTGGTTTTTTAATGTTCTTTTTTCTGGCAGGAATAAAATAAATCCCTTTTTCTTCTTAATCTGTCTCTCACCTTTAATTTAGTAGACTATCCTTTCACAGACAAACAAAACATTCTTTAAATGGTATTCTTCTCACTTCAGAATTCAGGAAAAATAGTTTTTACTGAACTTTACTTTTAATGGAAATCTAATAATTTGCATAGTTTTAATAGAAATCAGTCCTCTTTTTCCCCAGGATGTAATTACCCAAATTGATTGTGTAACCAAGGCCCTATTTGGGTGTCATAGCTGAGGATAAATTTTGTCTGATTTGGCATGACACACCCAAGGTTGTAGAATGTGTATTGAGCCGACATCCACACAGCCCTCAGACCCGCACTGGGTGGCCCCTGTACCCTGGACCACAAGGTCTCAGCCTCACAGGTAGTGGGAAGACACTTCCTGGCAAGCCAAGGACCGTGGCAGACACCGGGGTCCCCTAGAAGTTGGAGATTCACACGTGCCCAAGTCCTTGCTGAGGGTGTGCAAGCCTGGGGAAGGCAGGCTGGGTTCACCGTCTTGGCCTAGGAGTGAAAGAGCAAATAAGAAAAATAAAAAAACCCTCAGGTGTAAGACAGGCTCAACCCTACATTCCTTACTTTGACAGCTCCAGACAGAAGTGGATTTTCCGGCCTTGCTGGTTGTGTCATGCGAACAAGGAGGCCGTGCGTGTTAATCACCATTTCTCACAGGGCCCATGTCGGTGAGCAGCGTCAGAGCACAAGACTAGCTTTCTGTGGTCCAGAATCCCTGTGGGGATTACTCTTCATTACAGAGGGAACAAGTAAGAAAAGTTTCCCAAAATTTAGGAATGGACAGAAGGACGGTGGGGCGTCCTTTCCACGTCAGGCCTAGTGTCCTCCGGCAGGCCTGCCCCAGGGGACTTTCTGATTCTCGGGGGCGTGCACCTGTTTAACTTGCCATTTACTGTTGACTGTGATATTTTACAACTCAGCAAGGGTAGGTTTTAACTGACGGAAAGCAGATGGCAAAGTAAAATGATTCTTGCTGACAGCCATGCCAGCGAATTTTGCCCAGTAGCAAGTGATAGAAATTATTTCTCTCTGGTAGAAAAGATTACAGATAGAAAAGCTTGCAGTTTTATGGCCCTATAGGACATTAGCCAATTTTTTTTAATACAAAAAGCTTACTCAAGCAAGCTTTTTTTCAGTGACTTCAAATACTATACTTCCCTCTTTCCAATGTTTTGCATTTAGATCTATGCTGTGTTACCCACAGTGGCTTTGAACTCCTGGGCTGAAGTGATCCTCCTGCCTCAGCCTCCTGAGTAGCTGGGACTACAGGCGCCACCACCATGCCTGGCTACTTTTTCTATTTTTGTGGTGTCCAAGAAGGAGAGGAGAAAGAGTATGGGGCTGAGAAAACATCTGAAGGATAAACTGCAGAATCTTCCCAAATTTGGCAAAAGCCATAAACTAATGCATTCAAGAAGCTCAGAGAACCCCAAATAAGATAAACCCAAATAAATCTATGCCACACACATCACAACTAAACTTCTGAAAACTAATGACAAAGAAAAAATCTTGGAAGCAGACGTAGAGAATTGACACACTACCTACGGGGAAGAACCTCAGGTTTCTTATTAGAAACCACGGAGGCCAGAAGGAAGTGGCACAGCATCTCCCAGGCAGGGAAGGAGCTGCCCGCCACACGTTCTACACCCAGTGAGAATGTTCTTCAGGAATGAAGGAAAAATAAAGACATTCTCAGGCCAAGGAAAAGTAAAAGACTTTGTCATTAGCAGAACTACCCATAAAGAACAGCTACAGGAAGTTCTTCAAACAGAAAAGAAACGGTAACAGATGGCTTGAAACTTTAGAAAGGAAAGAAGAACATGGACTGGGAAAAACGTAGGTAAATATAATAGGTTGTCCTCATCATGAGTTTCTTAAATCAATATGGGTGGTTGAAGCAAAAATTATAACCCCAATGTGGTACTAAATGTGTACACAGGAAATACTTAGACAATCGTTTTTAATGAAGTGAGGTTTCTACACGTCACTCAACATGCTAAAACGTCAGCGTAAGTAAACTGTGATAACCTCGGTACGCATGTTTTAACATCCAGAGAACCACTGGGAAAAGTATACAAAGTTTTATACTCAAAAACACTATAAAAAATCAAAATGGAATCCTAAGCAATGTCAAGCAGCCCACAGGAAGGCAAGAGAAGAGAAGGGAGGAATGGGAAAGGGAGGGACACACAAAACAAGCAACAAATGGCAGAGTGCTGTAATCCTAGCACTCTGGGAGGCAGAGGCGGGAGGATTGCTCAAGGTCAGGAGTTCGAGACCAGTCTGAACAAGAGCAAGACACTATCTCTATTAAAAATAGAAAGAAATTGTCTGGACAACTAAAAATATATAGAAAAAATTAGCTGGGCATGGTGGCACATGCCTGTAGTCCCAGCTACTTGGGAGGTTGAGTCAGAAGGATTGCTTAAGCCCAGGAGTTTGAGGTTGCTGTGAGCTAAGGTGATGCCACGGCACTCTAGCCCGGGCAACAGAGCGAGACTCTGTCTCCAAAAAAAAAAAAACGCGCAGATTGTAAGAGTGGATTAAGAAGACCACAACACAACTATATGCTATCCACAGGGAACTTACTTCACACATAATGACACAGGTGAGTTAAAACATAATGCAAACATTAATCAAAAAAGTAGGGATGACTATGTTATAAAATTAGCTATTACATATTATAATATATAATACACATATTGTTTATTATAAATAAAATCATATAAAGTAGACTTCAGAGCAAAGAAAATCACCAGGGACAAAGAAGAACATCACATAAGGATAAAAGGAGCAAGGCACCTGGAAGACATATGATCCGATGTGTGTCTACGCCAAACAGCAGACCTTAAAAATACCTGAAGCAAAAAACTCATAGTGCTGAAAGGAGAAATAGAGAAATCCAGAATTATAGTTGGGGACTTCTATGCCCCACTCTCAGCAATTGATAGAACCATGGGACAGAAAGTCAACAAAGATATAGAAGAACTTACCACCACCATCAACTGCAGGATCTGAACAACATTTATAGAACACTCCACCAAAAAATAGCAGAATACACATTCTTTTCAAGAACCAACCCACGGAACATTAACCAAACAAACCTCAACAAATTTAAAAGAATTGAAATCACACAGAATATGTTACCCGATCAAAATAGAATCAAAGTAGAAACCATTAACAGAAAGACCAGAAGAAAGTCTCCAAAAACTTGGAAACTAAACAACAAACTTCTAAATAACTCATGTGCTATGCTTTGAATATTTGTCTCCTCCAATACACGTGTTGAAATTTGATCCCCAATGTGGCAGTACTGAGAGGTGGAGTCCTTAAGAGGTGATTGGGTCAGCCCTCATGAACGGATTAACAGGTGATCACAGGAGTGGGACTGGTGACTTTATGAAAAGAGAGAGGCTCGAGGGGCACAGTCATCCCCTTGTCATGTGATGCCCGGGGCCGCCTCAGGACTGCAGAGAGTCTCCACTAGCAAGACGGTCCTCATCAGATGCAGCCCCTTGACCTTGGACTTCTCAGCCTCCATAACTTTAAGAAATAAATTATTTTTATCTATAAATTGCCCTGTCTCCAGTATTCTGTTACAAGCAACAGAAAATGGACTAAGATACCATGGATCTAAGAGGAAGGTGTGGGAAAATTAAAAAATATTGAACTGAATGAAAATTAAAATACAATGTATCAAAAATTCTGGCACACAGCTAAAGCAGTGCCAAGAGGGAAAGCTATATAAATGCATATCTTATAAAAAAGAAAATGTCTCAAATCAATAATCTAAGCTCCCACCTTAAGAACCCAGAAAAAGAACAGCAAAATGAACCCAAAGCGAGCAGAAGAAAGAAAAATTATAGATAAAAGCAGAAATCAATGGAATTGAAAACAACAACAATAGAGACAAATCAATGAAACAAAGAGCTGGTTCTTCTAATAGATCAGTAAAATGGACACACCCCGGGCCAGACTAACAAAGAAAAGAGAAGACAAAATTACCAATATCGGGAATGAAACAGGAGACATCGCTACAGACTCTACAGACAGCAAAAGGATAATAAGGGAAATGTGTCAACTTGGCTGGGTCACAGTACCCAGATATTGGTCAATTATCATTCTGGATGTTTCTGTGAGGGTGTTTTTGGATGAGATTTACGTTTAAGTTGGTGGACTTCCGGTAAAGCCTCAGGCCCTCCACTATGTGTGTGGGCCTCCACCAATCAGCTAAAGGCCCAAACAGAACAAAAGGCTGATGTGCCGGCAGGAAGGAATTCTGCAGACCGTCTTCAGACTCCCTCTGCAGGATCTGCCCGTCCTGTCTCCGTATCAGAAGGACGGATGGATGGCGGCCTTTGGATGGCACCTTCAACTCCTTCCCGAGTCTCCAGCCTCCCAGCTGCCCTAGGAGATTTTGGACTCATCAAGACTCCACAATGACTTAGGCCAATTCCTTAAAACAAGTCTCTCTTCCTCGCTGTCTCTGTCTCTCTGCAGATAGAGATATAGACCTATACACATGCATATACACACACACACACACATACATATATGAGAACCAATGGAATGTGATACATACACATGTGTGCATGTGTGTGTGTGTATAAACACATATACACACAACATATACTGGTTCTGTTTCTCTGAAGAACCTTGAATAATAAAAAGGAAAAAGAGAAGACAAATTACTAATGTGGGCATGAAACGAGACACGACTACAGACCTCACAGACAGCAAAAGGGTAATAGAGGAATTCTACGAAAAACTCTACACGTCAATTTGACAACTTAGATGAAATGAACCAATCCTTCAAAACCCATAAACTACCACGACTCACTCAAAACAAAATAGATAATTTAGAGAGCCATGTAACTATGAAGGAAACTGAACTAATAATTTTGAAACTCAGAAAGAAGGAAAAGAAAAGAAAAAAAAGGGAAGTTAAGTTCAGGCCCAGATGGTTTCCTTGGAGACTTTTTCCAAATGTTTAAATAAGAATTAACACCAATTCTACAAAATCCTTCCAGAAAGTAGAAAGAAGGGAACACTTTCTAACTCACTTTATGAAGCGAATATTGTCCTGATACCAAAACCAAAGACGGTACCAAAAAAGAAAACTACAAGCCAACATCACTCATGAATATAGACACAAAAATCCTTAACAAAATATCAGTAAATAGAATTCAGCAATACATAAAAAGAATTATTCACTATAACTAAGTGGGATTTATTCCAAGGCTGCAAGGCTGGTTCAATATTCAAAAATAAATTAATATAATTCACCATATTAACAGTCTAAAGTAGAAAAATCACACGATCATATCAATTGATGCAGAAAAGACATCTGACAAAATTCGACACCCGTTCATGATAAAAAAAAAAAAACTCTCAGAAAAATAGGAATGGAGGGAATTACCTCAACCTGATGAAGAGCATCCACACACACGTTATGGCTAACGTTATACCAAATGGTGAAAGAATGAATTCTCCCCCTATGATCAGGAGTAAGGTAAAGATTTCACCCTCACCACTGTCATTCGCCAAAGTTCTAGAAGTGGTAGCCAATGCAATAGGCAAGGGAAAAAAGGCATTTTTATCTGAAACGAAGAAATAAAACTGTCTCTATTTGTAAATGACATGATTACATACACAGAGTAGCCCACAGAGTCTACCAATAAAACTCCTAAAACAAATAAATGAGCTCAACACAGTCTCAGGACACAAGATAAATTTTTTTTTTTTTTTTAGAGACAGGGTCTCACTTTGTCAGCCAGGCTGGAGTACAGTGATGTGATCATAGCTCACTGCAGCCTTGAACTCTTGGGCACAGTGATCCTCTAGCCCCTAGCCAAAGTACTGGGATTGCAGGGGTGAGCTACCACTCCCAGCAAGATAAATGATTTTAAAAACTCAATTGTATTTCTACCTACTAGCAATGAACACAGAGACATGGAATTGAAAATACAACACAAGTTACAGTGGCTCAAAATAAAATACTAGGTGTAAATTTAATGAAACATGTATAGAATTTATATGCTGAAAACTATAAAATGCTGATGAAAAAAATCAAAGGTCCAAATAAATGGAGAAATACATCATCTTCATGGATTGGAAGACTCAAAGAGTAAAAATGCCAGTTTTCTCCAAATTGTTATACAAGTTTAACCCAATTCCTATCAAAATCCCAGCAACAATTTTTGTAGATACAGACAAGATTATTCTAAAATTTATATGGAATTTGAGGAACTATAATAGCTAAAAGCATCTTGAAAACGGAGAATAAAGTAGGAAAAATCAGTCTACCTGATGTATCAGGACTCTGGCCATCCAGACTGTGTGGCCCTGCAGAGGGACAGGCACGCAGGTGAGCGCAACAGAAGAGATGCCCAGAAAGAGACCCGCACAGGTATGTCCAGCTGAGCTCTTACAAACACACAGAAGCATTTCTATGGACGAGGGTAGCCTTTTCATCAAACTGCTGCAGCAATTAGATATCCACAGGTGAAGAGGAAGAGGAGGAGGAGAAAAAGAGGGAGAGAGATGGAAAACAACCTCAACATAAGTGTCCCACATCTTATACAAAAATTAACTCAATGGATCATGAATTTAAATGCAAAACTACAAAACTTTTTGGAAAACCACAGGGAAAAATATTTGGGATCTAGAGCTAGGCAAAAAGTTCTCAGACTTGACATTAAAAGCATGAGCCATAAAAGAAAATACTGATAAATGGGACCTCTTTAAAGACTTGCTCTGCAAAAGACCCTGTTCAGAGGATGAACAGACAAGCCATAAACTGAGAGAAGATATTTGCACGCCGCCTGTCTGACAAAGAACTGGTGTAAAGCATATGTAAAAACTCTCAAAGTCAACAGTAAAAAAATAAGCAATCTGATTTAAAAATTAGCAACAGATATGAAGAGACATTTCCACAGAGAGGCTATGCAGAGTCAGCACATGCAAAGCAGCTCCATGTCATCAGCCACTGGGGACATGCACACTAAGAGCACAGCGAGATGTCACCCCTGTTGGAATGACTAAAGTAAAAAGCAGTGACACCAAACACTACCAAAGCTGTGGAGAAACTCAATCACCCCTACATTGCCAGTGGGAATGTGAAATGGCACAGCCATTCTGGAAAACAGCCGGCCAGTTTCTTCCAAATTGCGCTCCTGGGCATTCATCCCAGAGAAATGACGACTTTTTTCACACCAAAACTTGTATGTGAATGTTCATGGCACCTATATTTGTAATAGACCCAAACTGGAATCAGCCCAGGCATGCTGCGCTGGGTGAGTTCTTAAACCGCAGTACATCCACTCCATTCAATACCACTCAGCATTAAAAAGGAACACTCTGGCCAGGAGCAGAGGCTCACTCCTTAATCCCAGCACTTCGGGAAGCCAGAATGGAAGGACTGCGCGAGGCCAGGAGTTCAAGACCAGCCTGGGCAATATAGTGACACCCTGTCTCTACAAAAAATAGAAAAATTAGCCAGGTGTAGTAGTGTGTGCCTGTAGTCCCAGCTACTCAAGAGGCTGAGGCATGAGGATCACTTGAGCCCAGGAATTCAACGTTACAGTGAGCTATGGTCACGCCACTGCACTCTAGCCCGGGTGGCAGAGCAAGACCCTGTCTCTTTTCTTTTTTTTTTTTTTTTTTTTTTTGAGACAGAGTCTCACTCTGTTGCCCGGGCTAGAGTGAGTGCCATGGCATCAGCCTAGCTTACAGCAACCTCAAACTCCTGGGCTTAAGCGATCCTTCTGCCTCAGCCTCCCGAGTAGCTGGGACTACAGGCATGCGCCACCATGCCCGGCTAATTTTTTCTATATATATTTTTAGTTGGCCAGATAATTTTTTGTATTTTTTTTTAGTAGAGACGGGGTCTCGCTCTTGCTCAGGCTGGTCTCGAACCCCTGACCTCGAGCGATCCACCTGCCTCGGCCTCCCAAGTGCTAGGATTACAGGCGTGAGCCACCGCGCCCGGCCAAGACCCTGTCTCTAAAACAAAAAACAAACAGACAAAAGGAACAAACTATTGATTTATGCAACAACTTGGATAAATCTCCAGGGAATTATACTGAGCAAAAATAGCCAATCCCAAAATGTTACTTACTATGTGACTATGTTTATGTAACACTTTTTCAATGACACAGTTTTAGAAAAGGAGGACACATGAACGGTGGCCAATGATTACTGCCAGGGTGGGGGACAGGAGGAGGTGTTACAAAAGGACAGCACCAGCAACCCTGTGTGCTGGGACTCTTCGTGCCCTGACAAACCCACCGGGGTGATACGGTTGTACAGCATGGACTGTCCACACACAAATGGGGACAGGTGAAACTGGGGACACTGGAATCAGACAGGGGGTTGTAACAGCAATGTCCTGGCTGTGCTGTTCTACCACAGTTTTGTGACATGGTGCCATTGGGAAAGACTGAGCAAAGGGTACAAGAGATCTCTCTGTATTAGTTCTTAGAACTGCATGTGAATCTACAACTATCTCAATAAAATTTTCAGCTCAAAAGTTTCACTGCCAGGAATTTTTTCTAAGGAGGTACCCGGAAGGGTGTGTGTAGGTACAGTAACGGTCATGCTTCTCTGCGAGTGGTTTTCGACAAGGAAATGGACACCCTCAGATCCTGACTAAAAGCAAACAACTGTTTTTCCTTTATTCTCTCACACAGAACACTTTGCTTCTGAAACCAAGTGGGGGGGCAGTTTTCTACATCGACCAATTCTACTCTCTGGACACCAACTGGGTGTCCAACAACTTAATCCACGTGGGCCCACGTTTGCCCAGCAGAACCCTCTGCTCCCCGGGCTCTGCGGCCCAGCCCCTCTCACTTACTAGGGACCCTCCCGGGGTTTTCTCAGCTCTCTCCAGCAGCAAGTTTCCCTCTCCACTGGGTTACTCTGTCAACCACCTCCCCCTCCTCTTAGAACCCACAACCATCTCCACACCCCCGCCCCCACTCCCTCACCACCTGGTCCCTCCCTCCTGCTCTCAGCCCCAGCACAGGCCTTGCTCAGGGCAGGGCCTCTGCACTGCACGCGGCGAGCGCCCCTCCCAAGCACACCAGGCACCCACCACAGCCACACAGCCCCTGCTCCCACCAGGCACCCACCACAGCCACACAGCCCCTGCTCCCACCAGGCACCCACCGCAGCCACACAGCCCCTGCTCCCACCAGGCACCCACCGCAGCCACACAGCCCCTGCTCCCACCAGGCACCCACCGCAGCCACACAGCCCCTGCTCCCACCAGGCACCCACCGCAGCCACACAGCCCCTGCTGGGGCCCTTTGGCTGTTATGAACCTCCCCGCCCCCTGACGTCATTGCCCCCTGCTAGGGAGCTTGCCTGAAACTTCCCCCATCGACATCCCTCACCAAATGGTGTCCCTTTGCTCTCCTGAGTACCCCCGACTCCAGGCCTAGGGTTCCCTCCTGGAGGTCCCCTCACTGCCCCCAAAATAACCCCAGCTCACTTTCAACCTTATCCTCTACCCCCGAGAAGGGGCCAGATTCCAGCTGAGCACCCCAGCCCTTCCCAGCCCTTCTCTTGGGGCCTCTCTCCTCACCCCTTTCCCTTAGGAAAGTTGGCCGGTTGGCGGGTCCCACCCTCCGGGCCTCTAACCCGGGCGGAGGCGCACAGTCTGGAGGTGTGCAGGGCCTGGCCAGTGCATTCCCTGTAGACTTGCCTGTGCCACTGTCCTCACCCTCCCTTGCCTAGAGATGGTGGCGTTACCACCATCCCACTGCTTGGGACTGGGGGTGGGTGGTAAACTAGGACCCCTGCCTGCCACGTGGTGCAGCCTGGGGCCAGGCGCACCACCGCCTACCCGCGCCGGCCCGCACGCGTTTGTGGCGGTTTCCGCAGTGCCCCAGGCTGGTGGCACGGTGACATCAAGGTGCTCCTCAGCTCTGATGGCCATCCCGTCCACCGGTGCAGCTCGAGGTCCAGGGCCGGCCGCGGCAGGCTCTCCAGCGTGCTTCCGCGCGGCTCGGCCCCCGGGAAGGAGGGAAGCCGGTCCAGCCCCGAGGGCTGCGAAAGGTACACGCGGAGGACCTTCGCGCCACACGGGGCACCTGAGGACTCCTGCCTCCACCCGACCACTTCCAGCGCAGATCCCCGGTACGTCGGCGCCGTCTCCAGGCTCCCTCCACCCCCGGGGGCCGGAAAGGTTCTGGGACCGGCAGGGGGGGGCACCCGATGGGGCCATGTCGGGTAGGGGCGACCCACGGGGGTTGATGCTGAGTGGGGCGAGCTCCGGGTTCCCCCGGTGCCAGCGCGCAACACCCCCCTAGGGCCGTGGGCTCCGCAGGGTTTCCCTGAGCACGGGGCGCTGTTTTGGGGACCCGGCCCCGGATCGTGCAGGGTCCCGCGGGCCGGGGGGCGGTCCCACGTCGGCCTTGGGGTCACAGCGCCCCGCTTCCGTCCCGGGCGCGCGCCCAGGCTCCACACGGAGACGCGAACGCAGAGGGCCCCGGGGCCGCGGACAGGCGGGTGCCGCCCCGGGCCGACGGAGGAGCCGCCACCCAAACTCGCCCGAGGCGGGCGCAGGGTCCCCGGGGCGCAGGCGCAGTCCCAGCCTTCTCGGAGGCGCGGGCGCCGGGTCCTCCCACGCAAGCCTCGCCCTCCGCCCCTCGCGGCCAGCCTCCCTGGGCGAGGCGGGCGGAAGGAAGGAAGGAAGGAAGGGGGGGCGAAGGGCTTCCGAGACCCCGAGCGCACCGGCTCCGCCCCTGTGGGGCTGTGACCGCGGTGCTTTCCTCACTTCTGCCTTCTGCGTGGGTGACGTGGATGAGGGGACGGCGTGGTGAGGTCCCTATCAGGCGACTAGGGCATAGTGGGCGCTGAGGGTCCGGAGCCCTCTCCTGCGGCGCCCCGCCCCGCCGGCGGATCCGCTGCCCCTCCAGCTCACGCTGTCCTGAGGGGAAGGCAGGGACAGGCCCCAGACTGGAGAACGCGCCATGGGGCTCCGCCCTCTGCACCTACTGTAGGGGACTGGTGGTGGCCACCCTCCCTTCAGTCCTGGCCCTCAGGACCCTGGCACAGCGAGGTCTGTACCTTTCCAGTGACCCGTGGTCACCAGGGTCAGGGGACCCAGTTGCTACAAGTGACACCATCCCCCCAGCTGGACTGGGAATCCTAATTCACAGCAGAGAAGCTCACCCCAGGTCACACGGTATCGGGTGAACCCTCCACGGGCTATGGTGCTCCAAGCAGGAGGGTCACCTGCCTTGGGAGGACAAGGGCCCACCCACAGCCTCAGGGGACAGAGCACCAGGCACCAGCCACTGCGAATCCCCAATGTGGACTGAGCACCCACAACATGCACCACCCTGTGCAGTTGCTGTTCCTCCCTGACTTCCTGGGGCTCAAAGTCTGTGCTTGGAACTTGGATAAAGCGCCTGCCTGGCCCCAGGACCTCACACTTTGGTGCAGATAAAAAATAAGACAGTATCTTGGGCACCTAGAAAGGACTCTTCAAAGGTTAGTTAAATGAGTGGATAGTCACCATGGTCCTGCTTGCTGGGACAGTCCCAGTTTATGCTGGGTTCTGGCTTCACGCTCAGTAGCATGCCCTCTCACGTTCCAAAGTGTCCCATTTGGACGTTGTTATATGGCCACTCTACTCACAAAACAAGATCCTTCCTGTGAAGGATCAGAGAACAGGCCACACCTGGTTGGCCTGCACAATTTGGAAGGCACAGGAGGGACCTGTCAACCTACACTCGCCAGGTAGCACTCACTGGGTTCCTCTGGGAAGAGCTGTTGCTCCAGGAATCTTATATTTCTGCACCTAGCTCAGTGCCAAGGCAATTGTGGGGGCTCAGTTAACCTATTCCATAAAGCTTCAGGAGGCCTTGCTCTTCTTGGCACTGGGGACGATCCATCAGTGCACACAACCAAGAAGTACCTGCACTCCTGCAGTGCCAACGCTAGTGGGAGTGGGCAAGCACAAGCAAATACGTGTACAGTGTGTCAGAGAGAAAAGGAGACCAGAGAGGGGATGAGGAAAGTGAAGTGCTACTTATGCAGAATGCTCAGGGACAGCTTCCCCAATACGGTGACATCTGAGCAAAGGTCTGGAGAAGTGACAGCATGAGCTGGCAGATACCAGGGGTAGAGCATGCCAGGTAGAGGAAGTGGCTGTGCAAAGGCCTTGAGGTGGAGCAGGAAGGACAGGGTGGCTGCAGAACTAATGAGGGGAGGGCAGGCGCCAGACACTGCAGGACCGGCCGCCCTAAGAACGCCGGCTTCAGCTATGAACCAAATGGGGAGCCCTTTTGGGTGTCAGGACTCGGTTCCCCTGCAGCTCCTGGAAGGTAAGAACAGCTTTTGACGTAAGCTCCATGAACGGCACGGCCGTGTATCAGTAAAACTCCACTTAGGACACTGACGTTTGAGCTGCATATACTTTGTCCTGAAATACGACTTCCCCTTAACCACTAGAAAGTGAGAACACTGTTCTTCGCCCAAGGGCCGTGCAGCTCGAGCGGGGCCCGGCAGGGAGACCGCGGGGAGCTCCGGGCAGAGGGAGGCTCGACCTAGCTCGACCCCGTTGCCAAGCCACGCCAGTCGCGGACCGGCGGCCTCCTCGCCGTCCCGTCACGACTTACAAAGTGAACGTACTCGTCTCACTTTCGCACATAAGAAGCCGTGGCAAAGCCTCACACGCGGGGGCGTCGGCACGGTGCAGCCGGCGGGTGTCTCGGTCCGCACGGGACCTGCGCCGGGAAGCTCCGCACTAGCCGTCTCATTTCCTCCGGGCACGGAGGCCGCACCGCGTGGCCGGTCCCAGCGCTTCGTGGCCGGCGGCGGCCGGGTCGCGCTCGAGTCCCCGCCCTCCGCGCCGGGCCGCACGAGGAAGCCCGATCGCCTGAGCCTCAAGGGCTCAGTGCCTAGCACCCGGCGGGCAGGCGGACGGCAGGCCGGGGTCTCCGCCACCGTACGAGGTGCGCTGCCGCCGAGCCGCAGCTGACGGCGCAGCCACAAGAAGACGCCACCCCGGCCCCGCCAGCCGCCCAGCGCGCTGCGCCTGCGTGGTTTGCCTACCGGAACGGGGGCGGGGCCGGCGCGCGGATTGCGCCTGCGCGGCCCGCCTGGCCCGCCCCCTCAGCGGGCCGCGGCACTCCGGCCTCTCCTGCTGCCCGCCCGGCCTAGGGCGCGGCGCGTGCGCGGGGACTGCGCCTGCGCGTGCCGGCCCCGCCCCCGCGCCGGCCCCGCCCCGCGCCGCGCGGGGCCCTGGGAGGGGCGCAGCGTCCGGCGGCGTCGCGGGCGGCGGGCGGCGGGGCCGGGAGGGGCCGGGCGGACAAAGCCGCGGCTAATGAATGGGCGTCCGCCCGCGCCGTCCGTCGTGCGCAGCCGGGCGGGAGCCGCGCGCCCCGGGCCGGGCGCCGAGGTGAGTGCGCGGCCGGCTCCGCCGCGCCCCGCCGCCGTGTCCGTGCGTCCCGCGTCCCGCCGGGCGGACCGCGCCGGGCCGGGCCCGGCCGCTATTGTCTGCGCGGGCCGGGGCCAGGCCGGGGTCCCCGCGGACGCAGGTCCGCTGACAGCTGGCGGCGGCCGCGCTGACAGGACGCTCGAGTGACCCGAAGTTGGCGCCCCCGCGGCGGCCCCACGTGCCGGGCGGCTCCGGGCGGGCCGGGTCGGGGCCGCCCCCCGCGCGTCAGCGCCGGCTAAGCCTCGGGGTCCGCGCGCCCTGTCACTCTCGGTCCGCTTCCAGGAAGAGACCGGCCGGCCGCGTCCGCCGGGGCTGCGACGCCGGGGAGGCGAGTTCAGCAGTGCGCGCGTGGAGCTTTGGGGCGAACGTGCGTGTTTCTGGGCAAGACCGTCAGATTGCGTGAAGAAAGAAGAAACATTAATTGCAAATCACAATTCCCGGTGTTTTTCCACACCCGAGTGAGCGTGCACCGTTTTCGTCTCTCCCTTTGTCCTTTCCGTGCGACCCACACCACCTCTGTTCCCTCCGAGAATTGCCCTCCGTCGCCCCGGGTGCTCCGTGTTTTGGGAGGTTTTCACTGCACTCGTGCGCCCCTCGGGAAACAAGTCCCCGCCACGCTGGGCCGTCAGGAGAAGCTTCTGTTGGTGTCCTGATGTTTGTAAAAAGGGAAGTTATTTGTTTTGAAGTTAACTCTGATCCGATTAAGTGCATAGTTTTAGAAAATCTACTTTAGATCTTAGAGTGAGTCCAGTCTGCTAAAGCAAGGGCATCCTCGTGACTTTTTACATAGAAATACTAACTTTTGATGTTTTCTCTGTGTGTGGAGATGATAAGATTAAGAGACTAGGAAGGATTTAGTTGGAGTTTTTAAAAAAGTGCTATGAAATTAAGCCAAGTTTCGATTATGAATTAATTTCAGTTGCTAAAGAAAGTTATCTTGTAAGAGCAAAGTTTACAGGAATTTGACTCCGTAGTCTGAGGGTTTCCAGTGGGATGTTCATACAAGGATGCACACTTCTGCAATCCTTGAACCGATTATATCTGCTTATCATAATTTGCTTTTTCTCAGGAAAAGATCTAGCACAAGTTAAGAGACATTCTGTAAATCTTCAAAAAGTTTCAAAAGCTCAATCTTTTGAGCAGAGGACACCATTAATCTCCTATATTGAAAGAAAGTTAGTTCTCTTGATAGGTGGTTACAGTCCTCCTGCCCTTTGTTCTGGTTAATTCCTGAATAAGGTGGTTGATGTTTTTGGATGTGAAAACTATGTTCTTTAATGTCAGCCCTGACCCCCGCTCCCACACACAGTGAGTAACTCAAGCTGTGTGAAGAATGCCCCAACACCTTGGAGAATGGTTTTAAGTAAATTATTAGGGTAGTTGATTGACTTCTGTGTATGTGCAAAGGAGCTGATATGCAATATTTATATAGTGAAAAAAACGTGTGCATTTCAGATCCCTGGTGGGCATAAAATTTGGAGTGAGGAACGCTGGGAAGTGGAGCCCTGGGAGTGTGAGGGGCAATAAGTGGCCGTGGTCAGGGCTGTCCTTCTCTTCACTTTGTGCGTTTTTTTCTTTGCTTGACTTCAGCTACTTCGGTTTCTACTTTGTGTCTGATTCCTTTCTCCTTTGCTGTGATGGTGGTTTTGCAAGGTGGGAGCAGGTGAAGCTGTTGGGCCCAGCTGGGCCAGGCCCCGGGATAGAGGCCAGGTTAGCTGTTCCTTACCAACATTCCGTTTCTTTCTGTGTGTTTCTGCACATAGCAGTTCAGAGAGTCAGTGACTGTCATTACTTTTGATTTTCAAGTCATTTAAAATCTCATGGACCTGAGGATGCAGCTGTAGGAATCCGTAGTCTTGCTTACATCCCACTGCATAGGAGGTCAGGGTGCCTTCAGCCCATAGCATCCTTTAGCGTCCCGGTTCTGGCCTTCTGCTGTAGTGTCTGGGTTACAGCACCTTGCTCTCGTCACCGTCCTTCCGCGGCCTGGCTTTCTGCATCCCAGTCTTCCGTACCCTTCTCCTGCACCCCACGTTTCAGTGCCTTGTTTGTTCTTCATTCTGGAATACCTCAGATTGCTTCTTTGCCTATTATGTGATGTGTGCTTATGGTAGTTCGAATTCTGGAAGGCAATGCTAGGAATAAAATAAAATATTTCTTATTTCTGAGGCAGGGGAGTGGGAGGGATAGAGGTGGTGAACTGTGCGTGGAGCGTTGGTGCAGTTTCTGCTTGCTGGGCAATGATGGTTTTTTAAAAAGGCCCTGGCCCTGGAGAACATAGTAGTTGCGGTGAGGATTGAAGTAAACCGGAGAACAAGGCCCAACAAGTGCTCCAGGGAAAACTACTGGCAGATGAGGGCAGAGGTGATGCTCAGTTGTTTGAGAAACGTACTGGGGAAAACCTCGGAGCGAGGGGATGTTTGGTCCAGGGGCAGCAGGGTGGAGGCCCGGTGGGGGGAGTGTCCACGCGGTGCAGGGGCTGGCCTTGCCGGGCAGCGCATCCTCCCTCTGCCCTCTGCACAGCTGCACCCTTGTTGGTAAAGCCTCCTCCCCAGCTCCTCAGGGATTGCTGTGGGCGTTTGGTGGACATAGCTTAAATGACACACACTAAAAATGCAAGGCCCAGCACCTGACAAGGTGCATTCTCTGCTTCTGAGCTCTCATTCTAGGTGAAGGACTTTCAGCAGTTGTGGCCTGCGTCTTTCCCAGAAAAGGCTGTGTAGAATAAAAACAGCTGATACTGGTTTGAGACTGGGGGTGCGGCTGGGCCCCTCCCTGCTGGCCCACCAGGATGCTTTCTGTGTGGTTGCTGCAGCAGCCCGTCATTGGTCTGGGTGGGAAGACCCGACCCCTTAGCCCTGTGGACCAGCGGGCCCTGTCCTCCTGCCTCATGACTTCCACGCATGTAAACCCTGAGGGGCTGGCTTCTCACCCAAAGCCCACTTTGGGATCTCTGCTCCAGCTGCTTGCGGCAGAGGAAGCAGGGTCTGGAGCTCCGGTTACTGTCACAGAAGCCATGTTCCTTATCCTGTAAATGGAAGACTCTTCCCAGCAGCTTTCAGCCACAGCTTTGATTTCAGTCTCTAGTGGGACTGCCTGGACCCCAAAGGAAAGGGTAGGTGTCAAGGGTGCTGGTGTTAAGTACAGGGAACCCACAAAGAGACTGATCAGAACAACCCAAGCAGCCCTGGTATGTGACCCAGAACATTTCAGGGACAGAACAGGGACCAACTGACCTTAATGCGGTCTGTTTGCTTGCTTTGGAATGTGCTTTGTTTCCAAGGTAGCCTTATCGGGGTTTCTGACCACATCTCATGGAAATAGCTCTGGTTCTAGGTTTCTGAAGTTTAACCCTTTGCAACTGTCAGGTTTTTGGCTTTGAGTTCCCCGTCTCAGTTTAGCCCAGTCCTGGATGATGGCTTTTTTGTGTGTGGGTACAGTGGTTCTTCTTGGAATTGCTGGCTTTGAGGCAGTTGATGCTGTTGCAACCCCTGGGATGTGTAGCTTGGCTCTGCACCCTCAGAATATGTTATTAAAGTTACTCTCAGGTGTAGACCAGATCCTAATTTATATCCTCAGTGGGGAAAACTGCCATCTCCCTGTTTGAACCAGGCTGGGAGTCTGACTGTAAGCTCTTTGATTCCCAGGGTGGACTTGACAGCTCGCTGAGAGCACGTGTGCTCTGAGCTAAAAACAAATACGCTTCAATTTTTTAAAGGTTATATTATGAACTTTCTAACTCACAGAGGGTTGGCACTCCTCTGTGCCCTACCCCCAGATGGAACCACCATGACTGCCACCTGTCTGGTGCTTGCCACACCTTTTTTGAAGGAAATTGCAGATATTGGGACACTTTACCTCTAAGTGTCCTTTTCTCCCAAGAAAAGAGAAAAGGACATTTTTGTCAATAATCACAATCCATCATCAATGACATCTAAGAAATGTTAACAACAACCCCTTGGTGTCATCTAGAGCCAGTCCACAGTTACATCCCCAGCTGTCCCCAAAATGTCTTGCGTAGCTGTTTTTTCTGAGCCAGAATCTAGTCTAGGTCCACGCATCACAGTCGTCATGGTCCTAGACGACCCTCTGGCAGCAAGAGGCTGGACTGGGTCCAGGTGGCACGTTTTGGGCGTGTTCATGTGGGTGATACAGTGTGCTTTCTCTCGTGCTGTTTTTGCAGCCTGTCCCTCGGGGACTGGGGTGACTGGTCACTGGCCCTTTAAACATGCCCCTGTCCTGCGGTTAGCAGGTCATGTGTGGGGGACATCTTGGGGGTATGTGAACACCCTGCTCCTGTAGCATTCCACATGGTGTGTGTTGTTGGTACTTCCCAGAACTATGAGGCAGCAACATGTTGACTTTCTAATGCTGTTGTTTCTTCTTTCTTTTTCTGTTTCCCTCATTCATTACCTCTTAAAAAGACAGGACAGCCTGGCGTGGTGGTGCCTGTAGTTCCCACTGCTTCTTGGGAGGCTGAAGCAGGAGGATCACTTGAGCCCAGGAGTTGGAGGCTGCAGTGAGCTATGATCATGCCACTGCACTCCAGCCTGGCCAACAGACTGAGACCTGATCTCTTTTAAAAAAAGGAAAAAAAAATTAATGTAAAAATATACATATTTAATTTAACTTTCAAAAAAAAAGGACAAATGCTTGATTTTTTATTACTAATTTTCAGGGGAAGGCAGTGTGATAGTCACTGTATCGTGGCAGATGTTTTTATTTTTCCTCTTTCTTTGAATATCAAGGTGGGCTAATGGATTTTTATTTACTCAGTATATCATACTCTGCGCCTTTTGCTCTTGTTCTGTGATGGTCAAATGTGACCGACTGGAGCCCTTCCACGCTGGCTCCTGCATCGCTCCTGGTGCACGTGGCTTCTGCCCGGTGTCCCAGCCTCACTTTACTTTCTTTTCCAGAAGAGAAGTGCAGTCAGCCGTTTCTCCAGAGTGCTCTGCTTCCTTCTGGTGCAGAAAGGCATCGTGAAATCGAGATCCAGGCATTAGGTGTTTAATTGTGTTTGTAGAGTGTTGCTTGTAGCCCTTTTGGTGGACAGAGCTAGGAAATACACTTTTAAAACATCGTGAGTTGATACTGGTATTATCAGTACAAATTTAAAATTATATAGTTTTAGTTAACTTCTTTGATTTTTAAAATTTACATCTTTTTCTTATCCTGAAAATCTTGATTCTTAATACCATTGGCATAATTACTTATTTGTTTTATGCTGAAATATACAAAATAGGTTGTGAAATGCGGGAAGTTAGCTACACTCCCCGCAAAGGGTGTTCCGCTCGGGTCTCCCAGGCAGGGGTCGTCGCAAAGGATGAAAAAATAGTAGGAAACAGAAATGAAAAATAATACGCAGAGCCAAAGATATAGTTTATAAAGTAAAGGTTTATGAAGACAGACAAGGAGGGTGTCCGGAAGATTATAATCTCTCCCGCGGAGAATGTAACAAAGACTGAACTTTTTACACAGGTACTTATAGGGCAGATACAGGTTCCCGTTGCCCTTATAATAACAGGCAGTTTGGTTTAGGGTCAAAGTCTTCTAAAAGGCTACTACAGATCCTTTAACTAACTCTATCTAGGTGAACAATGAGTTACAAAATCTTCTTAGGGCAAACTTCTAAGTTTTATGATAAGGCTATTACTTTAGCAAAAAACAGAGACATCTTGGCTCCAGTAATTGTGTTTTTGGAGACAGAGATGATCTCGGAAGTCAACAAGAGCTGTGCCTTGTGCTAATTACTTAACCGCATGGTTCCGTCTGGGCCCAGCTTGGGCATTAGCATATCTATTTGATCAGCTCTCATCTCCAGTGGCCTTTGTTGATCACCTCTGGCAACCTATGGCTCTAGGTGAGACCTGCCTTGTCTTTCAAAACAGGTGAGAACCATAGGCCCAGCTTACAGCTGTCACTTTGAATGTAGCTGTCACTGACCATTGAGACGCCCTCCTGAGGTGAGGCAGCTTTTTGATATGTGAACTAACATGCTTATATTTTTCTTTAAGGCAAAGCCTTATTTGACTTCTGAAATCAAATCTTGTCTCCAAAAATACAGGAGGCATTTCTATAACTCAGTATTCTTAGGCTCCACAGTGAAATTATGGCATTACATTACTACTAATAAAACTGCTTAGCAAATTTTGTGATTTTTTTTTTCTGTTTCTTTGTTTTTAAATTCTTTTTGTCCTTAGTTATATTCTACTTAGGACGAATAAAGGACTGTGCTTAAAATTTTTATTTTTATGTATAAAATTACGTGGTTCAAAGGTCCAAACTATGTACACTGTGTAAGAGATACCTTTCCTGTCTCCTTCACTCTTCTGGGCAACCACTTTTGCTTCTGATTTATCCTGCAAAAGAGGCAGGCACACCCACCACGCATCTCCCCTCCTTTCAGGAAAGGTAGCACCTGCTGTTCATACTGTTTGTGTGTTTTTTATGCAGTGCTCTGTGGCCTCTGTGGCCATGTCGGTCCTGCTATGGAATGCCGCTGTGACTGGCGTGTGTCCTGTGTTCGGTGAGGGCTGTCTTTGGGGTCTGCTCTGGTGGGGGGTTGCTGGGTGCTAGAGTAAGGGTCATTTTGGTGAGTGTTTCCAAATTCCCCTCCACGGGCTTGCACTCCTGTCAGCACCAACAAAGGGTGTTACTGGTGTTACTAAGCGTTTGGATTTTTGCCAGGGTGAGAAATGGTATCTTGAAGTAGTTTTCATTTAATTTGCTTCAATCTGAATATGAAAAATGAAAAAATATACTTTCCAAAATGGATATATGAGGTAGTCAGAGCCTCTGAGATCATTAAATGCAAGTTGATGGTTGCATCGGCAAGACACTGAGTGTGATTAGCCACAGCAGCCTGAGCTGGGAACACCACTCTCGACAGCGCGGCTCTGGCACTTCTACATCATAGTAGCTGGGAAGGCAGTTTCTTTAAGTCTTTTTTTTATTATTTTTATTTTATTTTTTAAAGAGACGGGGTTTTGCTGTTGTCTCCCAGGCTGCACTCAAACTCCTGGACTCAAGCAGTCCTCCTGCCTCAGCCTCCCCAATAGCTGGGACTACAGGTGCACCATTGTGGCCGGCTATTTCTTTAAGACTTTAAATAAAAATAACAGGTTCTCCCACAAGTCAGAATTCAGGTCTTATATTGAAAATATGCCGTGCATTTTACTGTTTCTAACCTATGGAAAGGGTCCTTCAATCGGCCACCCTTAATTTTAGATTTGAAACTAAAAAAATGTAAAATAGATACCAGAAGATTTCGGTTCCGAATGCCTCCTTTCTACGTCTCCTTTCCCCTCTGTCTCTAGTCCTAATTTAGAATTGCTGGATGCCCACCGTTCTAAGTGGGGCTACTTTCTCAGTTGGTGTCGTGCGTCCCTGGCGTAAGGGTGCCGTAGGGTAGCGCTCTGGGAAAGAGCTGGGCAGGGACGGGGTGAGGTGGGGCTCCCTGCTGTCGTGGCTGGGAGCAGCGGTCACTAGATCCAGAGGGATTCTGTGTTTTACTTGTCATTGATTACCCTGTTTTACATACATGCTGAGTGGTTTTATTTTTAAACTAATCTTGTTTGTTGGAGAATAGAATCAGTACCATGGAATAATGCTGGCCCCAGGTGTACTGTAAATAGATAACCTTCATCTTTCAAGGCCAGGGTATCATCGCCAAAGTTTTGGGGTAGGTAGCAAAAAGCAAATTGTTCCTCATGTACATATAAAATTTTCAGAATCCCACAAGAGTGTATTCTTTTTGTGGTATGAAAACCGAAGCTAACATGCTTTCTTTTTCTGAAATTGGTGCTGAAGTATTATAGTAGGAAAAAATTGATTTTCTTTAGTAGTAAACTGCTAGAACAGATGACAGTGTTTTTTAGATATAGAAGCATTATTGCTTTCCATGATTATAAAATAAATATGTGCAAAAATTGTCAAGCAATAGAGAAGTACATAAAATAGAAAGCAAGACTCGGTTATAATTACCACAGTTAAATTGTATATAGCCTTCCAGATACACACTTGCGTGTGTGTGGGTGCACGTTTATACCCAGCGCGGTCCTGGCCAACCTGCCCCTCACCTGTGGGCGAGGACTGTGTCCTGCTGGGGTGGTCCTCAGCGTCCTGTGAGCCACTCTTCCGACAGCCTCAGAGCACAATACGAGAGGAGCTCAGGTGTGTGTTGATGGATGTGTAGATGGTTTACAATGTTTTAACTTTTTTCTTGTGAGGTATAACACAGACGGGGAGAAATGCACACCTCAGTGAATTGCCACCTCGTGACGCAGGCCAAGGTAACCACCACCCAGGTCCAGAGAGGGCAGATCACCTGTGTCTCTGCTGTTCCTCTCCAAGTTAACCATTACGCGACTCCTGCCACTGTAGTTCATGTAAGTGGGATCGTGTACTATGTGTTCCTTTGTGTCTAGCTTTTTTGGTCCATATCATATTTGTTGAATATAACGATAACCTTCTTCATTTTCATTGCTATATGATATTCCATTGCTTGCATATATCACAGTATGTGTCGAATCATGAGCCAGTTTTTGGCCATATGAATACAGATTCTCCTTGATTTACGATGACGTCACAGCCCTGTAAACCTGTCGTAAAGTTGAAAAATCGTAAGTGGAACGATCACAGGTCAGGGACCGTCTGTGCTACTGTGAACATTTTTGTATTTGTCTTTTCCTGCACGTGTGTGCAAGCATTTCTCCCGGGCGTACACCTGTGAACGTGTGCTACAAACTGAATGTTTGTGTCTCCCGCTAAATTCTTACGTTGAAACCTAACCCCCAGAGTGGTGCTGTTAGGAGATGAGGCCTTTGAGAGATGATTAGGTGACGAGGGTAGACCCCTGAAGAATGGGATTAGTGCCCTTAGAGATGGAACCCTGCACAGCTCTCTTGTCCCTTCCCCTGGTGAGGGCACAGTGAAAAGGCACCGTCTGTGACCCAGAAGGCACAGAGTCACTAGACACTGAGTGTGCCAGCCCCTTGATCCTGGATTTCCCGGCCTTTGGAACCATGAGAAGTAAATTTGTTTGTCAGCTGCCAAGTGTATGGTATTTTGTTAAAGCTGCCGAATGGACGCAGACGCGGAGCTGTGGGTGCTGATGCATGTGCAGTTCCGTTTCAGTGGGAAACTGTTTCCAGTATGATTGTGCTGATCTGTGGCAGCTCTTCACACACATCCAGCATTGTAGGTTAGCATTCGTGTGTGTGTGTATAGCCGTTTTACAAGGTGAATACTGTTGGGGCTTTAGTTCGTATTTCCTTGATTTTTAATGAGGTTGAGCACCTTTTCATATATTTATTGATGTTTGGATAGCTTCTTTGATGAAGTGCCTGTTTAAGACTTTTGCCCTTTTTTCTATCCTTCTACCGTGAGGCTAGTTATTTACTCTTTTAATGTTATTTCTTGGAGAACACAGTTTTGTTGTTTTTTTTTTAAATGAATTTTTAACTTTTAATGTGGCCTGAGTTATCCATCTCCCTGCTATGGTTAGTCCTGTTTTGCCCTAAATCAAGGTTATATGGATACTTTCCTATATTACATTCTTTATTATTTTGCCTTTAGCTCAACCATCCACCTGGAGTTGATTTTGGGGATGGTGTGAGATCGAATTGTCCCAGCACTATTTATTTAAAAGATCCTCCTTTTCCACTACTCTGCAGCATCACATCATAAAACATACGATGTGTGCAGCGGTATCTGGGACTGCTTCTGTGGTTCCAGACTCCAGTCGCACTGGTGTGTCGAGGGGCCCCTGGCACCGACACCACAACACCTAGTCATGCTGGCTTTATCAGTGTGTTTTTAAACTTTTTTATTTGAAAGCTGTGGTCCCAACCCCTGTGCCATAGACCAGTACCAGTCTGTGGCCTATTAGGGACTCAGCCCCACCCCGGTCCGTGGAAAAGTTGTCTTCCATGAAACTTAGGAAGGGGGAGCCCAGCAGGAGGTGAGTGCGAGTGAGCATGTTTACAGCCGCTCCCCATTACCCGTAGCACCCTAAGAACTGGTCCCTGGTGCCACAAAGGTTGGGGACTGCTGTTTTAAAGTATAGCACAGATACAGAAACTGGATAAAATAAATGTACAGCCTAATGAGTTCTTAGAAGGTACTATAAGATGGATACATTTGTAACCATTGTTTGGATCAAGAAATAAAATTTTGGGGTTGGGTGGGCAAAAAAAAAGAAATAAAATTTTGCCTTCCACACACCTGTTCCAGGTTCATCTCCCTCCCTGCCAACAAAAATTACCACCAACATTTTATGGCAGTTATTTCCTTATTTTTCTTTGTAGTTTTATGATTGAACTGAGCACCTCTAAATATTAAGTTTTGCCTGTTTTGTTTTTTTTTTAATGACCTTTCAGTCTTAACCTACAGGTCCATCACCAGCCCCACCTCCCAGGGAAGTTACTTGTTGAGGAAACTCAGTGGTTGGACTTGTGTTTCTCACAGTCTAGACTTTGCCGATTGCTTTCGTCTGGTGAGCTTTAATGTGTTCCTCTACCCTCTAGTTTCCTATAAATTGTTAATTGGGTCTGGAGCAGCGGTCCCCAACCTTTTTGGCACCAGGGACCAGTTTCATGGAAGACAATTTTTCCACGGGGCGGTGGGTGCGGTGGAGCTCTGCGGCCCGGTCCCTAACAGGCCACGGACTGGTACTGGTCTGTGGCCCAAGGGTTGGGGACCCAGGTCTAGAGGCTTCATAAGATTCAGATTTGATGTCCAGTGAGACTTTTCTGGGGTGCTGTGTTCTTCCATCAGGAAGCACCCAATGTCCGGATGGCCCTCTTGGTGTTGGCAGCCATTGATGTACTTACCTGTCTGCGTTAGTTCATGAGAAGTGACAAAATTGTGATGTTCTAGTTCCATTATTAGTTGTTTGCTTATTAGATGGACTTCTATTAAAGAGAAACCTCTCCTCTGCTGTTGGGTGTTACAGTTCATGTAGGAAACTGAAGATAAATGCTTGCTTCTTTTTAAAATTTATTTTCAAAATTATGAATCATTTCATATCCTCCAAAGGTAACCAATTAGGGATTTTTATTTTGATATTATGAGTTCATAAATTTAAACATATTTAATGTGTTAAATTGTCCCATCTTTGGACAGTGAGAGCCTCTACACGTTGGCTTCTAGATCCTTTTGACATAATTTTAGTAGTCTTTCAAAGGTGCTTTGCCATCTGGTATGCCAAGCTATTCTAGGCTCATCTTGTATTCTTCCTGCCCCAGACCTGGAATAAGCCATTTCTTTAGCCTTGGGGGTTTTCTTGAGAGACAGGGTCTTGCTCTGTTGCCTGGGCTAGAGTGCAGTGGCATCTCACAGCTCGCTGCAATCTCCAAACCCTGGGCTCGGGCAGTCCTCCTGCCTCAGCCTCCCAAGTAACTGGGACTACAGGTGCATGCTACCACACCTGGCCAATTCTTCTTTTCTTTCTTTTTTCTTTTTCTTTTTTTTTTTTTTTTTTTTTTTTGGAGACAGTCTCACTCTGTCACCTGAGGTGTAGAATACAGTGACATCATCATAGCTCACAGCAACCTCAAACTCCTGGGCTCAAGTGATTCTTCTGCCTCAGCTTCCCAAGTAGCTGGGACTACAGGCATGTGCCACCATGCCCAGCTAATTTTTCCTATATATATATTTTAGTTGCCCAGCTAATTTCTTTCTATTTTTAGTAGAGACGGGGTCTCACTCTTGCTCAGGCTGGTGTCGAACTCCTGAGCTCAAGCAATCCTCCGGCCTCGGCCTCCCAGAGTGCTGGGATTACAGGTGTGAGCCACCACGCCCGCCTGGCCTTCTTTCTGCTTACTATGAGATTAAGTTTACTTTATTTTCTTTGTGATTTTTTTCTTTGATACTTGGCATAATCTAGAATCTGGATTTTTCCAGATATTATTCATTGATTTCTCATTCAATTCCTTTGTTAGAAACCATTCTTTTATTTCAGTTCTTTTAAATGTATTGAGATTTGCTTTATTGTCCAGGGAACAGTCTATCTTGGTGAGTGTTGTGTGTATACTTGTAAATAATGTGTATTCTGTTGGTTGAACTGTTGAATAAATGTCAATTAAGTCAACTTTGATAACAGTGTTTGCCAGGAGTTAGCTACACTCCCCGCAAAGAGGTTTTTTTTCCAGTCGGGTCTCTCAGGCAGGGGTCGTCGCAAAGGATGAAAAAATAGTAGGAAACAGAAATAAAAAAATAATACGCAGAGCCAAAGATATAGTTTATAAAGTAAAGGTTTATGAAGACAGA
>CM052440.1:676390-693015 GCA_028533085.1 Varecia variegata
CCCTACGCCCGTCCCCCCTCTCTCCCTCAGGCCCCCAACTCCAGTCACCGCTCGCCCCCTCAGGCCCCCACTCCCGTCCCCCTCCCTCAGGGCTCCGCAGGGTCCCCTCCCCCGCGCGCGGCCGCGGCGGTGGAGCCCGCGCGTCATGGCGGCGGCGGGCGGGGCGCGTCTCGCACGCAGCGCGCCGGGCGGAGCGCTCGCCGCATTGTTTGCTTCGCTGGGGAGCGAGCGAGCGACCCGGCCCGGGCGTCCGAGCCAGACCCGCGCTCCGCGCCCGCCGCCCGTTGCCCGCGCCCGCGCCCGCGTTCGCCGGCCGGGCCCCCGGAGCCGGGCCTCCAGCCGGGCCCTGAGCCCGCGCCGCGCGAGCCGCCGCCAGAGAGCCCGCGGCCGCCGTTGCTGGGCCGGGAGCCGCCGCGGCCGACAGGAGCCCGCGCCCAGGAGCGGCGGCGGGGCCCGGCCTGCGCGGCCGTTGGCGGAGGAGCCGCGGGCGCCATTAGCGCCGCCTCGGCCGCGCCGGCCCCCGCGCCCGCCCGCCCGCCGGGCTCCCGCGGCCGCGGCGCCCCGAAGGTGAGTGGGCGGGGGCCGGCCGGGCGGGCAGCCTCCCCGCCGCCTCGTGGGCCACCCGGCGCCGCCGCCTCGGCCCGGCCTCTCGGGGTTGTGGTGCCGACGCCATGTTTGGCAGCGGCGGCGGCGGCTCCGCATTGTCCGCGGGCCGGGCGGGGAGGCCGGGAAACCGGCAAGACCGGGGAGACGGGAAGGCCGGGCGGGAGCCGGGCGGGGAGGCCGGGGAGGCGGCTGGGCCGGGAAAGCAGGAAGACCGAAGGCCGGGCGGGGGGCGGGCGGCGGGGCCGGCGGGCGGGCGGGACCCGGGCCTGGAGCCGCCCGCCTGGGCCGCAGCGGAGCCGGGCCGCAGCCGCAGGTCTCGGGCGGCGCCTGTGCCGGGGTCCCGCCCGGAGCCCGCGCTCGGGACCGGGGGAGCCTGTGCCGCGCTTGAGTCGTCGCCTTATGTAACTGGCGCGATTTGTTTTGAGACGAGAAACTCCCCATGAGCGGGGACGTGCTCGGGAGGGCTGCCGGCAGCGCGGCCGGGCCCTGGAGTGCGTGAGTCTGGCTTTCCCGGGCCTTTTCATAAGAAGTAACTTCATTGAGGTGTGACTTACAGAAAGTGCAACTCCTGTTGGTGTCCGTTGAGTTTTGGCAAATTTATATACACCCAGAAACAGCCCTCCCTCTATTCGAAAACGTTCCCATCACCCCAGGAAGCTCACCCCTGCCTGTGGTCAGGTATCATATAGGTATGGGATTAGGGTAATTTTAGTTACCTGGCTGGCACCTGCTCTGCCTAGCACTGTCCTGGCTGCCTACGGGAGAGGTGTGTCATTTTCCCATGCACTTAACCGTGGTGAGAGTTTCATTGGCTCCTCCAAAGCTAGGCAGGAAATGAACTGATTTGAAAACGTATCTGGTCATTAGTGTGGCCCACAAAGCTTTTTAGGATGTATTTAACAACATTTGCGTGCATGTTGCCCTTGCTCCTCCCTCCCCATGGAGATGCTTGTCCCGGTACAGAGGGCCAAGTACAGAGCTGGTTGGTGTAGGGAAATGATGCGGCAGAAGAGGTTGTTGGTCACTGTGCAGGACAGTGCTGCTAAATGCCCTCTTTCTCCGTCACAATTACATTTGCAAATTACAGAGCTGCTGTGACCATTAAGTATCAGGTTAGGTTCTTCCCCATGTAGAAAATGGTTAGATAGCTTCAGTGCTCCCTGGGAGAGTGGGTTTTGAAGGGCTGGTTATAGTTAGAGCTCTTGGTACTTTGCTGTAGAGGGGAAAATTATATGTTTGTCTTTAATCTGGTGAGTAACCAGCTGTTGCTTCTGCCCCACCTCAGTAATAACATGCGAAACTGTCCCTGGGTGCATTAGGGTCACCTCCGTGCAGGCTGCAGTGCTGACACCCTGGGGGCTGCACCCCCCTCACCTCAGGAGGGATTGCGGGGCTGCTGCTAGCCCAGGGCCAGCTGGGTGGTGGCTTTGCGGATGGCTCCCCTGGAATCCAGGGTTGAGGGGGCTCCTGGAGGCCCCTGAGATGCAGGTGAGTTGGGGTTTGGTTGACCACATTTTCTCCCATGTTCCTCTTTATTGGGAATTGCTAATTTCAGCATAAACTATGAATTTCCATTTGACCCTGGAAGAGAAAAACACAATCTGAAGGGTCTGTCTTAAAAAGTGCACTTGGGATCTGCTGGGATTTCCTTTTGGAACTTTCCGAGTGAAGCCTGCTCTTGGAGGGCTTCCTGAAGACCCGTAGGTCAGTGTGTGGCTGTGAATCCAGGCTCCTGTGGGTGTCCCACTCACCCCAGGGCTGAGGTCAGGGTTCCCTGACATGGCAGGGCCACATGCCACAGTGGGCCTTGGGCTTCGACTTGGAATATTTGCTTGTGAGTCACTCTTAAAAAATCATTTTGCTCCTTGTCAGTAAAACGTGGTTGTTTGGAGGGAGGAGCTGAGGTGTCCTCATTGTTGCTGCCTAAGGTGCTGCCTTGGTGGGTGGTGGGTGGTGGGTGGTGGTCCAGAGTTGGCAGGTCTTCCTGTGAGGTTCTGAGACACCAAGCCACTCCAGGGAAAACTGAAAATAGACGTAGTCAGTGATGTTCAGACAGTGGAGGTCTCTGCCACAAGGAGGTGGCGGTATGGGCTGTTAGATCACTGGTTTTGCCCAATTCCAAAAAGAGCACATTCTCATAGATCTCTGTGGCTAGGTTTTCGGGCATCTGAGCCAGTGCTGGCCACCTTCACAGCCAGGAGCTCTGCAGGCAGTGTGGGGCTCCTAGGGGCTCGGCCCTAACTGTGGAGCAAGAAAGGAGCATCTTACCTCCAAGTGTGCCAGGAAGAGAGCAGAGGTGCCCTTTGGTGTGTTGCACGTCTCTGGGTTTGTTCTGAGGAGGACATGGCCAGCACAGTGGTCAAGCCAGGGGTGAGGGATGCCCTTGAGGGGAAGTGGCAAGCAGGTTTGGCCTGTGAGGTTTCCATGGTGGTCACTGCTAAGGCTCTGCAGAAGCTGGGTTGGGTCCTCTTGGGGTGGAGATGTCACCTGAGACCGGTCCAGGGCTTGGTCCTGGTGTGGCTGGTGACTCTGTGCCTTGGTGTGCACGTGGAGGATGTGTTCACAGAGGATGCACGGGCTGTGGTCTGTTTCTCCCTCCTTGCTTGTTGGCCCGACAGGAATGAAGCAGGGCCTGTGCTGGGGCTCACAGGGGCACTTCCCCTGGGTCGCAGCGGGGAGGGGAAAGAGTGGGTTTGGGGGGAGTGTTTGATAGAACTAAGTGGCCACTGAGTGTGCCTGCCTCACAGGCACAGCCCTGTGTATGGGCTTCCTGGAGGACCTTCTGCGTGCCAGGAAAGCAGCCCTGCGATGGTGGGTTCAGGCTGGGACCCCTACTCTGGAGGGGTGTTGCTGTTGGCTCCGTAGCCTGTTGGGGTGATCTGAAAGGTGACTGGTGAGTGGTGGGGTCCTGGTGCCCTGCAGGGACTTGGGTCAGCAGAGTCCTGGATGGCTGCTCCGCACCGTCCTCTGGTGCCGCTCTCTCTCCTCTGGTCCTGGGGTCACTCCGAGGCCTGGCGACGGTGCGCTGCCAGAGGGTTGTTGGACGTGATCATGAGTCCTGGTTTGAGTGGTTTTTGAAACCTCAGAAACATGTTAGCTGTGAGTTTCGTTTTGATTGAGCCATGAGTTGAGTAGTTGACTCTGCCCAAGTGTACTTTCATGGTTTTATCAAGTCTTTTGTCATCCTGACTGGCATTAACTCTATCTTTGACTTTATTTTAGGTAATCATTACCAAATGAGGAGGAAAGGACGATGTCATCGAGGCTCTGCAGCAAGGCACCCCTCTTCCCCGTGCAGTGTTAAACACTCCCCCACTCGAGAAACATTAACGTACGCTCAAGCTCAGAGGATGGTTGAGATAGAAATTGAAGGGCGCTTGCATAGGATCAGTATTTTTGATCCCCTGGAGATCATATTAGAAGATGACCTCACTGCTCAAGAAATGAGTGAATGCAACAGCAATAAGGAAAACAGTGAGAGGCCACCTGTTTGCTTAAGAACTAAGCGTCACAAAAACAACAGAGTCAAAAAGAAAAATGAAGCTCTCCCCAGTGCCCATGGCACTCCGGCCTCAGCCAGTGCCCTCCCTGAGCCCAAGGTGCGCATCGTGGAGTACAGCCCTCCCTCTGCCCCCAGGAGGCCCCCGATGTATTACAAATTCATCGAGAAGTCGGCTGAGGAGCTGGACAACGAGGTGGAGTATGACATGGACGAGGAGGACTACGCCTGGCTCGAGATCGTCAACGAGAAGCGCAAAGGCGACTGTGTCTCTGCGGTGTCGCAGAGCATGTTTGAGTTCCTGATGGACCGCTTTGAGAAGGAGTCGTACTGTGAGAACCAGAAGCAGGGTGAGCAGCAGTCCCTGATTGACGAGGACGCCGTGTGCTGCATCTGCATGGACGGGGAGTGTCAGAACAGCAATGTGATCCTCTTCTGCGACATGTGCAACCTGGCCGTGCACCAGGAGTGCTACGGGGTGCCGTACATCCCCGAGGGCCAGTGGCTTTGCCGCCATTGCCTGCAGTCCCGGGCCCGGCCGGCCGACTGCGTGCTGTGCCCCAACAAGGGCGGTGCCTTCAAAAAGACAGACGATGACCGCTGGGGCCACGTGGTGTGTGCCCTGTGGATCCCAGAGGTTGGCTTTGCCAACACGGTCTTCATCGAGCCCATCGACGGTGTGAGGAACATCCCCCCAGCCCGGTGGAAACTGACGTGCTACCTCTGTAAGCAGAAGGGCGTGGGCGCCTGCATCCAGTGCCACAAGGCCAACTGCTACACCGCCTTCCACGTGACGTGTGCCCAGAGGGCCGGCCTCTACATGAAGATGGAGCCCGTGAAGGAGCTGAGTGGTGGCAGCACCACCTTCTCCGTCAGGAAGACCGCCTACTGTGACGTGCACACACCTCCGGGCTGCACCCGGAGGCCGCTGAACATTTATGGGGATGTTGAGATGAAAAACGGTGTTTGTCGGAAAGAGAGCTCAGTCAAAGCAGTCAGGTCTGCATCCAAGGTCAGGAAGAAAGCAAAAAAGGCTAAGAAAATGCTGGCCGAGCCGTGCGCTGTCCTGCCGGCCGTGTGTGCTCCGTACATTCCTCCGCAGAGGTAAGCGGCACATGCGGGCGGGGGTGGAGGACCAGCCCGGAGCGAGGGACATGGGGAGGACGGGGCCGGCCTGCAGGGAGCCATGCTAGGTCCTCACTGCATTTCCTGTTCATGCACCTCCTGACGTTCCCCAAGATGTGGTCCTGTGCGTCACCACATCTCTTGGGGGCACAACATTGTAAAAGGTTTTAGTCTATAGATTGTGACAATTTATGGTTTCCTTAATGCCTGCCTCGGCCTCCCAGGGTAGGCCAGGCACTGTCAGGGTCACTGCAGCCACACTAGTGCTCACTTAACTAGGGTCTCCAGGGCTCAGCGTCCCGGTTTTGTTGCCATCTTTAACATGATAAAATGCTATTCCTTGCTTTCCCTCCCAACCAAGTCTTGGAACCTTGTAGGATTTTTTTTTTTTTTGGAAACAGAGTCTCGCTCTGTTGCCCGGGCTACAGTGAGTGCCGTGGCATCAGCCTAGCTCACAGCAACCTCACACTCCTGGGCTCAAGCGATCCTACTGCCTCAGCCTCCCGAGTAGCTGGGACTACAGGCATGCGCCACCATGCCCGGCTAATTTTTTCTATATATATATTTTTAGTTGGCCAGATAATTTCTTTCTATTTTTAGTAGAGACGGGGTCTCGCTCTTGCTCAGGCTGGTCTCGAACTCTTGACCTCGAGCGATCCACCTGCCTCGGCCTCCCAGAGTGCTAGGATTACAGGCGTGAGCCACCTCGCCCGGCCTCCTTGTAGGATTTTTAAAAAGTAATTTGGAAAACTGAAGTCCTGTGGCTCAGTAAGACAGACGCTGAGGTGGAGATTGGGCTGTGGGAGCTTCGGGGAGGGAGGTGTGACCACCTTCCTGCCCTGTTGCACCCCTTCTCGTTTTTCTGACGGTCTCCCTAGTCGTGCAGGCGCTGCCCATGTGCGTAAGGCCCTCAGACCCGGAGCCTGTGTCAGGAGTGGCGCGAGTGGGTGCTTGCGGTAGGCAGGCCCGCCTCGCTCTGTGTGACCCAAGGGCCATGGTTACTAAGCCACCTTGGGTCTGTTCCCATCCCTTAACTTTTGTCTTCTTGTTGGCCTGTTCCTTTTAACCACTGACTTGCTCTTTTTGTTTTATTGTCTTTAAAAATACTCCTTGCCTTTTTAAGACTCTGAGGTAAATGATGATGAATTTTCACACCAGGGCCTGTGAGTGCCGAGTAAACACTCCTTTTCCAGGTTAACCAGCTCCTCTTCTATCCACGGGAACACTTCCTTAATGTTTGAGAAAGTGACACACTTTACATGTGGGATGTGGAACTTTAAAACAGTTTCGTCAAGTAAGTGAAGCCTCGAGATGAGGTGAAAATGGAATGGGCATCTGCTCCTGAGACCAGTTTGTGTGGTATCGTTGTTACAGGGATTATTTTGTAATTTGAAGTGATTCGCTTATTAATAAGATTGTACTTATTTTATGAATTGAGTAGATGACAGACTTTCAGGATATTTTTATTATTAAAGAGTAAAAATTGCCAGGTGTGGTGGCACATACCTGTTATCCTAGCACTCCGGGAGGCTGAGGTGGGAGGATCACTTGAGGCCAGGAGTTGGAGGTTGCAGTGGGCTGTGATGACGCCACTGCACTCCAGCTGGGGCAACAGTGAGACCCTGTGTCCAAAAAAAAAAAAAGAATAAAAATTATCTTCAACATATTGAATATTAGCCTTTTGTATTGTTTCCCTGTACAGAAGCTCCTTGACTTACGATGGGGTTAGAGCCTGATAAACCCACCCATTGTAAGTTGAAAATATCCTAAGTTGAAAATGAGTTTAATGCACCTGCCCTGCTGAACATCATTGCTTAGCCCAGGCTACCTTAGATGTGCTCAGAACACTTACATTTATTAGCCCACAGTTGGGCAAACCATCTAACACAAACTTACTTTATAATAAAGTGTTGAACATCTCACATAATTTATTGAATACTGAAAATGAGAAACAGAATGGTTGTATGGGTACTTAAAGTACAGTTTCTACTGAATTTTTATGGCTTTTGTACCATCATAAAGTCAAAAAATTAAATTGAGCCATCATTAAATTGGGGACTGTATATTTGTGACTTGGAATAATTCATACTTCCAGACACTTGATTAGATGATAGAGTTGGGTCTTAATGTGTCACAAGTTTACAGCAAGCTCACTGGCCAGCTGTGAGCATGGTGAGGTCTGTCACTTAGAAGTTGGGTTTTATCCCAAGAGGAGTGAGCATGGACTTTGTATTAAGAATTAGAAGTTTAAAGTAATTTCTCTAAACGTTATTTTATTTTGCTTTTTTCCTCAAAATGAAATCAAGTTTCTTTTCATGTACTCATTACAGAATCAGTAAATTCAGAGAAAATGAACAAAAAGTGCCCAGAATTTTTCTCATTCACAGAAAACAGAAAGCCTCTGTCAAAACTTAGGTGTTTGTCTTTGCAAATCAACCTGACCAAAAAATTGGGTTTTTTTTGAGACAGGGTCTCACTCTGTTGCCCAGGCTGGAGTGCAGTGGAGTCATCGTAGCTCGCTGCAACCTCCAACTCCTGGGCTCGAGCGATCCTCCCGCCCTGGCCTCCCAGAGTGCTGGGACTATAGGCGTGAGCCACTGCGCCCTGCCCAACCGGACTTTTGAAAGATGGTTTCGCTTGGATTGCTACCTATGAATCAAAAACTGTAGGATTTGTATCAGAAGCTTCTAAGAGGCCTGAAAATTTCAGCTTTACTGAAATTGAAGCAAATTAAACAAAAAATGTGATCTAACAAATTGAAAAGGCCGGGCGCGGTGTCTCACGCCTGTAATCCTAGCACTTGGGAGGCTGAGGCGGTGGATCGCTCGAGGTCAGGAGTTCGAGACCAGCCTGAGCAAGAGCGAGACCCCGTCTCTACTAAAAAAAAAATAGAAAGAAATTATCTGGCCAACTAAAAATATATATAGAGAAAAATTAGCCGGGCATGGTGGCGCATGCCTGTAGTCCCAGCTACTCGGGAGGCTGAGGCAGGAGGATCACTTAAGCCCAGGAGTTGGAGGTTGCTGTGAGCTAGGCTGACGCCACGGCACTCACTCTAGCAACAAAGCGAGACTCTGTCTCAAAAAAAAAAAAGGACTCCGTTCTCTGTGGCCAGCACCAGGTGAGCACCTACTCTGGGTGAGGGCAGGGCCTGGTTCCCGGTGTTGGTGGCAGCACTGTTTGCAGAGGAATCTTTGCCTGTGGAAAACACGGGCATTGGAGCGGCCTGCAGTGGCCAGGGGTGATTGAGAAGACATGTGCTTTGGACCTAAATATTTCAAAGCAGGTGATGTAGCTAAACCACTTACTAAAGGTATAGTCTGGCCTACGTTCATTTTTTTCTTTTCCTAACTTAGGAATAACTGTTATTTCAGCTTTGAGTAGAGATGAAAGAAGCGCACGTGGACAGGTATTCTTGGCCCCAGTCTTTACACTCAGGGCTTCCCAGAGTCTCTGGAAGACCCCGGTGTTTGCCACCGGGAAAGAGCTCCCACCACCCTTGGCCTGCGGGCTGCGTGGTGTTGGTCCCACTTCGTGGAGCTGTTGTGAGGGGCAGGCCCTTTAGCCTGCTGGGTGTGGTCAGAGGCCAGGTCTCACTGGCTGCTGCCGGAAGCTGGTTCGCAGTCTTGCTGTGGCCCTAGATGCAGCTGACCCGGCAGCCCCATGCTTAGGCCCAGGGCACCAGCCTTGGGTGCCTGCAGAAGGCCTCAGCCGGTGTCTGAATTGCGTGTAGATTGGAGTGTGAAGCTTCTGGATGCTCAACCCTTGGTGGGGATGCCGGATGTGCAGTTGTTCAGGCTGTGCACTGACCCCAGCCTCGACCTTCTAGGGCATCTGCCACAACAGGACGCTCCAGGCCAGCTCAGGAGCCGGCCGGTCACACTGGAGGAGGGACACGGGCCCCCATCTGAACAGTTGTTTTGGAGATTGACAAAGAGAGGACCCCCTCACTCCCTGTGGAGAGAATGAAATCTGCTTTTAGGGATTGTGACTGCTTTTATATTTTGAGTAGTTTAAGAAATTAGGTTTTCAAGTGAAAAAGACAATTCTAAGGTCATAGTCTGTTCTTAATGAGAGGGGGGCAGTATGTTTAACTTTTTAGTATTTAGTATTTTTACACCCCAAAGATTGCTTTTTACTTCTCTGAGTGATGGGCTATGGAGTAGAGAAGTGGGCATTCTGGAACTCTCTGGGGTCACTGCCAGGGGCTCTGCTCTGGCGTGTGGTGCGGGCTGACTGTGGGCAGCTCCCCGGGCGGTGCAGGGCGCTGTTTCCCTGGGGCCCTCGCCACGGCCCCGACGTGGTCTGCTCGGCCTGTCCCACACGGTTCCAGTGTCTCAGAGCAGGGCCCATTCATTTCTGTCTTCCTTCCCTTACATACTTCTACTGAGAAAAAAGTTTTCCAACAGAGAAATAGCACATTTAAAATTGGGGAAGTTTCCTGGTAGGGAGGGGAGGAGAGGAAAAAAAAGAGAAAAAAAAATTGGGGAAGTTGTGTGAAAGAAAGTCTAAAGAAGAAAGAAAATTCCCTTTCCCGCCTTTTTTTTCCTTCCAAGAAAAGTCAACCTTTAGTGTGTGCAGTTGCATTTATGTTTCTGGCCCCTTCAGATCTGGGTTCCCACAGCGTCCAGTCTGCTTGTGGGCCGTCATGGTGTGCTTGCGTGGGGGACGACCCCTGACGCAGCAAGGTTGCGGCGTGGGTGGATGAGGTGTGGGGTGTGCAGTGCAGCTGCTGGAGTAGCGCGGGGGGCGGGGGGGGGGGGCGTTGCCTGGGGACTGCCATGGGGTGGAGTCCCCGAGGCCAGTGCTGTCAGCAGTGGGGGCTTCTGTCCGGCCACCAGGGAAGCTCTGAGGAGTGGGGTGCTTAGTAGCCATCCCACTGGGAAGAGTGATTTTATGTTTGTTGACTATAACAACAAAAAGTTCTGGCTTGTGTTTTATATCTTTTTCTCCATGTTTCTGGCAGTTAATTTTACTATTTTACAAAAGTTTTCATCTGCCATGGATTGGCAAAACGGGAGGTACTGGCTGGGTCCTCCTGGATGGGAGTCTTGCCCTGGGCTCCTCGATGGCTGCGGTCCGTGGGCTTGCTGCCGTGGACGGGCTGGACGGCGTCTTGGGAGCTCTGCAGCCGCAGGCGGCAGCTCTGCCACGGAAGCACCTGCGTTGGGTCTAAAATAGCGGCTACTTTGGAAGGAAGCACCAGGACAGATTGAAAAATAAAAACTGCAGGTTTCGAAATGCTGTTACGTGGAAAGGCAGGGCCAGTGCTGTGCCTCCTGCCTGATTCTTGTCTCCGGTCACTTGGGCACGTGACTGAAGCCGCCTTTAGAGAGACCACCCTGAGTGCTACCTGACGTGCCGCTCACTCCTGCCCACTGAGCCGGTGCGGGTTTGTTTTAGTGAGACCGTGGCACGGGATGAGCGGGCTCCTTGCCGTGGAGCCCTTCCTGCTCCAGGCTCCACAGCCTGGAAGGACCCTCCTCTCGTGAGGTGGGGTGCACTACATCTGGGGGGCGGATCGGTTTGGATTGAAGGAGCTGAAGCAAAGAAAAATAGTGCTGGGAAGAAAATCTGGGTGCTCACAGGGCGGACGTCTCACCGCTTAGTCAGCGTGGTGTTCCGTGCGCTCTCAGACTCTTCTACAAGGTGCGTGCATTTATCAGACCAAATCAGTGTTCAGAGTGCGGCACTGTGAGACGTCTGCACAGCTCTGCCACCTTGGACACCCACCCCCTTACGCTCACCCCGCGCCTTGCAGGGTGCCGTCCCCTGGGCCGGGGTCTCTGCCCTGAAGCCTCCCAGGTGCGCAGAGCAGGCTCTTAGGAGTGGGGAGACTCCGCCAGCGTAGCTGACTTTTACTGTTTCTGTTCACTGTCACCATACTTATGTTTGGCAGAGGTCGAGCTGGGCATTATTTGAACTTGACTGTGCAGATTGTCACCGCGCACAGTGTCCCTGCTGCACGCCCTCCGCTTGCACCTGGAGTGACCGGGGTGGGGGGTGGGCAGAGGCTGTGGGTGTCCTGAGAGCACCTCCAGGGACACCTCCGTGGGCACGTGCTGAGACCCAGCGTGGGTGGTGGGGAGCTTGATTGTAAGTTTTTAGTTGGAAATAACTTCAAATTTACGCAGTGTTGCAAAAATAGGAGAACACAGAACACGCAGGCGGCTCTTTATCGAATCACCTGTCACTGACGTGTGATCCCACTTGTGTACTCTGCACGCACATGTGGCCCTTGCTGACACGTGTCGGGGCATGTGCCCAGTCACAGGCATGGCACCCCGGCAGCGAGCAGGAGGGACCAGGCACCCTCTGTAGCCTTCCCCTCTTCCCGCCTGGGCCCAGGCCGCCTGCTGCCGGTGACTGTCCCGTTTTGTTCTTGAGCTGCTCACATCTGGATGTTTCTGGAGCTTTGTCTGCTGTGACGCTAGTGATTTTGAAGGAGACAGCCATTCCTCCTCTTTGTTGTATATTGTTCTTCGTTTTGGCTTGTCTGGTGTTTCCTTGCAGCTCACTGAGGTTGTGTGGGTGTGGGGTGGGTGCCGTGTGTCTCCCTCACCTGGGCTCCTGGAAGCTTGCGACAGCCGCCCTTGCTGGCATTGACCGCGTTGCGGGTGTCTCTGCTGTTCGAGTTCCAGTGGCCTGGGGAGATTCCGGACCGCCGTCCCTGCTGCTCAGAGTCGACCCAGACTGTCATGGGTGCTTCCTGCTTTGTCAGGCTTTCCGGAAAGGTTTAGAAGAGCAGTGACCACCTCCAGCTTTTCTGTCCAGGGTCTGTCCCTTGTCTTACCCTTGTGTGCGTCTGTCCGTCAGTGGTGTGGGCTGGGAAGGCCTGTTTTTCAGAGTTGTCACCGCAGCAGGGCACGGGCAGGCGGGAGTTCTGGGCGTCTGGACCAGTCGCTTCTCACCAGTTTGCAGGGAGGGGTCCAGGCCAGCAGTGCAGTAGGATTTACGCTGTTTGCACTCTGCCAGGCTGGGCTGTCACCCTCTATCTCGGCTCCTGGTCACTTACCTGTGGCGAGAGCCCCAGGACAGCTGGTGGGGGCGCCGAACCTGCCCTCCACCTCGTGGTGAGCGTGGCTACCGTGGTGATGCCGAGGACCACGTGGACATCTCTGTGGACCAGAAGTGAGCGTGTGGTCTGGCGCACACTCGCCGTCCACAGCAGAGGCACACTCCGGGCTTTTCAGGCTCCGAGGGTAAAATGTGGCGTCCTGCGGGAAAAGACTGGTGCGCATATGACCCGAGTGGTCAGGAAGTGAGTCCTGTCCGGTACGACGACCAGACAGCGTGGGAAGCCCTAGAAAGGAAGGAGGACCGTTTCTGGGATCCCACACCTAGAAGTGACTTCTGGGGACCTTATGGGAGCTTTCTTCCAGTCCGTGCACGTGTGTAGGTAGAAATGTGTTTTAATGGCATTTTTCTACTTTCCATGATCTTTATATAAGAAGCTTTAAAATAAACTAGAGATTAACCTACTCAGAGTTACCAAATGTAACAGTTTTGTTTAAAGGAACAGTGATAATCGAAACCCACCTCACTGTTGGGACCCTCCAGCTCAGGAGCCCACCGTGTCCTCACACGTTTGGACTGGGGTCATCGCACCCATGTCCCTGTGGTTCTTCTGCTTGTGCACACGCACGGCAGCTCTCTCCTCAGCATACTCCTTGTCGCCGTCTCCGCGGCTCTAGCTTGTTCTGGCATCGGTGAGTCCAGCGTGTGCAGAAGGCGGGTGTCCCTGGTGATGGGTGGGTGGTGGCGACCCGCCTGTAGCGCGGGAGTCCCCTGGTGGAAGTCAGGGAGGGCTGTGCACGGGCGGCCGGAGTGACGGGTCCAGCCTGGCATGGGTTCCTGTGTGTCACGTGCTGTGGGCGCTCTGGGCGCCTCCTCCCACCTGCTGGCCTTGTGCGCGGTGCGGCTTGTTCCCTTGGGTTGGCTTATTGTTTCCTTTTTCCTGATATCTTTAAAAAATTCTTTTTTGATTCGGAAATCTTTAAAATAGAGAGAAGCCACCTGGCCAGTCTTCCTTCACCTGCTCCTGCCTTTCCTTGTTTGAAGCGAGTCCCCGTCGTGCAATTCCGTGTATAAAGTCTTAAAAACAACCAGTTTTGTAGCGTCTGATGAACTGGACTGTTAGTTTCCATTTGCTAGTCAGGGTTCCCAGGTTACCTGGTGGCTTAGTGCTCTGCGTGCTGCGGGGTTTCCCGGCGTGTGCACTGCAGCCTCCTGCCTCAGCCTCCAGACGCACGCTGAGACGTCTGCAGTGTCGTAATAAAATTCATGATTTTCTCCATAAAAATCTATTAGATTTATTTCTAGGTAACTTGTTTTGTTAACTTAATCTTTTAAAAAATTGACCTTTTTTTTTTTAGCTGTTTATAAAGATACAAGTTTTTGTTTTTGTTTCAGAGTGGCACAATACATTGTAGGATTCTCTTGGATTTTTGACCACAGTCTCTGTGAAAAATGACAGTTTGGGTAGACTTTTTATTTAACTTTTTTTTTTTTCTATATATATTTTTAGTTGGCCAGATAATTTCTTTCTATTTTTAGTAGAGATGGGGTCTCGCTCTTGCTCAGGCTGGTCTCGAACTCCTGACCTTGAGCGATCCACCCGCCTCGGCCTCCCAGAGAGCTAGGATTACAGGCGTGAGCCACCGCGCCCGGCCTTGGGTAGACTTTTTAAATCCTTCTGTTTCTCTTCTCAGAACTGAGCTCAGACTGGGCCTGCTGGCCGGGGTTCATCTGGAGGGTGATGGTGACATCCTTGCCTTGGGCCTGGCGATTTGAGGGGATCGCCACTGGGCTTGTAGGATTTTGTAAATGCGCTCTTATTTCTGCCTCTCCAGTAGTTTTTAATATTAATGCATTTTAAATTTTTTGAATGATCTGTGTTTTTGAGAGGAATTTTTAATACATTAACACTGTAGGTTTTAATATATTTAAAAACTGGTAGGTTGATACATACCAAATAATGTGTGCACCATGGATGTAAATGATACCAAATGGCACCCACGGCCCACCCACAGCCTCAGAGTAGGAGACCCAGCACCCTGCGTGGGCCTGCGGGCCCCGTGCGGCCCCCACTTCTGCTGCCAGTGGGAGAATTTCATCGGTTTTTTCGTTTGTTTAATAGCTTTTCTAAGATACGAAGTTTTCCCTCCCCCCCAACCCACGGTTTTGCTTTCCGAGTTCTCAGTTACCTGCGGTCAGTTGTGGTCTGAAAATATTAAATAGAGAATTTCAGACATAAGCAATTGGTAAGTTTTAAATTGCATGCTGTTCTGAGTAGTGTGAGGAACTCTGAAGTCATCCTGAATGCCTGGGATGTGGGTCATCCCCCGTCCAGGGGTGTAGATGCTCCCTGCCTGTGAGTCACTTAGTTGCCAATACCAACAACCCCGCTAGCGTTTGGTACCATCCAAGGTTTCAGGCACCCCCTGGGGGTCTTGGAACAGACCCCGCCCTTGGATGGAGAGACTGCTGTAATCCACACACCATAAAATTTACCATTGGAGTGTGCAAGTCAGTGGATTTTAGTGTGTTCGCAGAACTGTGCGTTTATCACCACAACCAATTTTAGAACATTTTCATCACCCCGGAAAGAAACCACATACCCCATAACCACCGCCCCCTGACCTCCCACCTTCTCACTCTCCTGCCGCTGCAGCCACTGATCTGCTTTCTGTCCTCATGGTTTTGCCTGGTCTGGGCATTCATGTGGATGGAATCGTGCAACGTTTGTCTGTACTGATGTCTTTAGTGCAGCATGGTTTCAAGGTCCATCCGTGGCGTGGCATGGCGTGGCGTTTGTCAGCGCTTCGTGCCTTGTTATGGCTGAATGAGATTCCTTCGTAGGATGGACCACATTTAAACAAATGTACTCATCTATTGGTGGATGTTTGGGCTGTCTCTACTTTTTGGCTATTACTGCATAATGCTGCTCTGAACACTGTGTAACAGTTTTAGGCGAATGTGTGTTTTCATTTCTCTTGGACACATTCCTAGGAGTGGAGCTGCTGGGCCGAAGGGCAGCTCTGTGTTTGCCAGGGCAGCTGCGCCATGTTGCATCTTCCGTGGCCATCCTGTGCTGCAGAGTGATAACCCGTGTGGTTTTGATTTGAGGTTCCCTGATAGCCGAGATGTTGAGCATCTTTGTGCACATTGTCCTGGCTGTTTGTGTATCTTCTTTGGAGAAAAGTCTATTCAGAGCTTTTGCCGTTTTTTCATTGTTATCTGACTACTTCTTGCTGTTAAAAGAGTTCTTTATATTTTCTGGCTCCTGGACTCACTAATAAGACGTGATTTGCAGATATTTCCACCTATTCTATGGCTTGTCTTTTCATCTGATGTATGGTGTCCTTGGACGCACAGAAGCTCTTAGTTCTGATGGAGTCCAGTTCATCTGTCCCTCTGCGTGGTCGTGCTTGTTCATGTCTAAGAAGGCTTTGCCCAACCCAGGTCATTTAATGGGCACTTGTGCACTTCCTTGGAGCCTTTAGGTTTGGCAACAAGTCGTGCCGGGGCTCTCCCGGGCTCACAGAGCCTCATCTGTCTGAACGCACACCACTTCCTTCCCTTCCTCACAAGGAACAACTCTGTGTTTTCATGGTGTGAGTGTTGGGCACAGCTGGAGCACAGGTGGGCACAGTAGGAGCACCTGCCTTCTCCTCGGCCATGTGTTGTGCTGCCCACACCTCCGCCAGGCCGTGCTCCTGAGGCCCCGTGGCCTTGCCAGCACTGTGTGTCGTCAGACTTTTAAGTTTGCTAACCTGGTGGGGCTAAAGTGGCATTTCATTGTGGTCTTAAACAGCGTTTCCCGGGACACAGAAAGGACGTACAGCTTTTCGTGTATTCACTAGCTGTTGGTGTCCTGTGGTTTCTGCCTGGTGGCTGTCTTGCCTCTGTGAGCCAGCCTAGCTGTGACATGGGTCGTGGCCGGAGCCAGACAGCCGGGTTAGACTCCTGGTCTGGCTGCTTTCCTGCTCTGTGACCATTTTGGGCCTCAGCGTCCCTGTCTGTGAGTGGAGGTCACGGTGGCACCCTCCTGGGCAGTGTGAGGTGCAACTGAAGCACGGCTGCTCGAGGATCACGCTTCCCCGTTGCACACTGGGTGCTGCTAATGTCGTCTTCCATCGTCTTGTTAGGATTGTGTCTTTCAAAGACAATTTATTTTTATTTTATTTTATTTTGTTTTTTGAGACAGAGTCTCACTCTGTTGCCCGGGCTAGAGTGAGTGCCGTGGCGTCAGCCTAGCTCACAGCAACCTCAAACTCCTGGGCTCAAGCGATCCTCCTGCCTCAGCCTCCCGAGTAGCTGGGACTACAGGCATGCGCCACCATGCCCGGCTAATTTTTTCTATATATATTTTTAGTTGGCCAGATAATTTCTT
>CM052440.1:693115-713168 GCA_028533085.1 Varecia variegata
ACTCAGGCTGGTCTCGAACTCCTGAGCTCAAACAATCCGCCCGCCTCGGCCTCCCAAGTGCTAGGATTACAGGCGTGAGCCACTGCGCCCAGCCTCATATCTTGTTTAATCCTTCTCTGAGGGCCTGAAGATTTTCTGCTAAAGCTTTTGTTTGGCCCCTCCCTCCCCTGGGCTCTGCCTCCCCCACTCTGGCCTTGCTGACCATCTGGTACCTGGAGTCCTTGCCGTGGCTGCCCCCCAGCGGAGGGGAAGCCCCCTGGGCTGGGGTCTCCGCTTGCTCCTGGAAGGGTCGTGGTGTCCCAATGGCAGCCTGGCCATCGGAAGTGCCCAGAAGTCACTGTTAGTGGAAATTGCTCACATTCAAGTCTTCAGTCCCCTTGGGGGGGGCAGGGTTGTCACGAGGTAAGAGGACAGTTTTATTTTTTTACTGTGGCTTGCCATTTGTTCTAGTGTCATTCACTGAGCAGTTTCTCTGCTCCCTGGAGGTGCCTAACCTCTCAGTTCCCCGTGTGGGTGGGTCTGTGTCCACGCAGGCCCGACACTGCCGCCCTGCCGCCCTGCCACCCTGCGCTGCGCGTCTGAGCCGTGTCCACATCTGCTAGGGCGAGTCTTGCCACGTGTGTGGCAGGTGTGGACCTGGGCTCTTAGTTACGAATTTTGGAGTCATCTTGTCAGCTTTCTTGACAAACTCTCTATGGAATTTGGAAATTCCATGGACTCTACAGATGAATTTGAGATAATTTACGTATTTACAATATTTTGTCTTTCTCTGACACTGTTTCAATCTGAGTGTCTCCACTTGGACTCTCTTTATTGTCATTCAGTAGTGTTGTCACTTCTCCGTCTGTTGGCACATTCGTAGAATGCCCCGGCAGTCTCAGGGAGCTTTTCCAGGACCCTTCACCTGCTCCTTTGTCCTCACAGTTTGAGATGCAGAGCGGTCTGTTCACAGACTGTGCAGTATCGAGACCACACTGTGTTCTGGGATCGGCTCCCCTTGGTCAGGTGTGTCCTGATCACTTGGTCTGCTCACTTTGTCTCACAGGCTCTGCATGCATGCCACCCTCTCCCCGCGGTGTGGGACACTGGCCTCGCCAGGAGGTGGGCTGCGTCTCCCCTGTCTCTGTAGCTGTGGGCGTGAGTCTGGGCTGACAGACGTCTCATGGTCACCCTCCTCTACAGAGTCATCTCTTCCTTTGTTCTTTTGGGGGTGGGTGTAGATTTTAAAGTATTGATTCTGTTTCTCAATTTTGGTAAATTACATTTTTCTATAGACTTATTTTACATCTTAAGTTTTCAGATTTATTAGTATAAAGATATTTGTGATATTAATTTTTTTTTTTTTTTTGAGACAGAGTCTCGCTCTGTTGCCCACGCTAGAGTACCATGGCGTCAGCCTAGCTCACAGCAACCTCAAACTCCTGGGCTCAAGCAATCCTCCTGCCTCAGCCTTCCGGGTAGCTGGGACTACAGGCATGCGCCACCATGTCCGGCTAATTTTTCTATATATATATTTTTAGCTGTCCAGATCATTTCTTTTGGTTTTTAGTAGAGATGGGGTCTCGCTCTTGCTCAGCTGGTCTTGAACTCCTGACCTCGAGCAATCCACCCGCCTCGGCCTCTCAGAGTGCTAGGATTACATGTGATACTAATTTTTAATTGGATTTCTTTTTGGAAAAATCTTTTCCATTTCTAACATTGTTTTTGTCTTCTCTCTTTCTTGACTAATGCTTACCAAAGTTTACTAGTCTTTTCAAAGAACAGCGTTTGGTTTTGTTTATTTGTTTTTTAGAGACAGGGTCTTGCTCTGTGGCTAGGCTGGAGTGCAGTGGCACGATCACAGCTCACTGCAGCCTTGAACTCCTGGGCTCAGGCCATCTTCCTGCCTCAGTCTGTGAGTTGCTGGGACGACCGGCGCCACCAGGCCTGGCTAATTTTCCCATTTTTGTAGAGACGAGGTCTTGCTGTGTGGCCCAAGCTAACAACGTTTTCGTTTTGTTGAGACTCTTGCGCTTCTTGTTTCTGTGCCACTTGTTTTACCTGCCGTCATCTTCCACACTCTCCCGCCCCTCCCGTGGGGGGCCCGTGGGGCTGTTCTTCACTTGTTGTCCACTTACCATCTGTGATGTGTCCCTGACTGTTTAATTCTCCTCATTTTCTTATATACATTGTAATTTCTTTTACTCACTCAAGAAGCATGTGTTTTAAACTATTGACTTGTGTCACTTGCATGTGGGCGGAGGACATGGCTGCATCGCACTCACTCATGCTTTGACGTTTGTTGAGGCTTTACAGAATAATATGTTGTAAATTTCTGTAAGTATTTCATTTCTGCTTGGGAATGATGTGTGCTCTTTATTTGATGCAACATTCTGTATGAGCCTGTTGGATCAGATGTATAAAGCACATTTTTTATATCCTTAATTTATTTTTTGCTTATGGGTTTCATTAGAGTTGTAGGTTTGACAATTCTCATTGTAGTTCCTCGAGGTTTTGCATTTGATGTCTTCAAGATTTCCTGTTGGATGGTCCATACAAATTTGGAATTTGGTGGATTCCTCTGTCACTCTGTAGTGACCCTCCGTACTCGGTGACGAGACTGCCTGGCTCAGCTTCTGCTCAGTCGGTGGGACGGTGGGACGCATGGACCTCTGCTCCCATGCACCCGGCGTCTCCCCGTCCGCTTCAGCCTTTCTGTGGTCTTGTAAAATGAATTTTTTTCAATTTGACAAATTCTCTTAATTAGCGAGTTTATCCATTAACTTTTACCAGATTACTGATGTATTTGGATTTATTTCTATAACTCGTTTTTTTCTTGATGTATTGTTTCAGATTTTTTTCTTTTCTGGAGCAGGGGCATTTTTCCTCTTTTACTCATTTGGAAGGTATACATTCCATTTAAACTTTTTATTTTTAAAATATTTTATTGTAAAATACGCGTAACATTTACCATCTTAACCATTTTTAAGTGCACAGTTCACTGGCATTAAGCATATTCATCACACAGTTGTGCAACCGTCACCACCGTCCGTCCCCAGAACTTCCTCATAACCTCAACAGACTGTCCCAACTGAACACTAACTCCCCACTTCCCCTCCCCCATTCCACACTCCGTTTCTGTGAATTTGATCACTGTAGGTCCCTCATGTACCTAGAATAAACAGTGTTTGTCCTTTTGCGTCTGGATTATTTCCCTGAGCACTTTTTCAGGATTTACCCACGTTGTAGCATGTACTGGAATTTCCTTCCCTTTCAAGGTTGAATACTGGTCCATTGCATCCATCACATTTTGCTTTTCCATCCGTCCACCGATGGGCATGTGGGTTGCTTCCTGTTTCAGCTATCGTGAATACTGTTGTTAAGAACACGGGCGTGTAAGTACCTGCTTGCTTTCCTGTTCTCATTTCTTTTGGGTGATCGTGATGGCCGTCCTAGCTTAATTTTCTGAGGAGCCACTGTACTGTTGCCCACGGTGGCCACACCACTTCACAGTCCCACCACCAGGGCACCAGGTTCCCGTTTTCCACGTCCTGGCCGACAGTTACTGTCTTTGTTTTATTTTTTGATAGTAGCTATCCTGATGAGTGTGAGGTGGTATCTCATGGTTTTGATTTGCATTTCTCTAATGATTATTTTATTTTTTTATTTTTTTTTATTTTTATTTTTTTGAGACAGAGTCTCGCTTTGTTGCCCGGGCTAGAATGAGTGCCGTGGCGTCAGCCTAGCTCACAGCAACCTCAAACTCCTGGGCTTAAGCGATCCTACTGCCTCAGCCTCCTGAGTAGCTGGGACTACAGGCATGCACCACCATGCCCGGCTAATTTTTTCTATATATATTTTTAGTTGGCCAGATCATTTCTTTCTATTTTTTTAGTAGAGACGGGGTCTCGCTCTTGCTCAGGCTGGTCTCGAACTCCTGACCTCGAGCGATCCACCCGCCTCGGCCTCCCAGAGTGCTAGGATTACAGGCGTGAGCCACCACGCCCGGCCTCTCTAATGATTATTGATGTTGACCATCTTTTCATGTGTTTATTTACCATTTGTATGTCTTCTTTGGAGAATTGTTCAGGTCTTTTGCCCGTTTTTGAATTGGGTTTATTTTTTGTTGAATTTTAGTTGTTCTCTGTATATTATGGACATTAATCCCTTATCAGATACATGATTGCAAATATTTCCTCTCATTTTGTGGGTTGCCTTTTATTTTGCTGATACTGTCTTTTTTTTTTGAGACAGAGTCTCACTCTGTTGCTCTGGCTGTAGTGCAGTGGAATCATTATAGCTCACAGCAACCCCCAACTCCTGGGCTCATGTGATCCTCCTGCCTTGGACTCCTGAATAGCTGGGACTACAGGCGTGTGCCACCATCCACCGCTGATTTTTCTATTTTTTGTAGAGATGGAGTCTCGCTCTTGCTGCGTCTGGTCTTGAACTCCTGAACTCGGGGGATCCTCCTGCCTCGGCCTCCCAGAGTGCTGAGATTACAGGCGTGAGCCACCACGCCCAGCCCTATGTTTTCTAATAACAGTTTTAGAATTTTAGGCCTTACATTTAGGTCTTTGATTAATTTTGAGTCAATTTTTGTATATAAAGTGAGATAAGGGTCCAATTTCTTTTTTTGCCATGTGGATATCAGCATCACTTGTTGAAAAGATTGCTCTTTCCACACTGAATGGTCTTGGCCTCCTTGTCAGCAATGATGTGACTGTGCACGTGAGGATTTGTTTCTAGGCTGTTCCACGGGCCTGTGTGTCTGTTAGCTGGTGTCCCACCCTGGTTCGATTGCCGCAGCTTTGCAGGAACTGTGAGCCTGCCAGCTTTCTTGTTTTTCAAGATTGTGTCGGCTATCTGGGGTACCTTGGGGTTCCATAGGAATTTTTAGAGTGGGTTTTTCTGTTTCTGCAAAATATTATTGGGATTTTGATGGAGATTGTACTGAATCTGTAGATCACTTTGGGTGGTATTGACGTCGTGACAATGGTTAGTCTCCTCTCCATGCATTCCGGTGCAGTTGTCTCGGTGGTCCCGTTAGAGTGTTGCTGTGTCAGCACGTGTGCTTGACTGCAAGTCCCAGTGTCTTCCCTGCTTGGACAATCCGAGGGACATTGATGTTGGGACTTTGGTGACTTCCTTTCCCTGTAGGGGCTTTTCTCCCTGTGTTTATTCAGACTTGTGTGTCACCCCTCAGGTGGGCAGACACAGGAGCTTGTCACACTTGCTTTTGTGGCATCTCAGTCCAGCCTTTGGTCCACAGAAAGGATCACTTTCTGTGTTTCTAATATTTATGTCTTTGCTTAGTTCTCTTATTTGGGGTCTGTTTTCCCTGGACTCTTGTGTTGGAGCTGAGGTGGGGGCTCAAGTCTTCTCACCCGGGAAGCTGCTCTTCCATCCTCTTCCCACTCCACCTGATTCTGGGTTCTTTTGACTCGTTTGCTCACATGAGCCCCCCCAAAATAATTTTGAGAAGTTGTTAATGCCTTCCACATTTTTGATTTGGAATCTAGCATTTTTCACCCCAAGGTCAAATAGTGGAAAGGCAAATTTCTGGAATGTTGGAAGTGGATGTCACTTTGGACAGTGACCCAGAGGGTCTGGACAGCTTGGCATTGCCCTGTACCTCCACCTGGGACACGTGGCCCTCACCCACACCTGCTTCTGCCACCCACTGTCCTTGCACTAATCCATGTGCCAGCCACACTGGGCCTCAGAATGAGGTTCCTTCCTGTTTGGGTTGTTAACGTTGTTAGTACACATTCAGCAAATACACAACTTGAAAATTCTTACTAAGTGACGTTTAACGTGGATGCATCTCTTAATGAAATGAGGTTTTAAAAAGACAAGTTAGTGTTTCCATGGATGAATAGTATTTACTGTTAGAATGAGAGAGATTCACCCTTAATTCTGCTTATAGTTTTTGTTTTTATAAACATAAGTTCTGGAAAGTTCATCACATATGTAAGTAGACTGTGTAAGCAGTTTTGTTGTAACAATGTACTCAATTTTTAAATTTCCTTCCAAGTTATACCAAAAATCCCAAACTCATGTGTATCAGCTGATCTCCAGCTTGATCCTCCTTAAATTTTGCCAGAAGCTAAAAATGGGCAGTCTCAGTCCTGTAGAAAAGTTATTAGGTTATTAAGTATGAAATGTCCAGTTTTCTTAAGTGCTGAGTTTGACAGTGGGTATCTCTGACATTTCACTTTGACACGTCTTGTTTTATGTTTATTGTGATAGTGCATCCTCAGTCTTTCAGATGCATGTTTTGGCTTGTAATTATCTTTCAAAAATTTTTTCAAAGCGATTTTTGTAAAACCATGGATAAATGAAGTGAAAAATTCATATTATTTTCAAATATTAGTTCTATCATGGAAGCAGTGCTGTGCAGACAACTCAAAATATCAACGAAGTGTCTGGGAAGGATGTGGCTAATGAACGCACAGTACGTCGATGGTTTGAGAAGTTCTGTTCTGGTGATTTTAATTTTGAAAATGAGCCACGTGGGCGACCTGAGACCAAGGTGGATAGTGATGAGCTAAAAGGTGTCATGGAAGCAAATCCATCTCAGCTTACACCTGAATTAGCAGCAAAGTTTGACGTTACTATTCTGACAATATTGGACCATTGGAAACAAAGGGGCAAGGTAAAGAAGCTGGGTAGATGGGTTTTGTGTGAATTCAACAAGCATCAGAAGAGAAATCATCTCGAAGCTTGCTTTTCCCTTTGCTGTCATGACATAAAGGCATTTGTATTGTTACATGTGATGAAAAATGGATTCTTTTTGACAATCACAAGCATTGGGCACAATGGTTGGATAAAGATGAAGTGCCGGAACACAGTCCAAAACCGAATATTCATCAAAAAAAGCTACTGGTGTCTGTTTGGTGGTCCAGCGCTGGTATTACCCACTACAAGTTCATGAAACCTGGACAATCGATTACAGAGGATGTCTACTGCAACCAGTTGGATGAAATGATGAGGATGCTTGTGATTAATCAGCTGAGATTGGTCCATAGAGACAGGGCAATCCTCTTGCAAGACAGCACTCAACACATGTCACACAAGCAACACTGCTCAAACCACAGAAGCTACACTTGGAAACTCTCTGTCATCGACTGTATTCACCAGACCTTGCATCAACCGACTACCACTTCTTCCAAGCTTTGGACCACTTCTTGCAAGGAAAAGTATTCAGTTCTCCACAAGCTGTGGGAAACGTCTTTCGTGATTTCATCACTACTCACTCTCCAGGCTTCTTCACTGCTGGCATAAACAAGCTACTGTTAAGACGGCAAAACTGTGTTGATAGTTTAGGCACATACTTTGATTAACTGTACTGCTTCTTGTTTGAGATTTAATAAACTAAACTTCTGATTTGAATCCGATATGTCGTATTTAATGACCTGATAGAATAACATGGCATTGCGAGTCATTTGCTGTTTCCATGTCTGATGTATCTCCAAAGGATTTGTCACCAAATCTTACCATGTGTATTTCACTTGTGCTTGTGAATCTTTGAAGGTACCTCACTTATTGCATGTATTCAGAAAGGCTTGAGCAAATCTTCAGTATACTCTTGGCACTACCATTTGTTTTTATTTTTGTTTTCTTTGAGATGAGGTCTTGCTGTGTTGCCCATGCTGGTCTCAAGCTCCTGGGCTCAAGTGATCCTTATGCCTCAGCCTGTTGAGTAGCTGGGACTGTAGGCCTGCACCACTGTGCCTGGCTCTAAATTTTTAAAGTATTTTTATCAAAGCCTTGTGCTTACAACCTGTGGGCTGTTCACATGTCCAGAAATTCTGACTCTGGAAAAGAAGGTGTCTTGTTTTATGAGGTTAGAGTCTTTCTGTATAAGCTTATTGCCATAGCATTTCTTTGGATTTTCAAATTGTTAGAAGATATATCTGTGTTGCCTCATTTGATCATTAAAATAACCCTGAGTGTGTACACTAGCATGAAAAGAATCTGTATTCCTGTTAAAATGTATGGAACATTTTAACAGGTTTGTGTAGTTTACAGCCTGTGAGTTATGCCACACTCCAAAACCAGCAGCCCAAGAGATAACCAGGTCCAGCCAGCCTGACCTGCCGAGGAGCAGCCTTGTGCGGGGCCTTTGGTCAGAGCTGGGGTGTGCCCAGCTTGTTTCTGCTGGAGCCCGCCCTGCGCCCCTCCGTCATCGGTCGGCCATTGGGAGGTGGCCGCATGGGCAGGTGTCTAGCCTCGAGCGTGCAGACCTGCTGGCCCTCAGTGGTGGGCAGGGTGTGGATGCCCTAGCAGTGGGTTCCACATTTGCATGGGAGCTCTTGGCACCTTCCCTGTCAGTCTGGATCCTTTGGGCCACTCTTGCAAAGCCCCTGACAGGGTTCCCAGTGTGGACTTGGCCTTGAAGTTGGTTCCTAGTTTGGTTGGCGTCCTGCAGGGCCACACTCAAGCCACATCCTGCCAAAGAGGTGGCATGGGGTGTCCGCATGGTGTTGGAGAGATGCTGACGACGTGCCCGTGAGGGCAGTATCTCCTGCAGAACTCAGCCAGGAGCTGACAGCCCCTTGTTTGGAGCAAATCTTGGGGACAAACTGGAATTGTCAGGGCTGGCATTTTTGTTCATTGATTATTCTGTAAAACTTCTGATTTGTATTCTTTTAAAAATTTGATTTTAAAATCCCTTAATTTTTGTTGTGAAATTTTGAAATTTGGTGCAAAATGAGGAATGACTCCTTTTTGCATTTTGTGTTTTTGTTCTGTTAAAGTTTTGGTTTATGATCGAATTTGTGTTAATTTTTAGTGTCCTTGTGAGGCAAGGTGATGAATCATTTTTTGTTTCAGCAGGAAGGACAATAACAGTGACATGAAAGGTTTCTGATTAGTCTTGAATGGTTTTCAGATTGTCATCTTTTCCCCTCATGCAAATGTTTTTACCACTTTGCACTTTGTAGTCCCCAAAAGGATGATGAAACTTGCTGATGTCTGTGGTCATTGCAGCGGGAGCAGCAGCTGCTCTCGCCCCAGCTCTGCCCCGTCGCTGCCTCTGGCCCGAGTTGTCTCTTCTCGCTTTGGAGGTGATGAGAACTGGTGCCCACTTCTCTGTCCCTCCCGAGGGTGAGCAGTGGTCTGGGATTTGGCCACGTCGGAGCCGAGGGAGCTTTTGTGAGACAGTGGAGGTCAGCTGTGCAGGTAGGGTGACACGGAAAGAATTAAAAAGAAATTTAAAGCTTTGCTCACCATACTTTCTTTCTAGATATTTATCTGATAAATGTTTTAGTGACTTAAAAGCGGATGAAATCTTTAAATAATTGGAGATTGTGAACTTTGTTTCAGCAGTACCAGGGATAGTAGAAATTACGTGTCATGGCTTAGGGAGAAAAATAAAGTGAACACATGGTTTTATTAAAAGTAACAGTGTTATTTCTCGTTTCCATGATGAAAGCATTTTAATATACTGCTTCATAGCTAAACTGTGAGTTTTTCCATGTTTTAGATTAAATAGGATTGCGAATCAGGTGTCCATTCAGCGGAAGAAGCAGTTTGTGGAGCGAGCCCACAGCTACTGGTTGCTCAAAAGGCTGTCTAGGAATGGCGCCCCCCTGCTGCGGCGGCTCCAGTCCAGCCTGCAGTCCCAGAGAAACACGCAGCAGGTATGTGGCGCGGCCTCCATAGACCTCTCCGTCTCTCGCCCTCCGACGTCCTCCTGACCCACTGACCAGACGTGGCACCTCCAGGGAGAGGGTGCCTGGGGCAGGCTGACGGGCCCTGACACCTGGGCCCAGGGCCCAGAATTGCAGGAGTGGGTTCGTGCGGCCTGGCTGCGACCTGGGCTGTGCAGGCCTCTGAGCCGTGCTTACTGCCTGGGGCTGGGTCCTTCCTCACTGTGCCCAGCTCTGGGCAGCTCTGGGGACGGAGGGGATGCCCAGGGATGCCACTGCCACTTTGGTTGTTGGGGGTGGGGCCAGCAGGAGGTGGTGCCTGATGGGCCTGTGTGCTGGACCCAGGGTTTGGGTTTTGGAGCCACAAGGAATGATTTATTTTTAGGGCCTTACCCTGAGGGCTGGTTGAGCCTTGAAACAGTGGGGAGGGAGGGGCCGTGAGAGCCGAGATGGACAAGGGGGAGCTGGAATCTTCCTTTTTTTTTTTTTTTGAGACAGAGTCTCACTCTGTTGCCCAGGCTAGAGTGCCGTGGCGTCAGCCTAGCTCACAGCAACCTCACACTCCTGGGCTCAAGCAATCCTTCTGCCTCAGCCTCCCAAGTAGCTGGGACTACAGGCATGCGCCACCTTGCCTGGCCAATTTTTTCTATATATTTTTAGTTGTTCAGCTAATTTCTTTCTATTTTTAGTAGAGACAGAGTCTCACTCTTGCTCAGGCTGGTGTCGAACTCCTGAGCTCAAACGATCCACCCGCCTCGGCCTCCCAGAGTGCTAGGATTACAGGCGTGAGTCACCGTGCCCGGCCTGGAATCTTCCTTTTTAAAACAACAGACCCAAACAACCGTACATTTTAGTAGTCTTAGTAGTCAATTTAGGTTTACAGAATCACCTGATACTATAAAACAGTTCTGAAAGGATGGATTCACAAAGGAAAGAATTGGCTACTATGAGATGTCACAAAAATAAATTGAAAACAAAAGTGGGTCTTTTTCACACTGCTCACTGGTTTTGGTAGGGAATGGCTGGTCTTGTGGCCTCCTCCCCTGCAGCGCACTGCGGGGGCACCTCCAGGGGCTGGGGGCTAGGAGGACTCCACAGAGCCTATGGACTCCCTTTTTACTACAACCTTGGGCACAAAACAGATTTTCTAAACTGCTTCAAAACGGCCACTCTCGTTCTGAGAGAAGCCCCAGCCTGCAGTGTTCATAGCTGGATCCCTGTGGCTGCCGGGGCTTCTGTCTCAGAGGCACTGCTACAGAACCAGCACCGGGTTCTGATGCCCGAAGTGAGCTCGGTTAAGCACCTGGGGCCGCTGCCGTCCTCCATGGGGTCCCCAGGCCTGCTCTGTAGCAGCCGTGAGTGAACGGTGGGCTGCTCTCTGGGTCCAGCAGGGTCCAGCTTGTGGGTCCCATTATGGTGGTGGAGTCCTCATTGCCCACAGGGACCGTGGGGCAGTGACTTCTTAGTGCCACGGGTGTGTTTGGCCATGGAGTGTTCTGGGGCCTCTCGGGCGTCCAGCCCTTAGGTCGCCTCTCCACTGTGTTCTGTGGGGCCGGCCGTGGCACGTCTGTCCAGGGGAATCGACCGCCTGGGAGGCTGCTCAGGTTTGTAGGTCGGCCCCCTACGGAGTAAGAAGGCTGTATTTAAAAGTGCCTGGCGCAGAGTAGAGGCTTAGGTGAATACTTTGTGGTTGAATGAGTCAGCTACGTTTTCCATCGCATGGTGTGAGACGTCGGTCGCTGGTCATCTCTCTGCCATCCCTTTCACACTGCAGCGCCCCAGGGGGCCTCCGGCACGTGGGAAAAGGGGCTTTAAGACGTGAAGTTGGGATGTGGCGAGCAGTGTGGGGGGAGAGGGTGTGGTGGGCTGGGGCTTTAGTCTTCACTCCAGTGGTGGGAAATGGAAGAGAGGGCTGTGATGGGAGGAACGGAGAATCCAGACCTCAGAGCTCGTCTGGGGCTGACGGACGCCATGGGACGAGCCACAAAAGTCAGAGTCTCTATAAAGTGATGCTGTGGCCCTACGGTGGCTGTCCATCTGGGGGGCTCACTGGAGTAGTGCGAGCCAAGGTCTTCCGCAGCAGAGTTCGTGGGCCAGTGGGCAGGGCTGTGAGGGCCAGGGTGCAGCCTGAGAACCCAGCAGACCCGGCCTGAGGGCCTTGCAGCAGCCGGGAGCTGCAGCCGCCCACAGCGGTCGTGAGAGCAGGGAGCAGGGGCAGCTCGCCTTGCAGAGGGCCAGGGCCTCGCAAAGACGGCAGAGCCCGAGAGCCCCGAAGGTGCCCCTGGGTTGGCAGGGGCATCGGGGGAGGGGAGAGACTGTGCTTCCCCATCAGCCCAGCGAGGGACTTTCAAGGCTTGGTGTGGTTTCATGTTTTTTGAAACTTTAGAAATACTTGATGTCAGCATTTGATTCACGCGTATGTGTGTGCGTGTGCGTGTGCGTGCACACGTCACCCTCTGCCAGGCCCTGAAGAGGACAAGCAAGGCCCCTTGCCCTGGTGACTAGGGTAGGCAGGTGCCACCCCCGGCTGCACTCTGTCCTGGTTGTGTGGGCAGGGTCCCCACAGGCTCTGGGTGGGTTAAGGCAGGCTCCTTCCTAGGGCCTTCCCACCGCTGTGTGTGGTGGGCACTGCGGGTGCACCGTGGGGGCGTGGCACGTAGCTCTGGGCGTGTGGCGGTGTGTCTGCCTGCACACACAGGGTGGCACCTCTCCAGTGCCTGCTGCCTTCGTCTGCCTTCCTGTCCTGGGAGTGTGTCCCCCAGCTCGCTTTTGGGGTGTCTGTCCTTGGAGCAGTGTGGGGTGCTGCTGTGCGGCTTGTACGGCCTCTGCCCGTCCCGCGCCCCTGCAGATGGCACTGGGCTCAGCAGAGGAGCCTGGCCCTGTTGCTGGGAGGCCTGGGGCTGGGGGTGCTGGACCTGCTGCCCTTGGGGTGTTACGCTCTTGGCAGTGTCCCAGGACCCGAGTGGACACCCCGAGTGGCCTGTCCCTGCCGCACAGGGGGTTTCATCTGACTGCAGGACTCCGGCCACCCTCATCCCAGCCCTGCGTCTCCTCCCTCTGTGTTTGGAGCAGAAGCCCGTGGCGCTGGCGTTTATTCCCGGCGTTGGGCGACCGCTTCTGCGCTTTTGCTTCTTAGAGATCTCTTCACCTCTGTCCTGCTGTAGGAGTCTGATGCTTACGTGGGAAATAACGAGCACGCCAGGGCAGAGGAAGGACACCTGGTGCTTTTGAGTGGACGAGGCTGCCTGCGTCGGGGGGTCCTTTTGTCACGGAGCAGCCACGTGCGGGAGGAGGAGTGCGGGGCCCTCGCAGCCAGGTCAGGGAGCAGCAAGTTTGCTGTCAGCAAAGGCGGCTTGTGGGTGTTACCAGGTTTCTTCCACTTCCCACGAGATTCCCAGGCCAAACATCTTCTGGTGAATGTTTTCAGAAGCTCTCTTTCAAACAGATGGATAAAGTGATTTTCACATGATTTTTTTTAAAGAGACAGGGTCTGACTCTGTCCCCCAGGCTGGAGAGCAGCAGCATCATCTCGGCTCCCTGCAGCTCACACTCCTGGGCTCAGGAGATCCGCCTGCTTCAGCCTCCCAAAGTGCTGGGACTACAGATGGGAGCCCCTGCACCCTGCCTGGGAATTTGGTTTTTGAATTCACCTTTTTATGTATTTACTGCTCTGTGTGGATGTTACTGCTCTGTGCTGGGATTTACTGCTCTGTGTGTGCTACTGTTAACCCAGATTTCGTGCCTGAGTTCTCAGTAACATTAAGATCAACTTGGCGATTTGTACTGCAGTGGATGCTGCAGCTGCCTGGCGTGGTGAAGCCCGATCTGGGGAGGTGGGGGCACAGGGCTCCCCAGGCCCTTTTTAGCCCCTGTGCCTCCCTCCCCACCGTCATCTGTGCTCCTCTCGTTGCTGCGTGAGGCTTGGCGACAGCGACTCTGCTTTCGGACTCTCAGTCTTTCAAAGCACACCTGCGGCCTGGGCCCTAGACGGCTGCTGTGTCCTGGGGCAGGGGCGGGTGGGACCCCCAGGGGCAGAGCAGTCTGGAGTGTGGAGGGTGTTCTGGAAACGCCTGGCAGCGGCCGGCCCAGGGCTGCAGATGGCCAGCGTGTTTCCCGAGGTTGTGAGGGGAAATGGAGAGGGACCGCTGGGGCAGGAATGGTCCCGCCTTGTGTGCAGGTTCCTCGACCTGCCCAGGCCCTGGGGGGCACTGGGGCGAGGGTGGGCCAAGGCGGGACTGGGCTCCGTCCTGCAGCCCTGGCCGCCTCCCGCCACCTTCCGCGCGGTGGTCCTTACAGGTCTAGGTGTCGTTTGTAGTGGAAGTGGCTGGTTGCGGGCTGTGGGCGGGGCCTGTGCTGTGGGTGTGCTCTCTGGCCCTGCGGAAGGGAAAAGGTGCTGCCGATTGTGACAGCCATGTGCGCCGCTCAGAGGCGAGGGACTCAGACTAGCCCGCCCGCGCTGTCCACGCCGCGGCTCAGCCCTGGCGTCTTCCCGGGTGCTCGCTCCATTCGGGGTCCTGGAGGTCAAGCCTCTCCATCCTCGCTCCCTGGGGTCCCGGCCCCGCCCCCTGACCTGGCCCCGCCCCCAGTCCCGCCCCACCCTCCTGACCTGGGCCCGCCCCTCCCTGCTTGCAGAGTCTCCTGCTCTGGAGGGTGAAGCCTGTGCCCTGGGGCCAGCTTCCTGCTTTGCTCTCCGTCCCCTCCGCCACGGTGCTGTCTTGGGGGACGTCTGTTGAGGGGCAGCCCATGTCCTCTCCAGGGCAGGCCCGTGGGACTCAATGCTGCGATGCTCCGGCATGCACAGACTCCCGGGGTTTCCCCTGTGCAGGTGTCTGAGGCCCTTTGTAGGGAGAGCCTCTCAGTTTGACTGAGGAAAGCTTTCAATTAATTTTCTCAGAGAGAAAACGATGAGGAAATGCAAGCTGCCAAAGAGAAGCTGAAGTACTGGCAGCGGCTGCGGCATGACCTGGAGCGTGCCCGCTTGCTGATCGAGCTCCTGCGCAAGCGGGAGAAGCTCAAGCGAGAGCAGGTGAGGCTCTGGAGGGCACCGAGGCCTCCGTTGGTCTCCGGGACGAGGTAGAAATGCCCTGAACAGCTCTCGGCAGAGCAGGTGCGCCCTCAGGCACCTGCAGTCCTGCCCATTGCCCTCCGTCTGCCTCGGTGCTGGCCACCTCCCTGCGTGTTCCCGCCCCACTGTTGACCCCATGGTAGTGCCTTGCTCGGGGCCAGGCCAGGGTTGCACTGACCGTCTGTCCTGGATTGTGAGGCCTTTGTGGAGGCCGGCATTGGCCTCTGCCTTGAAAGAAGCACAGGTGCCTGTGGGAGGCTGGGGTGCTTAAGACGCCAGCTTCTGTGTGGCCACGGAGCCTGCTCACGTGCAGCTCTCTACAGCTGGGCGCCTCGTCTGTCCCCACAGGTGAAGGTGGAGCAGGTTGCCATGGAGCTGCGGCTCACCCCACTGACCGTGCTGCTGCGCTCGGTCCTGGACCAGTTGCAGGAGAAGGACCCCGCAAAGATATTCGCCCAGCCCGTGAGTCTGAAGGAGGTGGGTGTTCACGGCTGCCCAGCTGTCCCTTCACACGTATGACAGTGTGGATTTGTGCTGCTGTTTGATTAGTAAATGTGTAACTAAGTAGAGTATGTTACTTCTATTTTTAATTCTCATTTTTATTTAATAAATTTTTTTTTAAATTATAAAAGTGATATCTTTCATTGTAAAATACTGGAAGTGTAAGGGGTTGGAGGCTCCCCTCAGCCGGGGCCCTCAGCGCTTGGCGTCTGTCCCGCCAGCGCCCCGCTACGTGCTTTTGGGGACAGAGCCTGAGTCAGGAGGGCCCTGCAGGGACGTGGGTTTCGTATCCGACTGGCCTCCTTGCTGCCTCTCATTAGCTGTGGGGAAATAATCTGTACCATGTGCGTGAGTGTGCGTGCGTGTGGCTCTCAAATAGGAGGGGTGGGTTATTGGTTATATGGAGTAATAAATATGGAATAAGCTAAGTGTCCTTTTTAGTTTGTAAATGATTATTTTTCCTCCCTAAAATTAGGTACCAGATTACTTGGATCACATTAAACATCCCATGGACTTTGCCACAATGAGGAAACGGTTAGAAGCTCAAGGGTATAAAAACCTCCATGAGTTTGAGGAGGATTTTGATCTCATTGTAGATAACTGCATGAAGTACAATGCCAGGGACACCGTGTTCTATAGAGCCGCAGTGAGGCTGCGTGATCAGGGAGGTGTTGTTCTGAGGCAGGCCCGGCGCGAGGTGGACAGCATCGGCTTGGAAGAGGCCTCGGGGATGCACCTGCCTGAGCGGCCTGTTGCGGCCCCCCGGCGGCCTTTCTCCTGGGAAGACGGTAAGAACTGGGCGCCGTGTCCGAGGAGAGACGGGAGCATGCTCCTCCCTGCAGGATGGCTCTGTCCTGCTTTGTGTCGCCAGCTCTACGTCGGCACAGTCCAGGAGAAACGACAACCACATGTGTCATTTTAAATTATCTAGTAGTGTCACTGAAAGATTAAAAGAAACAGGTGAAGTTTATATTAATAATGTATCTTATTTAACTCAGTATGTCCAAAGCATTGTGATTTCAACCTGAGAGCAACGGCACAATCACCGCGGGTGTGCTTGGTGTTCATCCTCTTTGCTGCCTGCTGTGCGTCTTGCTCGTGGCACATCTCCCTTCAGACCAGCCACAGTCATGTGCCCGCTTGAAAGACCATGTGGCCAGTGGCTGTCCCTGGGGCAGCCCAGGTCTCGATCACACAGCCCAAGAAAGCAGTTTGGTTGGGGATTTGCCCCCAGAGCGGGCCTTGGTCCACTTGCAGCCAGAGGAGCTCTGGCTGTGCCTGTGGCCTCTCCCCTCCTGGTTTGCACCAGCTGCAGACGGGGCCTCCGCGAGCTGTGCCCACAGCCCTCCCGGACTCCAGCCTGGCCCCGGGCGTCTCGGCCGCCCCAGCACACACGTGGCTGTCTGAGCACCCACCTCCTCCCTTCTGTAGACAGATCCTCACAAACCAGGGCTGCCTCTCACTGCGCCTTGCTTGTCAAGCTGGCGGTAGCATTCGTCAAATTGCATGAACTGTCCAGATGGGTTGACAGAGCCCCTCAAAGCATGGTTTTCCTGAGTTTAAAGTTGTTTGTTTGCACAAGTCCTGGTGTGTCTGGTTCATTTATCTGAAGGTCCCATGTCCTTGATTTGTTGGCCTGACCTTTCTCCGGATGAGCTGTGCTTTGGTGACGCACCACCCCTCCCTCTGTGTGCGTAGGTCATAGGTCGTGGGGTTTGGCTGAGCTGGGGGCTGTGACTCCCTCTGCTCCCCCTCTGTTCCCGCCTCCTGTGCCCAGCACAGTGGGACTGTCTCCCTCCAGAGCTCAGGCATCTAGGCCATACAGGGTAGGTTCTGCTCTTTTTTTTAAGGAATGGAAATATATTTTTATTTTTTGTCTCTGGTTTTAAGATTAACACTTGTTTTTGGAAAAATTTGGACAACAAGTGCGAGCCCAAAACCCATGGACAGCTCTCAGTGAACCCCAGTAGAGCTGTAGGTCCTGGGTCTGTGCCCCCCCAGGCCAGTCCAATCAGAGCCGGCTTTTCCGAGACCTCTCTAGGGGTCCTGAGAGGTGCAAGGCTGAGAGCCCCTCACAGCGAGCCATGGCCTCCAGGCGCTCACCCTTTCCTAGAGTGTCCTGCCCTCAGCAGCCGCTGCCTGGCGTGGACCCCTTGCCGGCCAGCAGCTCTCGGAGGCCCACCGGCGCCGTGGCTGCGCTCAGGGTGACTGCTGGCTGCCGGCCCTTGCAGGCGGGAAGACCCAGCGTGCATCCTGCCTGGGCTCGGTGGAGACTCCTGTGCCCCCTGGGCCCTGCTCCCCAGCCCCTCCCTCGGCTCCTGGCACACTGCCTTTGAACAGAAAGGACTTAGGGGTCTCTGGTTGTTGACACCTTTCAGATAATGGACGGCAGGTAGATTTCTACACCCAGGCTTTTTGCCAAGCAGAAAAGAATGAGAAGTACTAATTTATTTCTCCCTCAGTGTTTGGGGTGTAAACAGATGAGCCAGTGGGCTACCCTGTGCCTTGTCATGGCTGCTCCCCAGGGTGCCCGGCGCCCCTCCCAGCACCTGAGCCCTAGTGACGGCGCCCCATGGCACAGACACAGAGGCTTCCGGGCTGCTTAAACAAACCCAGACGTCAGCAGACTTTTTCTTTGGGGCTTCATATGATGTGAATTCTGTTTGTATGAGCGTTTTCAAGGTGTTGTCTGTGAAGTTTGGCTGGGCACAGTGGCTCACTCCTGCGGTCCAGCACCTTGGGAGGCCGAGGTGGGAGAGAGCTGTGAGGCACTGCCGTGCTGCAGCCTGGGCCACAGAGCAAGACCCTGTCTCTAAAAAATATTGTGTCTGTGAAGTTTGTTCAGAGTGATGTTGTGGGTGCAAGTCTTGGACGATTGTGTTTTAGGCGTTAATATTTACTTCTCTGTGCTGGCACCTTGTGACTTCGTGAGAAAGGTGCTGTCCGTAGAACGTTTGTTTCTAGAGGAAGGTGAATTTGTTAATGTCTGGACAGTCTTTTTTTCCTCTCCCTCTTTTCTCTTGCTCTGGTTTTATCTTCAGGTAGCTTTAAAGAGTAGCTTCTTGGTCATCTTCTCTACTAATTTAAGGTTATTTGTGCTTTACAAATTTTAGTGTTTTATTGAAATTGCTAGGGACTTTGTAGTAAACATGCCTGAAATTCAGAATGATCTGTGAATTTTGCAGCCCAGTTTTAATAAAGCCACACAGTGATCTACATCTGAAGACTTCAGCTAAGACGGCATTTATGATGTGCAGACAGCCCCAAGTTAACACGTTTGCAAATCGCCAGGTGTTTGCAGAATCAGCACAGGTCCATCTCAAGCTTTGCCGGGTTGGTGGAGCACATCTGTCTGGTGGTGTTTGTGTTGCACCCTCACTCGGAACAGTCAGGATGTTTTCACAGGAGGACTTGGTTGAGTCGTGTTTCAGGACAGGTTGCAGGTGTCACCTGGACGCTGCCCCTGCTGCAGTGACACTGTCTGCACAGTGCCCCTAGCTGGCCTAGCAATTCTCCATCAGGTGCATCCTGATGTCTCCCTGTAGCAGTGGCCCCGTCGTGGGTTAGAGTGATGGGGGAGGGCCTATGTCTCTTCAGTAGCCACTCTGGGGCGTTGGCCAAGGGTGATTTCAAAGGTGGGACTAGTGAGATGTTCTCGGGTGCAGCAGGGATTGGACGACTGACGCTCATGTCCTTTGGTTCAGTGGACAGGTTGCTGGACCCAGCCAACAGAGCCCACATGGGCCTGGAGGAGCAGCTGAGAGAGCTGCTGGACATGCTCGACCTCACCTGCGCCATGAAGTCCAGCGGCTCACGGAGCAAGCGGGCAAAGCTGCTCAAAAAAGAAATCGCTCTTCTTCGAAACAAGCTGAGCCAGCAGCACAGCCAGCCCCCAGCGGGGTCAGGTACTGGCAGCTTTGAAGAGGACGGTGCTCCGCTGGGGCTGGAGACGGGCGAGGAAGGTAAGCCGCTGCTGCGTGAGGTCCCCCCGCCACCACCGCCGGCCAGGGCTGAGGCGCAGACACCGTGTTCCAGGTCCCCCGTGCGTGCTCACCGCTAGGCGTGTGAAGGTCACGGAGTGCACGCCTGATACTCCCCTTTAGAAAGGCGGCACAGCGGGGGTGCCTGTGCTGGGGTTTCCAGTTAAATAGTTCACAAAGTTTGGGGCACAGAATAAAACTTTTTCTCTCAACTTGGGCCTGAAAAACCGTTTGAAAAGAATGACTTAGGTCTTAAACTGTGTTAAAGAGTTAAATTGTAGATGAGGGTAAGAAGTATTCTTGTTGTACTTTGTAAATTGAGGGAGAGCCATTGAACTGTGCACTAGGTTACCTGAGGCAGCTTTGTGAAGGGCCAACTGCTCTTCCCTGGCCTGTGGAGGGTGGGGAGGCTCTGCTGGGGCCTGCAGCTCTGGACAGCTGTCCCTGGGGGGTGGCTTGTTGTCATAGTAACTGAAGACTGTCTGGGGATGGAGCTGGGCAGCAGGATGGTTGTTGAGACAGGAAGTAAACAGGAGAAGAAATCATGTCCCACTGGGAAGCCAGTGGGGTCCAGTGCAGAACGTGAACCCTGAGTGGTGAGCTGGTTCCCTGAGGAGTTGCCTGTGTGTGTCTTGGCTGGGCCAGAGGGCAGAGATGGCAGGTCCGTGTTTGTAAAAGGGAACTTCAGGTGAAAAATCTGAAAATTCAAATTGAGCGTGGAGAAGTCGGCAGAGAGTGATGCCCGGTTTGTTTTGCTCTCTGGAGCCCCAGGCCCCCCCCCCCCCCCGCCCAGCCAGCAGGTGGTTTATCACCTTCCCGACTTGCCCTGCACATCCAAACACACAGAGCAGCGTTAAAGCAAGACACACATG
>CM052440.1:713268-742620 GCA_028533085.1 Varecia variegata
ACCACAGGTGGCCAGTGCTGCGGGTCCTGGCATGACAGCCTCTGATCCCTCTGAACCCAGCACCATTTCCCGTCCTGTGACTTCTTCTTTTAGTCCCGTTGTCGCGTTAGGCAACTAGAACTAGAACCGTGAAGTTTTTCTTTCACTTAGAAATTTACCTCCTGTGTATACAGCTAAGAATTCTTCATGCACCCTTTTTGTTTCAGTTTTATGAGTCTTTTGTTTAGGTTACCTTAGCATAAGACCCAGACTCTAGACCTTCTCTTTTGGGTAATCTAAATTATTGTAGGGCCAGAGAATAAAGGCTTTATTTTTCACTGCGCAACACCCTTGCTGTCTGCTCTCTGAAAAGCCTTCATCACCAGCCCATGACCCTGCCTCTGCCTTTGCAGGGTCCTGGTGTGTTTTTTCTGAGGAGCATTTGCTTGCAGGAGCCCTTGGCCGTAAGGCCTACCCGGGATCTGGGGCTGCCCCCTTTGTGCCCAGGGGGTCCAGGTGGCATCATTACCTGGTTCCCATGGCCTTTGCTTTCCTCTGGCCCGTGGCAGATCCTCTTCCCACCTCCTGAGCCGTCCTCTGGCTGTGCGTGGTCCTTGGACCCGCGGGCATCCCTCAGGCGGACTGTGCTCATGTGCTGCTTGCCCTGCTCGGCGAGCTGGGAAAGAGGTTTGTCCTCAGTTCACCCTCATCAGAACAGCCGATCCTGGAAAGCTGCCCCCACACTGCCCTGCCCTCTTAGCTGCAGAGCAGCAGGTTACCCTGTCAGGTTACCCTCCGCGGCCCTGGCGTCAGGGCTGAGGACCCTCGGTCAGGCCGCCTGCCCCTGTGAGAGGGGGTTCCTCACACCCTCCCCATGGGCAGGAGCAGCTAGGCCTCTTGGAAGTAGCCCTGAGGTCATTTTAAAGAAAGCATCCACAAAGTGAAATCTGAGACAAAGATGGCCAGGAGTGGCTTGCCACTGTGTTCACAGTGACTTCAGGAGCAGGGCGATTTCCCCTCGCTGATGGGAAGGTGGACGGAAGGCAAGTGGGCTGAAAGCCCTTCTGGGGCGGGAGTGGCAGGGCCCCTTGGAGAAGGGCAGGGACAGCCACAGACACGTTGGCGAGTTGTACAGAAATGTCAGCTCGTGACGCTTACTGTGGGATAAAAACCAAGAATCAGACATTTGAAAAATGTTTTAGCACGTTCTCCTAAGCGATATGGCCCCTCTCTTTTTCTTAAACATAACTACAATATTATCACACCTAAAAAAGTCATAGTTCCTTAATGTCCAATACAGAGTCTCACTTAAGTTGTAATTTAACGATGCTTATGTAGCATTTATGTTGTTCCACTTGAAGCAGCTTGAACAAGGAGAGCTGTGGGAGCCTGGCCCCGAGGCCCTGGTTCCTGAAGGAAGGAGACGTCCTTGGGTTGCCAGGTGGCCGTGGCCCCCACCGTCCTCGGGACTCCTAGGGCTGCGTTGTCGCTGTGACTCAGTCTGCTGAGCACCAGGGTTCGGGCTGCTCTCGTCAGCCGGCCCTGCCCTGCTGACGCCTGGCGACTGAGCACGTGCAGGGCGAGGGCCGAGCCGAAGGGGAGTTGCTGACTCGAGTTGCGGGAGTTGGTTTGCTGAGCTCTTGGTCTGCCCCGTGCGCGAGCTTTGGCTTCAGTGGACTAACAGTTGCGCAGTCTCGAAGGCAGGTGTCTGGGAGGAGAGTCTCCACGGTGTGCTGCTGCTGAGCGGGGCTGCATGTCACGTTGTCGGGATCTCAAGGCACGGGGACAGGCCTCCCCCTTGCCGAAGGCTCCAGAGGGTCCACTGTAGTCGAGTGCTTTCGAATGCAGCTCCGTGGGGCTCGGCTGTGTGCACAGCAGAACACACTGTCCTGTTGTTCATGAAAGGATTTTGTATTTTTGCCCTTAAAATGTACGGTGTCTGTGGCTTTATCCCTTCAGAATTGCCAGGAAGGAAGTGCCGGGCAGGATGGCGGTAGGGGCGGTGAGGTTGCTAGTCCTGTGCTGAAAGTGTCCCTGTACACTGCACTGTGACTTTCCGAAGCCTCTCGTGGCTTTGGGGAGGAAGCATTGGGTTGGTGTGGTGGGCAGGTGGCCAGGCGGGGAACACTGTGGAGCTGTCCCGCACGCTTCTCTGGCCTTTCGGTTTTTGCAGAGTAGCTAGTTTAGATGAGGCAGCTGTGTGGGAGACCACTTTATGGTTAACCTTTTTGCTGTTTGTAGATGTGATAAACACCCATGAGTGGAACTCTAGGATACTGACTTTCATATTCGCAAGGTCTGAGACCCTCTTACATTTGATTGTTACACAGATTGTTCTGGAAGTTAACTGAGCATCTCTCATATACAGTCAATAAAACACAGAAGGGTTAGTAGGCAAGGAGCTGCCTAAAGGACTTCTCATACCTGCGTGTTAACATGCAGAACGACTTCCACTCACGTGACGGAGCTGGGCGGGTCTGGGGTGCCGCGCTGCCCGGCACAGCCGCTGTGTTCCCTCACTTTGTAGGCGAGGAGAGTGAGGCACAGGGGGGTTCAGGGGCCTGCGAGTGGGTTCAGGCTGGTGGTGGTGGGTTCGCACCTGGATGTCTGAGTGGCCTCTGCCTTTGACCACTGCCCTCCTGGTCTTCGGTCAGCCCTCGGGAGCACGTCCCCTGAGCCTCGTGCTGGGGCCAGCAGCCTGGTCTGTCCGTGGAGCTGACCACAGGGCGGGGGCAGCTGGGGACAGGATACACGGGGCCCAGTGCAGGGTGGGGATGGGCCTGGAACCCTCAGGCCAGGCAAGGCGGGGACAGGGCTGAGCACGGGGCGGGCGCAGGACAGGCTGGGGACGAGTGCACTCGGCCGCGGCAGTGCCAGGGGCCACTCCTGGTTGGGCAGTAAGATGAGGCCGTCCCTGTGGTGCGGAGACGGTCGGGGGTCTGGTGTGGGGCGTCTTGGCTGGGCCAAGAGCTCGAGGTGGGAGGGGTGTGGACCCTGGTGGAGGAGGGCTCGTGTGCACGGCTGCTGCCCGGCAGGACTGGGAGGCGGGTCCGGGGTTCCCTAGCTTTGGAGAGGTGGCCGGAGGTGGCGTGGGGAAGGGCCCTGGGGGTGCCCGGTGCTTGGCTGGGAGGAGGCTCCTTCAGGTTCCATCTTCCACTGCCCGGTGCTGCCGAGGCCAAGACTGAGTGACGTTGGCTGCCAGCTTCAGTCCCACAGGCCACAGGGGTCGCAGCGAGCAGCTCAGTGCAAGGTCAGGGCGAGGAGGAAGAGGAGGCAGGAAGTGAGTGAGGGCGAGTCCCTGTGGCTCCGGCCTGTGCTCCCAGACACCTGCTGGCCCTGGAGACTGGAAGGAAATGCGGAAGCTCGGGACAAGGACACAGCGCTTATTGACAACTTAGTTTCCACCCAGTGTCCCGTGTGTTGTATAACTCTGTCTGGGACCTGTTAGGGAGTCTGAGCGGGGTGGGTGGGAGACACGCCAGGGTTCAGCGTTCCACGCACAGGTGCGTGCTCTCCAGATGGGTGCTTCCGCCTCTGTGGCGTCAGTTTTAGGTGCTAGGTAAGCTTGTTTCCTCTCTCAAACTTTGTAATAAAAGATGTTTTTAAACAAAAGGCTTTTTGTTGAGGTAACACTTTCCCCGTTGGTGTTTGACTCCCTGTGAGGGCTGTAACAAACAGCGTTGAGTGGCAGTGGGACACGGAGGCGCCTGTAGCCAGAGCCCCACCAGGCTGGGCCAGAGCAGGGCCGGCCCCTCTGCACCAGCGGTTTGCTGGCCCCGTCTCGGGGAGGACGTTTTGATATCATTGTTAAACATTTGTCTGAGTCAATCTGGTGGCTCAGAGACGTCAGTGAAGCTTGTAAGTGGTGTAGCGCTTCATTTTCAGGATGACTTTTTTGATTAAAATATTAACCATATGTATTTCAAACGGTTTTTGGAAAGTTTGCAGGCTTAATAAAAACTAAACCACTGATAATATATACTACTTAGGACTATTTAAATTGTTACTCTTGGTTTTACGTTACACTTCCCGTAGCTAAAATCAGTCCTGCTTGGAAAGGAACGTCAGCGGCTCAGCCCAGCGGCTCAGCCCAGCGTGGCCTCCCGGCCACACCCACTGCCCCCGAGCCTGTTCTCTGCCTTCTCATTGCTACGTTGGGAATTTTACAAAAGCCGTTTTAAAGAGACTAAAATAGTCTTCTTCAAAAGACTGTCTTTATTTTTGAAGTGAGATTTAAAAGAAAAAACTACTGTTACAGTGTTGGGAGATACAGCACAGAAGTCTGTGTGTTCTGAGATGAGTGGGGATTTTTTTATTGCTTTTCTTGAGAATCATGCACAACTACTCACCACTCATGGTTTTTGGCATTGACTTAGCAAACCCGACCAGAGCTCAGGTTAATGTTTGTCTCCTTTTGTTTGCTAACCTGTGGTCCAGGGTAGAGCTCTGTGGAATGCCAGTGTCAGGCCCTTAGTTATGTGAAATACCTTTTCTTCCTCAAGGTAAGTGCACTGTTGATTGTAGAGACTGTCATGAACGTGAATGATGTGTTTGATACTGGCCTTTGTGAAATAATCTTTCACAGTTTGTTGCAGAACGTAGCTGTGCACCGGGCACTGCGCCCAGGGTGCCAGGCCCACAGCCTTTGGCCTTAGGGAGACGCACACAGTGTGGCCCGAGCCCCACGGGGCCGCTCCCTGCGCAGCAGACAGTTGTTTGTGATGCTTTGTTTCCTTAATTGAATTAGTATTTTGGTGGACTTCACATTTATAGTAAGTTTTATAATAGATTTTATAATCTTCAGTTTTCAAAAATCACTTTATTTATAATTTTTTCAGGAGATAAATCTCCCCCTAAACTTGAACCATCAGATGCATTACCTCTTCCTTCAAACTCGGAGACTAATTCAGAACCACCAACCCTCAAACCAGTAGAACTGAACCCAGAGCAGAGTAAACTATTCAAAAGAGTCACATTTGATAATGAATCACATAGCACTTGCACTCAGAGCGCACTGGTAAGCGGACACCCTCCAGAGCCCACCCGCGCCAGTAGTGGCGATGTGCCGGCGGCGGCCTCCGCGGTGGCGGAGCCATCAAGCGATGTAAACAGACGCACTTCTGTTCTCTTCTGCAAACCGAAAAGTGTAAGCCCCCCAAAGTCTGCCACGAACACTGAAACCCAGCCAACTTCTCCTCAGCTAGGGACCAAAACCTTTTTGTCTGTAGTCCTTCCGAGGTTGGAGACTCTTCTGCAGCCAAGGAAAAGGTCGCGGAGCACATGCGGAGACTCCGAGGTGGAGGAGGAGTCCCCGGGAAAGCGCCTGGACACAGGTAAATGTCTCGGGTGGCTGGCCGAGAGCAGCCTCGCGACTGTGCTGAGACGCGCTCTGACCTCCAGGGAGCTGGGCAGGAAGCGTGTGAGGCGCTGAGCTTGTGTTTTGCAGCGTTCTCTTAACTTCCAGAGAAGAAGACAGTGCAGTTTTTCTTTCAGAAGCCCCAGATTGTAGGTCTGAGGCTGGCGCCCTCTCGGGGGTTGGAGGGGCGTCTGCCACAGGTGGCCGCATGGCCTCCCAGTGGGCCCTGCAGAGCCGTGGCCAGGGCCGCTCCCTGCCCTGCCCCATCGTCCCTTCCCCTCCGAGTTCTCTCAGCACCAGGAGCGACTGCGGGTGTAGTCTGCAGTTGGCCGTGTCGGCCTTGGCACGCCTGGGTAAAACGGTGGCCGTGGGCGGCTGTGCCTGGCACTCGCAGGACCCTGGAGTAGAACCCGGGCCTTCCCTCCTAAGGACAGCTCGTCCCGGGCCTCTGAGAGAGTCTGTCCTTATGCTGAATGCACCACTTTGCAGTTGATTTAAGCATTTTAATATTTCCTCACTTTTTTGCACTGTGTTAAGTGCATATATGGTGAGTTACTATCTGCTGAAATAGCACTTGAACGTGGTTCTCCTTTGCTACTCAGCTTTGTAACTTGAGTCTGTTTAAGTAATTTCCCAAGACGTCCCCTGTGTGTTGCGTCAGTAGCGTGGATAGCGTGTTCGGGAGACCACTGGGCTGGAAGGACTCGGCCTTTGCTCTGGCAGCCTCTCTCCCTGACCCTTGCAGGAAAGCCACGGAAGAAGAGCCGCTGTCATTCAGTGGTAGCTGCACCTGGGCCGGTGCCAGGTCACATCTCCAGCATCTCCTGTCTGGACCCTGTTCGTAGCGTGTTTGTCCTTTTGTTCCGTGTCCTGAGTCAGAGCTGGATTCCTGTGCGTCTGTCTGTCAGACCTGGATAAGGAGAAGTGCTTTTTCTCTCCGCTGCGCCAGGGTGTGGGTGATGTCTCACACATTTCGGCAGTGGGAGTGTGGCCTGGGGGGATTGCGCTGTTCCCTGGCGCAGTGAGCGGAGCGGCGGTGGTGAGGCCTGCCTGGGAGGGCCGCGCCCAGCCCCTCCTGCCTGCCCTCCCTGCCTGTCGCATCCCCCAAGAGACCAGACTCCATTAGGTCTTTACGGCCTACAGACCAGACGGATTGTGCCTTTTGTTGCCAAAGTCATTTCTTATAAATTTCATTTTAATTTGTATGAAAATTTTGCACATAAATTAATTTTATAGAAATTTTTCTACCCATGAAAGTTTATTTTGATGAATTGGTGTTAAATTGGGATTTTTTTAAAATAATTTGATAAAACCTGTTTTTAGTTTCTAAGTAACAGGAGGCAATTTAAATGTTTCATAGGATACAGATAAAGATGGATCGAACTTGTCTCAGTACTTGGGAATTTCTCCTAACTATACTTGGCAGGGCGTGGTGGCTCACACCTGTAATCCTAGCACTTTGAGAGGTTGAGGCAGGAGGATCACTTGACGCCAGGAGTTTGAGACCAGCCTGGGCAACGTAGCAAGACCCTTTCTCTAAAAAAAAAAAAAAATAGAAAAATTAGCTGGGCGTGGTGGTGCGAGCCTGTGGTGTCAGCTACTCAGGAGGCTGAGGCGGGAGGATCTCTCGAGCCCAGGAGTTCATGGCTGTAGTGAGCTATGATCACACCACTGCACTCCAGCCCGACCCCAGGGTGACAGAGCAAGACTTGGTCTCAAAAGAACGAAAACAAAACTATACTTCGGCCTTTCTTAGCCAAATTTAACGAAGACTCTTTCACCTGGTTTTTAAAGCTCACGGAAAAGTCCCAGTGGTGATGAGCAGAGTCCGCGCGCTGTGCTCTGGGTGCCAGGAGACGGTTCAGTGCGAGTCACGGTGCCCGGAGCCAGGCCCGGCTGGCATGATCTCCTGGTCTCGGGCGCCCACGCCACATGCCCAACACGGAGCTCGGACCTACCACCTGTTTGCTCTGGGTGTCACGTCTGTTGGCAGCCCCGTGCAGGGTGCCGTGCGTAAAGGCCCCGCCGAGTGGCTGGCGTCAGAGGCAGCGCCTCCCTCCCTGCTCTCCGGGTGCTCATTTGGTGGCTTTCCCCAGGTGGCTCCACGGGAGCCTTTGCCACCTGTGGGCTTCCAGCCCTGGGTGTGGTTTTCCTGGTGCTTGGAGCCTCTCAGACTTGCCGGTCAGATGTCCCTTGCAGGAAATAACGTGTCCCCTCTGTTCCACTTTTCCATGTCTGAGTGGAGTATTCCGCAGGTGTTCAGTGGCAACCATGAGTCTTAAAGCAGTCCTGCCACAGTCCTTTAATAAGCATGGTCCACAGCATGCGTTTCTTGAAGAGTATTTGTGCCCTTTGACCCTGACTGAAATGGAGATTTCTGCTTTCTTATTCCAGAGTGGCAGTAGATTTCAGTGGCCGCATGGTGAACCCCTAAGCACGCTCCTGGGCAGCCGAGAGCCTTAGCGCTAGGATCAGACCCTCAGGAGCGCAAGGCGTCTGCTGCTGCGTCCGCTCAGCCGGGCCGGGCCGGGCGTGGTCTGTTGCCGGCTCTGCGCCTTCTGCACCTGCCCTGCCCCGCCGCACGCCTGGGATCTCTTGCTCCAACTTGCAGTTCTTCAGTCTGAGGACTTGAAGTATTTGGAACCTTCTGAATTTTTTCCAAACATTCCTCCATGTGCTCTGAACTTGCAGGGCGTTCTTTGGTGTTCTCCAGTGCACTGCAAGATCCCGTGTTAGTGTAAGAACAGATGTGCTCGCTCTGAGACTCCTCCCCTGGGGCCAGGCGTGCGTGCACCAGGCCTCGCCGGGCTCTGAGTTCTCTGGACGTCACCTCGGAGCCATCCCTGGCTCATAGCTTCCTTCTTCTGTGACTGCTCATTTATGTCCAGCAGTGACTGCCAGGCCAGCGCTTATCTGTCCTTCCTCTCCTGAGCCTCCCGCTGCGAGATTCTCGTGCATGCTGGGCGTGAGCGCGTGGGCTGGTGTCCTCAGCCTGTTCGGGGGGGGGGGGAAGCTGAGCTGCTTCCGCCCTTCCATCCAGACTAAGTGGCCTTTTCACTGTTTCCCAGGTTCCCACTTTGCTCATGTGCTGGGTGGCTCACTCTTTGGACGCTACTCATTGTCCCTTACCTCAGCCGGGGCTGGAGCTGTGCTGAGCTGTGCCGAGGGCCGTCGCGGCACACAGAGGGCCCCTGCGCTTTGCATTCACTTAGTTCTTGCGGATCTCATTGTGACCATCGGTCCAGCCTCTATACAACACAAACACCGGCCCTTGGAGAGGTCTCGGCCCCCCAGCCCACTCTCTGTAGGGCAGAGCCTCCGAGAGCTGGCAGGACGTGTCAGCGCCTGGGCCTCCCTAGCGTGGGTGGTTAACGGAGGACGCAGAGGAGAGCCTGGTGCCGTGGCCCCTTGCTGTGGCCCGGGAGCCCGCAGTAGCACAGCCGACAGCATCGGACCGCACTGAGTCCCTCCCTGAGCATGCGCAGAGCTGGCCTGTGTGGCCTGTGGTTCCCGTGGGGGCGCAGCGTGGCCCTCACGGTGGACGCAGGGCACCGTGTGAAGACGTGGCACCAGCAGCGCCTCTTCTTTGTGTTCTACCCGATCTCCCGTCTCCTTCTGCCTCGCTTTCCCTTCCCGCCCGGCAGTCGCGGGCGGATCGTCGCCTGTCTCGCCGGCCGCCACCCCGAACGCCTGCTGTGGCCACCTGAGAAGTCCTGCCGTGGGGATGGGCCCTGCTCCGTGGGCGCGGGTGGGCATTCGGCCTGGGCCTTTGGCCTGTCACAAGCTGGTCTCAGCAAGAGCAGCATGGTGTGGGGGTCTTCTTACGTGCGATGTTTTTACTGAAAAGTTGAAAAATGTACCAGAAATTCTATATTTTTGGCAGTAGAAAATCACATAAGCAGAGGACGGTGGGCGCCACCCACCACCCTACCGTGCTGTGTGCGCTCGCTTCCCACCGTGCGGACGTGTTTCGAGCGTCCTGTGAGCCTGCGAAGGCAGGGTGGCAGCGTGGGTGCCGGCCCCAGGGCTGGAGGGCTTGTGTCTACCCCACGTGGCTGAGCCTGCACCTGTCCCCGGCCCTAGGCGTCCTGCTGGCCGTTGGCCCTGGGGGTGGGGAGCCTGGGGTTCCCGTGCAGGGGCAGCTGGAGGGTTCTTGGCATCCATGTGGGTTGGGAAGGCAGAGGCCAGAGAGGAACCGGCCCGGTGGTCACACCTGCAGGCCCCGTGGGTGTGCGCTGTTCAGAGAAGGGGGTTCCCAGCCACAGGCGACTGGCGGTCTCAGGAGGTCCTTTGCGGACCCCCTCCCTGGGCAGCCCCGGGTGTGCCATGGAAAAGCCTGGCTGATGGGAGAGCCTCGGTGCCACCAGCGTCATCAGAGTGGCCGGGGCGGGGGCCACTGCCTAGCGGGCAGAGGAGGGTGTGCGGGTTCCGCGTTTGGTCTTTCTCCTGCCTCCTAGGAGGTCATAAAGGCCACTCAAGGCAGCGGTGGGGACCCCGGCTCTCTGGCAGCTCTTTCCCAAGAGCCTCTGCTCTCTCATGTTGCATAGTCAGTGACTTGACCTTCAGCGTTTAGCAAAAACACTCGTGCAGAAACAGTTGCAGGACGTTCCCTCCTGCTCTCCACGTGATGTGAAGGGCTGGGCCTGTGTGAGCGCCTGCTGTTGGCAGATGCCCCGTGGGCAGTGCCTGCCTTTGTGCACCTCAGGCCTTGGGCTCCCCGTGCTAGGACCACCCAGAGGCTGGCATGGGAGTCCAGAACCTTCTGGGCCAGGTGTCGTTTCAGGTGCTCCCAGGAGCGCTGAGGGTGGGGTCCCGGTGAGCTGTGCTGGCCTCAGTGCTTGGAGAAGCCACTCCCATGGGGCTCTGTCGTCCCCAGGCAGCAGCCTCTTGGGACGTGTCTGGGCCTGGCCTGGCCACTTGGTGTCCCTGAGGCGAAGGCCATCTGTTCCTGTGTGCACGGTCCTGGCTGGGTCCCAGGTGTCTGCACTGCCTGCCGCTCCCCAGGTGCTCGGCAGCGTTTTCCGGTGTATGCACATATGTGACGTGTCACCTTGGTGTTATGTGTCCTTGAATTAAATGCTCAGGACAATTAAGAGGGGGCACTTGATGATGGAGTCTCTTCTTGCTGTGTTCCAGTCCTGTCCCTTCAGGCGTCAGTTGAGGGCTGGGCCTCAGGTCGTCCCTCTGGCAGACTTGTGGGTTGGGGCTGGGAGTGTTGCAGGTGCGGCTTTGCCGAGGCACCTGGCCGGCCGCGGGAGCTCTCGCCGCAGCTGCTGTGCTCAGGTGCTCGGGCCCCCGGGCTGGCATCGCCAGGCAGGTTTTTGTGGAGGGCTGTGCTGGTCTCTCCGCCAGCTGGCCGTGGTTCAGCCCCTGGATGTGGCACAGGTGGGGAGAACAGCTGATCACTGAGCCTCCTTCCCTGGGCTCTGTCTGCCTGGTCTGGAAGGGGCCCTGCACCTGGGGAGTCGGGGGTGCCGGCGCAGCAGGTGCCTAGCCACGCGGTGTGGTCTGGTGGAGCGTCGGGTTCTCACTTGAACCTGGCCTGTGGCTCGGTGTTCTTGTCCCCTGTGCTGTCAGCGAACGGCCTGGGGCTGCTGGCCGCCCCGTGATGTCCTGGGGCTTCTTTCTGTGGGCGGTGGTGGCCTCAAAGCTCGCTGGCGAGACGTTGCCAGTGACGGTGGCCCGTCCATGCAGGACCGTTGAGACACGTCAGCAGGTCCCGCTCAGGCCTGTGCGACTCAGTGATGGCAGATGGCACTGGCTGGAAGTCTCTTCTCTCAGACCCGTGTCCTGGGGCACTGGGCTCTGTCCGTCCGGCTGGGTGGGCCATTTCTGACTTCCTCGACGGGGAGGCGTCCCCGAGGGCCAGGGCGTTGCTTTCCACCCTCCCGAGACCCTTCAGGGCTTAAGTTCGCGGGGTCTGACCCTGACCCCTAACCTGCCACTGTCTCCTCTGCCAGGAATGTTGGGGGTGGACGAGAAGCCACTCGCCCCACGTTGTCAGCTCAGCACACATTTTGGGGGCCACTTTTTAAAGACTGCCCTGTAGATTCTTACACGTGTCCAAATGCCAAAGATGATTATAACACCCCTGAGTACCTGCAGTTACTACTTATGCATGTGAATTAGATTCAGATTAAAAACACTAAGCTTCTCTTCAAGTTTGTGGTAACTGTTAAGTCCAACAGAAGTGCAGCATCATGTCCAGTGAGTTTACTTACGGGAGACCTGGGGCTGGGTCTGCCGGGAGCAGCAGACCTGGTTCAGTCCCTGCGTCGCCATCCCCGGCTGTTGTCAAGGGCGACACACCGCCTTTGTCTAGCAGTGAGTCGCGCTCACTGAGGACACGAGAAAGTGCTCGAGCAGACGGAAGCCCTGCAGTCCGGCCGCTCCCTCAGAAAGACGTCCCCCAGCCAGGGGGCCACATGCGCTGGAGTCTGGACGTGCTGTTTGGTGGCCCAGCCCGACGGCACCGCTTCACTCCAGCCGGGCAGCGGAAGAATTCTAAAGAAATGCTGTGTTTACAGATTTACACATTTTCCTTTGGAAATAGATTTTTTTTAGGATCAGGTAGGCAGGAAAGCCGTCACACCAAGAGGGGGGACACCTGGCAGAGACACGCCACCTGCTCTTGTCCCGACTCCCGTGGGACCTTGTGGGTGGGGCCTTGGCAAGTGCGATTTCTGTTTCCTGACGCACAGTCAGCCTTTTTCAGGATATGACGATTTGCCTCTATTAAAAAAGCTTTTCAAATATCGAGATGATACAGTTGTGTTCTGTTCAGCTATTTAGGGCTCTTGAAGCGCAGTGAGTTTTAGCATTGTGGTGGGGGAGCAGGTGTTCGTCTGCAGTTCAAGGTTCATGTCAGCACCTGTCTTTTGGATCAAGGTTTTTATGTGCGGGTGTTTTTAGCTTAATTTACTACTCCTTGAAGCTCTGCTCGTGAGAACGTGTCTCTGTGTTGCTGGTGACCCACCCTTGGCCTGGGATTCTGAGGGGTCCTGGCCAGGTGTGGACGCTGACCTTGGTTGCACACGCACGGTGGGTCTGATGGGCTCATCCCGGCGCAGGGCGCCCTGTGTGTTGCCTCCATGGACCCCACGCCAAGACGTTTACTTTTTAAGAAGAGCACCTTGTTCACGCAGTGCTCAGTGAGCTGCGACTTGAATTTACTGTGGTTCATGTTTATTTCACTCGACAAGCGACTCCTGTGTTTACTGTGTTGTGAGGACTGTGCTGGGTGCTAAGGAATGTGGGCGTGAAAGTAGGGCGCTGTCTGGCCACGAGCGCGAGGTGCTCCTTGTGAGGCGCTCCACGTTTAAAGGAGAAGGTCATGGGTAAAGCTGGGGTGAGTCGTGTTGGCGGAGCCAAGCTCAGGGCCTGCCTGCCTGTGTTCCAGGTCTCACCAACGGCTTTGGGGGCGCGCGGAGCGAGCAGGAGCCGGGCAGCGGCCCCGGGAGGAAAGCCGCGCCTCGACGTCGCTGCGCCTCCGAGTCCAGCATCTGCTCCAGCAACAGCCCGCTCTGCGATTCTAGGTGGGCACCCGACCCCGTCCCAGCCGCAGCCGGCGCCCGCCTGCCCTCGGCATCTCGCCTGGCCCATAGGGAGCGGGGAGACTGCTCCCGTCTTGGTGCCTTTGTGAGGAGCGCTGGCCTCGGGTGTGCGTGCGTGTGCGCACATGTGTGTGTGTGCACGTGTGCGTGCGTGTGTGCACGTGTGCGTGCATGTGTGCGCATGTGCGCACATGTGTGCACTCGCGTTTGCACGTTTGTATGTGTGCACATGTATGTGTGTGCACGTGTGTATGTGTGTGCCCATGTGTGTATGTGTGTGTGTGTGCTGCCTTCTGCCCTTTAGGGGCAGTGTCCCATGTTACATAATAGTCTGCTTTATAGTTTCACCAGAAGTAGGAAGGAAAACTATGAATGATGACCGTTTGTCTGTCTGTCTGTGAAGATGAACTCTTTCTTACTCATCTGTTTATTTAGAGACGCGTCTCGCTCTGTGGCACAGGCTGGAGTGCAGAGGCGCAGTCACAGCTCACTGCAGCCCTGAACTCCTGGGCTCAGGCGATCCTCCTGCCTCAGCCTCCCACAGTGCTGGGGTCCCGCCGTGCCTGGCCTGCAGACACGATCGTAGAATCTACAGTCAACGTCACGCTGGGTCTCTTCCTCTCACAGGCGTGCCTTTAGCAGAATGTCGGGGGCACAGCTCACGTGACGGCCCACGTGCCGAGACAGGGTTGCTCCCCCAGACCCCGCACGGCAGGCCTGGCCCTGGCCCTGGGGCTGTCGGGGTTGTTAGGCAGGACCTGCGTGGCCCTGTGGGACACAGCGTGGGTCGGGGCGAGGCCATCGACAGGCAGGGCTTCCGAGCTCTGACTCCAGCCTGTTGACGCCTTGGTCTCCCCTGCAGTTTTAGCGCCCCCAAGTGTGGGCGCGGCAAGCCTGCCCTCGTGCGCCGGCACACGCTGGAGGACCGGAGCGAGTTGATATCCTGCATTGAGAACGGGAACTACGCCAAGGCGGCCCGGATCGCGGCTGGTGAGTCTCTTGGGCTCCGTCTCATGTTGTGTCCACACCCTTGGTTAGTGTTTCTGGAACGTAGTGCCGTGGGGGCTGGGCTCGCACAGTACAGTCCTGTCCAGGTAGCACCGTGCCCCAAGCTGTGAGCCCCTGTTGCGTGTGGAGTGAAGGTCACGTTCTTCGTGTGCCCCTTTCTGGGCCTCCCTCCTGGGAAGGGCTGGTGGCGAGTCTTGGAGGGGGGGCTGGGCTCTCAGGCCCACCGAGCCGTGGACAGGCCGGGGTGGGTCCTGCAGGTGGCGTCCTGCGGAGGCTGCCTGGGAATGTTTAGGTTCACTTGTCATTTGCAGCTGCTGGGTGGTGGGTCCCTGATTTCAGACCCCCGGGGAAGGGGAGGGGACAGTTTGGGCTGGCACTGGCCAGGCTGTTCCTGGCAGGACTGATCAGCCCTGGGGACTTTGGGGGTCCGGTCAGTGTGGCCGTCACTGTGGAAGGCAGCTGTGCCGTGAGGGGGGCCTCAGGGCAGAAACCCCAAGGTGAGGGGGCAGCAGGGAGGCTGGTGTGGGGGGCAAGGCCAGGCCAGGGGGTCCACAGTGGGGACAGGCTGATTGACGAGTGTCCTGGAGGTAGCCTGTGACTGAGGGGGACCTTTTGTCACCGGCAGCCAGTCTGGACTTGGGGGCCCCACAGGTAGCTGTGGCTTCCAGGAGTGTCGTGGCCGGGTGTGCAGAGGGAGGGGTGGGCCGAGAACCAGGGCACGGGTGGGAACAGCTGCTGGTATCTCTGGAGGGAGCCAGGACTACGGTTTTGAATTTGGGGTGTCAGTTTCATACTCAATAATGAGGTAGGAACATGCTGGGGAGCCAGGTCTGTGGAGTGAGGGGCTTCAGAAGGGGGCGGGTGTTGGGACCTGGAGCCGGAGGCCTTGCAGTGGGGAGGGTGTGAGATTCTGCAGGTCAGAGAGAGGCAAGTCGGGACTAGGGGGCTGCACAGGTCCTGGACCCCCACGGGAGGGGCAGCAGGGTGGCTCTCTGCCTCCCAGGTCCTTGAGTGGGTGGGCTCGTGACTGTCCTGTTGGAGGAAGGCCCGGGAGCCCTGTCCTGTGGCCGAGCGGGGCCTTGGGACGCCTGGTCTCCTGCTGACGCCGCTTCCTTCCCCAGAGGTGGGTCAGAACAGCATGTGGATCTCGACCGACGCGGCGGCCTCTGTCCTGGAGCCCCTGAAGGTGGTGTGGGCCAAGTGCAGCGGCTACCCCTCCTACCCGGCACTGGTGAGTGGCGCCCGGCCTGGGACCCCAGTGTGGCCCCGTGCCTCGGGTCTGCAGATGCCCTGCCCGGGGGGCTGCGCCTGCTTGTACAGCCAGGAGGGGGCAGGGGGGACGCTTGGCGAGTGGCTCTGGGTGTGAGCGTGCAGGTGTGACCTGAGCATGTCCTTCCCGGACAGATCATCGACCCCAAGATGCCACGAGTGCCTGGGCACCACAATGGCGTCACCATCCCAGCCCCGCCGCTGGACGTGCTGAAGATCGGAGAGCACATGCAGACCAAGTCCGACGAGAAGCTGTTCCTCGTTCTGTTTTTTGATAATAAGCGAAGCTGGTGAGTCAAGTCCGGGGTCGGGGCGCGGTCTGCAGGCACCGGGCCGAGGGTGGCGTGTAGAAGCTGCAGCAAAGCCTCGCGGCGAGCGGCGTCTGCCGGTCCTTGCAGGGTGCTCGTGGCCCCGCCCTGTCCCTTCTCCCCGCTGCTTACCTTGTTGTGTGCACAGCAGTCCTCGGGGCCCTGCCCAGAGTGCCCTTCCCAGTGTCACCTGGGGTTGCCTTTTCTCCACCCAGCCCTGCTCAAACCTCCACCGGGGCTGCTTTTGCCCAGACCACGGGGGACCCCTCTGAGTGTGGGGCACGCGTGACAGTCCGTGCTGCCAGGAGGAGCTGTCAGCTGCGGTGCGGCCTCTCCATGGGGCCCCTGGGGCGTGCTGCTCACAGAGCCACAGTCCCCAGACCTGCTGCCGCTAGAACTTGCCCTTTGCCTGGTGCACTTGGGGCCTGGCGGGGCTGGTGCTCTGTGGTTCCTTGCAGAGCTGGCTGCTCTTGGTGTGCCCGGAGCAGGGCAGGTGGTGTGGGCACCCGACATCCTGCCGTCTCTTTCCTCACCCCGACACCTCTGGCCACCTGGCAGCTGCTCCTCGTCAGGCCATGAGGGGCTCACACCCGCCTTGACCGCCCGAGGGCCTGTTGTAGGGTCTCCCTGATCACCGTCCCTGGCCCTGTGGGGTGTGTGTCTGTGCCTGTGTGTACGTGCCTGTGCTCGTGTGCGGGGCTGACTCGGGACGCGGCAGACACTGGGGAGATGTTTTGGAGGAAGAGGAGGAGGAGGGCTTGATGGTGCTCGTGCCTTACCTGCGCCAGAGAGGTGCAGGGAGGGGGTCGTCCACTCCCCTGTCTGTCCCTGCAGGAGCTCCCGCCCCCCCCCCACGACTGTCCCCGGTGCTGCCTCGCTGGGCTTCTCCCGCCAGGAGGAGCTCTCAGTCCGTGTGATGATCACGTGGACCGTGTCGAAGCATGATGTGCGATTCTGACTTTCCCGTTTTTTTCCTTTTAAAAAGGCAGTGGCTTCCCAAGTCCAAAATGGTTCCCCTGGGCATTGATGAAACGATAGACAAGTTAAAGATGATGGAGGGGAGGAACTCCAGCATCCGGAAGGCCGTGCGCGTCGCCTTTGACCGTGCCATGAATCACCTGAGCCGCGTCCACGGGGAGCCGGCCAGCGACCTCAGTGACATTGACTGACGCGGCTCCGGGAGCAGGCCCCGGGCCTCGGTCCTGTCCATAGTGTGGATAAACTGTACATAGTTGTATATGGTTCAAAACTTAACTTATTCTGATTTTCAGTCGTAGTTCTTTAATTCTTTTTCCCCAGGGGAGGGGGGAGGTTATTTCCCAGTTTCTATGAGACGTCTCGTCTCGGCACTGTGCGAGTGGGTGGCTGTGTCCGGCCGTGCGGTGGGGCGCACGCCACACGGGGGTGCTGCTGTGTCACTTTCTTTGATTTGTAGCTTTTTTTAAAAAGACTTTTGAATGTTTAATAATTTTGTAAATCATACTCTTTACACAGAGTACCACTTATTTAATAAGACGGGATGTAAATTTACAATGACAAATGTGTATTTTAAGAAAGAAGATGACATTATTTTGATGGTACTTTGTGGAAGGAGCTGAGAGTGAGCCTGTGCTGTGTGCGTCACTTGCCAGTCACCAAAAACACCGCCGTGCTGGCGGGGCGGCGCCTCCTCACGCCCACGGCCCGCCCGCCCCAGGCCCACGGCGCCCCGGCCGGTTATTTATTGTAGAAAGTGTATTCATTGCTTTATAATGAGAAATAAACTTGCAAAGGTATATCGACACGCGTTTTTATACAGGCACCTGCGGATCAGCTGGGGGGGCGGGCGTGCTGCGCCGTGTGTGGCCCCGGCCTGTGCGTCCTTTGATTTTGTAACTTGTAATCTTTTGTTTACAATGAGGGGCTTTCTGTAACTCGTTTTAATTTAGAACACTTTGGTAGCAATAGAAACTTTGGATACATTTTTGTATGGTACATGTGATGTATATAGAATTAGTACTTTATTTTTATTTTTAAGAGGTAAAGCATTATGTTAGGGGGGAAAAGTAGGGTGGGTTTCCAAATTTGCATTTTTTATATTAAAAATAAAGTGACGATTTGGACGGTGTGGCCATTTCATTCCTACATCACCAGAAGGCCCAGGGGACAGGGCGCCTGACCGGCAGACACGCCTTTTCTCTCAGAAGCTGTCGTGGGGTGGCATTATTTATTATTCCACCTGATCATATTTTTATTTTAAAGTTAACAGTTACACAAAAAATTTTAAATGTTTTTCTTTTAAGACTACATTGTTGTAATATCTCCATAGAAACCTGCAAATAAAGTCTTCCTTTGGTAGTTTGGTCCTGTGTTTGGCAGACGCTTTCTATCCCCTGGTCCCCTTCCCGCCGCCCTCTCCCCACCGGGAAAGGCCGGTGAGGCCGAGGTAGCCCCAGGTTGGCTGACGCGGGACCTGGCCCTCGGGGACGGAAGGGGGCAGGGACCGGCGGTGCGGGGTGGACCTCTCCGCCGCTGCTGAGCACGGCTGTGGCAGGATGTGGTTCGCTGGTCGAGCTGTGGTGGGAGGACTCTGCTGTGGCCGGGTCTGAGCAGAGGGAGACGTCGCAGCTTGGAGCTGCTTGTTCCCGGTGGGAGCTACAGGTGATTTCTGACTTCCGATGCGTCATGTCCTGGGACAGGCTGCGGGGGTCAGAGTGGCTTGGGGGGTGCCTGGGGCTGCAGGCAAGGAGCTCAGCGGGGTCCCACTGGTTCTGGTAGGGTCACTGGGGCAGCTGGCCTGGGGTTGGAGGCTGCTGTGCTGGCTGTCACTGGGCCCTTGACCTCTGGCTTGGATTCGGCCCTGCCCCGGACCCCACCACAGGTGCTGTTCTGGGGGCTTCCAGAGCCTCGCCAGCCTGGCGCCCACTGGGGCTTCCCCAGGAGATGCTCAGGGTGGGTGGGGGAGGGAAGTTTCCTCGTCTGCCTCCAGCTCGGCACGTGGTCGCCGGCTGTGGTTCTGGCTGGCGCGGGTGTACCTGTGGGCAAACCTCGGCAAGGGGGTTCCTGCCTCACCTTGTGTCCCGAGGGCTCCAAATCCACCGGCTCTGCGACACGGGGGCTGGGCCCTGCAGACATGTCTGCTCTGCTGGCTGGTGCAGCCGTGGGCTTTGCCCGCTGGAGGCAGGCGGTCAGGCCACAGCGGGAGGAAGGGGCTGCTGCTTCCAGCACCTGGGGCCACCTCCTTTCCGCCGGGTGGTCTTTGAGGTGTAGCCTCTGCCCGTGTTCTGCCCCCGGCGAGCGGCTCCTGTGCAGACACAGCCTTCAAGGCCAGGTCTCGGCCTCCTCTGGGCCGAGCTCCTGCGGGTTCAGGCTTCCTCGGCCCCAGGGCTCAGACCTGTTTCCGGAAGTTACTAAGTATTTACCTGTCGGGGTTTCTCTGCTGCGCCTTTCGGGGTTTAGCCACCACTTACTAGTCAGCTATGACGACTTCCCTGTCGAACAGTCGTGTGGTTCTCGTCTCCAGGCTGCTCCCTGATGGACAGTGCATTGGCCCCAGGAGGCAGACCCCTAAACGTGAGTGTGGGGATGGTCATAACCTTGGGCCGGCAAGTGCTCGTGGCTCGAGGTGGCATCTCAAGTCCTCCCCTGCTGGGACCATGTGCCCGGGAAGCAAGGTGTCTTGGGAGCCCAGGCGGCTGCCGCACTTGCCCTGGTGGCAGGAGGGACCTTCCCGAGGGACCTGGGGTGCTTATGGGAAGAAAGCGGCAAGGCCAGCTCTTCCACCTCGCAGCTCAGTCCAAGATCTGAGAACCAGAGAGCCCCGGTTGGGGCCTATTTCTTGTTCTGGGGCTTGGATCGCTGGGAATCAAACCGAACCACTCGGGTTTCTCACGGGAAAGCGAAGGCGTTAGCCAGGAAACAACAGGACCCTGACCCCGGGGATGGGGCTGGCTGGGGCGCACAGAGGCAGAAGCAGGACCTCTGAGCCCCTCTGGGCTCCCAGTGTGGAGTGTCGTCGCTGGAGCCCGAGGAGGCTGCTTGCGAAGCCTGCGTGACCTGCCCCGGCAGGCGGCCTTGCAGGGCACCTTCCCCGAGACCCGCCACGCTCGCCCCTCGCTGCCGCAGACCCACAGCGGCCGGGCTCTGCGTGCACTGGGGGGTCAGGGGCGCCGTATTCGTGAGGAGGCAGCCTGCATACACGCCGCAGAATACACGGTTTTGCTGACACTGCCAGAGACTGGGGTGTGTGTGTGGGTGGGCTCTGAAGGTGCTGGGCCAAGGAGGGTGGACGTGGCACGGACCAGACTGGACTCGCTGGTGAGGGTGGGTTTACGAGAGTTGGACGTTCGCTCACGCGGCTGCCGGAGAGTCGCAGAGCAGGGGTGGGTGGGTTGACTGACATCAGGCTCGATGGTGTCCGGGGTCCGGCATTTGTTGGGGCACCAGAGCTACCCTGGAGTGACATGGGCAGGGGACCTGCCCACACAGGGAGACAGGAGTGTCACTGGGAGGTGGCGCCTGCCACCCACACGCCCACCCCCAGCTCACCCTAAGGGGGCTCTAGAGACCTCCCCTCGACAGCATCGCGACCTAGGAGGGAAACCTGCGCCTTGGAAGCACGGGGTGGGTCCTCTCTTGGGCCAGGGGTGACCCAGGCAAAGGCACTGTCTTGAGGCCCTTGGGCTCCTGGATCTCAGTGGGGCCCGTGGGGCCCTGGGAGGGCAGAGTCCGGGCGCATCCGGCTGCCAACGTCACAGCGGCACCTCTGCTGTGAAGGGCCCTTGGAGGCCTGCGCAGTGGCCAGCTGGCCCCGGTGCCCGGGGTGACAGAGATGGGAACTGTCCTGTTGTCGCATGACCTGTGCAGCGTGACACCCCAGGTCTGCAGACACGGCGCCCTGGATGGAAGGACCCTGCGGCACCGCCGCAGACACGCTGTGAACCTCGCTCCGGGCCTTTCCCAGCGGGACCTGCGGCAGTTTCTGGCGTGGCCGAGCGCGGGGGAAGAGGAAACGCCAGCTTCTGAGGAGTTCCTGGATACTGGCTCCAAACTGGTGCTTGGATCTGGGGACCCAGGTGTCCCAGGGGGCTGCCAGCCAAGGCAGGGCTCAGGGCAGTCAAGGCTGGAGCCTCAGCCCCAGCCCATCTCACAGCGGGCAGAGTCCGTGCCGGTCGTCGGAGGACGGGTCTCCACCAGCTCCCACCCAGGCACTCGGAGGCAGCAAGGTGGGAAGGTGGACAAGGACGTCGGGGTGGAGGTGTGGATGGAGCTCACGCAGTGGGGACAGGCCACGAACAGCCGGCACAGGAATGCGCTTCCCAGTCAGGCGGGCACAGTGGGGCACTGCGGGGTCCCCTCGCCTCCTCCCAGCCACCCCCACATGGCCGGGGGCCCCGGAGGCAAGTGTCCATGGCAGTGAGGTGGAGGCTGTGCCTGGGGCTGGTGGCAGGGACCCCCCCCCCCCCACTGAGCGCCCACCTGCCCGCTGCGGGGACCTGGCGGCGCCGGCAGGTCGAGCTCTTCCCGTCCTGCTGTGCGTGGAGCGCGCTGTGCGGCCCCCTCCTGTTCCGCAGGCCCCACCCGAAGGGCAGACCAGGGTGGATGGGGCTTGTGCGAGGAGCAGGCCGGGCCAGGCGAGCCCAGGCGCAGGGCGGTGGCAGCGGCACGATCTCGTCTTCCTCAGGGAGGGCCTGGGCCTGCCCAGACCTGAGCCCAGTCCTCCACCGGGCACTCGAGGACACGCCTTCCCAGGCACGTCCACAGATGCCCCTGCAGCCACACGGCCGGGGTGGGGTCGACACCTGGGCTCAGCCCCGGGTGGACGCAGGAAACGGACCAGCTCGGGTTGATCCAGGAGGCCCAGCACCTGCCTCCTGGTGGTTCGGGAAGAAGGAGACGGTGGGTGGGGGACACAGGACACACGGCCATGCATGGCCCGATGGCGTCTTGTGGCCCCTCTCCTCCTGGCGGGCGGGCAGGCTGCGGGAGCCCTTGTGCCAGTCGGCGTGCCGGCCGGGCCTCCGGGGCTGACTCTGGGGCCTGGTCTCACCTCCCGCCTGCCTGCCCAGCGCGGCTGTCACGCGAGCTCTGCGTCCCCGAGTCCCTGTGGGCCAGCGCCTGTCTCGGCTCTGCACCTGGCCTGGACGGGACCCGGTGGCCCAGGTGGGGCCCGTGTCTGCTCCTCTGCTGCAGTGGATTTGGCGGGAGCGCAGGGTCTCATCAGGAGCTCGGCGGGGACAAGGGGGTGGCGGCAGCCCCGGCCAGGCGGGCAGTGCTGGGCAGCCGGGGGTGTGGAGGCCAGCGGGGGCAGAGGGCGTCTGCTTGGGACATGCAGCTGCCAGGAGGGGGTGTGGGAGCCGGCGGGAGCCTGACACAGGCCGTGGACAAGGCGGGAAGGCGCGGGTTTTAGGGTCTTTGGAAGCAGAGGCCCCAGGCCCTGTGTGATGGTGTGGCTGAAGGGGGCCCTTCCCAGCGGGGATTGCGGGGGTCCAGGGTCCGTTCAGGCTGGCGAGGGCAAGGCAGTCAGCGCCCGGCGACAGACGCTCAGCTCCCAGCGAGTTCACATCCCCAGACCCCACTTCCCTGCCGCCCCCTGACTTGTGCTGTGAGCTGGGCACAGCGTCCGGAGCTGAGGGACGGAGCACACGCTGCCCCGCCCAGCACCCCGGGCAGCCCAGGCCTCAGCACCCACTGCCTCTGGGCTCGGGGACCGCCAGGGCCACAGTGGTGTCCCTTGTCCACACCTCCCCTCCCTGGCGCTCCCAGCTGGCCGACCCCAAACCTGTGCCAGGAGGAAGCTGGCGCTCGGGGTAGGCGTGTGGAGTCCGAGGACGTCCAGAGGTGTCTGCTGCATGTCAGCTCCTGGAGAGCCCTGGGTCTGAAACAGCCACCGCTCGCGACTGTCCTGTACCCACAGGCGTGGCCCTGCTCCTCTTGGCGCGACTGGGGACAGCAGCTCCCAGGGGCAGCTCTGTTTGGGTCACAGCCCAGGCCCCAGAGCCCACACACCCGGGTCGCCCTTCGGAGGCTTGAATGACGGTGACGCCAGGGGAGGCTCAGCGTCTCCAACCCCGGTGCTGCCACCCGGCCGCGCCTCCTCAGCAAGGATGGGACAGGGCTGCTGTGGGGCGTAGGGCTGGAGGCCGGTGGCGCTGGTGCAGCGCGATGCTCCCCTCGGTGACCCGGGGACCCTGTGCCGCTGGCTGGAGGGCAGGCGCCGGCCACCTGGGCTTAGACCCCAGCAACTTTAAAAATGTTATCATTTCAATAAAAGCAAGCTCAGTGCACAACACGGTCACACTCGATTACTGCTGAGTTACGAGGCCCGGCGTGGGCAGGATTTCATTGTTGTGTCTGCCAGTTTACACACGAGACTTGTATTTAAAGACAAATGCTTTGATATCCTGGTGGGAAATTTTATTTGGTCTTAAAAAGTGATATACACCAAGATATTGAAAATTAAAAATTCATCAGAGTTCTGAGACTCTGTGGCTCATGGAGATTCCAACTATGATTTATTGAGGTTGGAGCCGGGGCTGGCCCTGGATCCGTCCTGCGGATGTGGGGACAGAAACTGCAGAAGGACTGGAGGCTGCTGGCGCTCTGGCCCTGGCCAACGCCGGGTTGACGGGGTCTGGGCTTCGGGCTGGCTCTGCCGGCCCTTCCCCTCGGCCCTGGGAAATCGTCCGTGTGGTACCCGTCCATCTGCAGGCCTGGACCGCAGGGGCGTGGACCCCGCCTGCTCGGCTGAGCTGTGGTGGCCGTCGGCTCCGATCTCCAGGGACGCAGAGTGGTCTGAGTGGGGCGCAGCATCCATTTATGGTAAAAACTCGCTGCAAACTTGGAGAGAGGGGAATCTGCAAAACCCTACAGAGAACACCATCCTCACTGGTGAAAAACTAGATTTTTCCCACCCATTTCTGAAGACACAATTCAGGGGCGGCTTCTCCATGATTGATCCATTCACTTACGGAAGGACGTCTCGGCTGTTTCCAGGCCTTGGCAATTATGAGTAAATCATTCGTGTGCAGGTTTAGTGTGGACACAAGTTTCCAACTCCTACACCCTGGGTGGAGCGCAGTGGCGTCATCGTAGCTCGCTGCAACCTCTGACTCCTGGGCTCTCAGCCATCCTCCCGCCTCGGCCTCCCAGGGTGCTGGGGTTATAGGCACGAGCCACCGCACCCAGCCATATTTTATTGATTTCTGATTTAATTTTATTATTTCTTTTTCATCTGCCTACTTTGGATTTAATTAGATCTTCCTTTTACAGTTTCCTAATGTGGAGGCTTAGATAATTGATTTTAGATCTTTCTTCTTGTCTAATATATGCATTCAATGCTATAAGTTTCTCTCTGATGACTGCTTTTGCTGTATCCCACAAATTTCAAGAAGTTGTACTCTCGTTTTCATTTAGTTTAAAATATTTTAAAATTTCTTTTGGTATTCTTTGATCCATGTGTTATTTAGTCTCTAAGTATTTTGAGACTTCCAGCTTCCTTTCTGTTACTGATGTGTAGTTTAACTGCGTTGTGATCTGAGAGCAGCCACTACATGATTTCTGTTCATTCAGATTTGTTAGGCTGTGTTTTGCAGCCCACAGTTCGCACTGTCTTGGTGAGTGTTCCATGTGTGCTTGAGGAGAATTCCCTTGCTGTCGGGGTAAGTAGCATGTAGATATGAGCTGCATCTGGCTGATGGGCGGTATTGCTGGGTTTGGCTACGTCCGTACAACTTTGTGCCTACTCGGTCGTCCGTTCCTGACAGCGGGGTGTGAAGTCTCCAACACAGTGTTAGGTCTCGATAGCGATCGTCTGTTTCTTTCATAGTGATTAATCTATTTCTCCTACCAGTTTAATAAGTTTTTGCCTTACATATTTTGACACTGTTGGTAGGTACATACACATTAAGGATTGTTATGTCTTCTTGGAGACTTGTCAGCTTTTTCAGTGTGTAATGCTTTCTTTGTCCTTGATCACTTTCCTCGCTCTGAAGTCTGCTCTGTCTGAAATTAGTATATATACTCTGCTTTCTGTTGGTTAGTATTAGCGTGGTATATCTTTTTCCATCCTTTACATTTACTCTATATATGTCTTTACGTTTAAAGTGGGTTTCTTGTTGACAGCATATAGTTGGGTCTTGTTTGTTGATCCACTTCGACCATCTCTGTCTTCTAATCAGTGTGTTTATACTATTGACGTTCAACCATATTTGTTATTGTTCGAGGTTCGTTGCCCTTGAAGTTTGTTCCTAGTTTTTCTTCCATTCTTTTTATGCCTTTTGTAGGTTTGGTTGAGCATTTTATATGATTCCATTTTCTCTGTTTTCTTAGCATATCAGTTATATTTCTTTTGAAATTTTTACAGTTGTTGCCCAAGAGTTTCCAATATACATTTACAACTAATCCAAGTTCACTTCCAAATAACACTATACCACTTCACAGGAAATACAAGTGTAATGAACAACAAAAAAATAATTCCAAGTCCTCCCTTTGTGTTTCACTTATATATAAGTGTACATAAGAGTGTGTACACACACACACAAATTATATACATAAGCACACATAATCAAACACGTTACTGCTATTATCATTTTAAACAGTTATCTGTTAGATCTATAAGAAAAAGAAAAGTTTTTATTTTACTGTCACTTATTCCTTTTCTGATGCTCTTCCTTTCTCTGGGTAGATCTGAGTTTCTGACCTATGTAATTTTCTTTCTCTCTAAAGAACTTTTAACATTTCTTACAAGGCAGATCTACAGAGAACACATTCCCTCAATTTTTGTTTGTCTGAGAAAGTCTTTATTTCTCCTTCACTATAGAAGGACACTTTTGAAGGGTACAGAATTCTAGTCTGGTGGTTTGTTTCTCTCTCAACCCTTTAAAGAAGTCACTCCCCTCTCTTCTTGCTTGCATGGTCTCTGAGGAGAGGTCAGATGCAATTCTTGTCTTTGCTCCTCCATGGGTAAGGTGTTTTTTTCCCCCTCTGACATATTTCAGAATTTTTTTTTTTTAATCTTTGATTTTCTGCAGTTTGAATGTGATATGCCTAGGTGTAGCATTTTTTCTTTTTTTGTTTGTTTGTTTTTTGCATTTGTCCTCCTTGGTGTCCTCTGAGCTTCCTGAATCTGTGGTTTGGCGTCTGACATTAGTTTGTGAGATATTCTTAGTCACTGTTTCACATATTTCTCCTGTTCCTTTTTCTCTTTCCTCTTTTAGTATTTCCATTGGGTTTATTTACACTTTTTGTAGTTGTCCCACAGTTTTTGGGTTCTGTTCTGTTTTTTTTTTTTTCCAGTCTCTTTCTCTTTGCTTTTCAGTTTTGGGGGTTTCTGTTGACATATCCCCAAGCTCAGAGAGCCTTTCCTCAGCCATGTCAGACCTACCAGCAAGTCCATCGAAGGTAAGTAGACAGATAATCAGTTAGGTACGGAGGACTTGACCTAATTAACATTCACGTAATACGCCACCAAGAGCAGAATGCGCATTCTTTCCAAGTGCACATACACGGAATAGTTACCGTGACAGACCACATTCTGGGCCACAAAACAAGTCCTGATAAGTTTTGATAGGTCCAAATCAAACACATTCTCTGAACATAATAGAATTAAAAAAAAACCCCAAAACAAACAGAACACAATAACCAAAAAATATCTGGAAAATGCCCAAATATTTGGAAAATAAATAATGGCCTTCTAAATAATTCTTGAATCGAAGAAGTTGAAAACGAAGTTAGAAAATGTTTTTAATGGAATGGAAATGAAAACAAAATACATCAAGACTTGTGCGACGCAGCCAAAGCGCGGGACAGCTGCGGCGTTAACTGCCGGCACCGGAGAGAGGGAGACCGGCTCGGCCTTCGCCTGCAGGGAGGGGAGAGGCGCCCGCGGGCGTGGGACACAGACAGTGAAGGTAAGAGCAGAAATAAAAGAAATGGGAAACCGAAGAACCACTGATACAATCAGTGAAATGAAAATCTGGGTCTTTGCAATTAGTAATATTGATAAACTTTTAAGGAGAAAAAGAAAATTAAGTATAAGAAGCAATTAGCAATATGAGGAATGAGAGAGGCGACTTCACTACGGGCGGAACAGGATAATAAGGGGACGTCACTAACAGCTTTACGCTAAAAAATTGAACACTTAGTTAAAATGGGTGAGTTTCTTTAAAGACGCAACCTACCAGGTCTTACTCAAGAAGAAACAGATCACCCAACAAGCCCAAGTCTATTACAGGAACTGTGCTTATGGTTAAAAATTTTCATGTAAAGAAAACTCCACGTCCACACGACTTCGCTGGTGACTTCCACCAGACACTTAAGGAAGCAGTGATACCTGCTGTCCACATCTCCACAGATTGAAGGGATAGAAAAATAATTCTCAAATATTCATTTCCTTAGGCCAACATTTACTCTGATGCCAAAAGCAGATGAAAACATTACAAGAAAAGAAAATTACAGACCAGTGTCCCATGTGAAAATAGATGCAAAAATTCTTAGCAGGTCCAATTCAACAAGATGTAAAAAAAGATAATAAATGGGTCACGCCAAATGAGGTTTATCCCAGTATTACAATGTTGGTTTAACATCTGAAAATCAATTAACTTAATATACCATATTAATAGGACATAGGACAAGAACCCAGTGATCATCTGAATAGATGCAGAAAAAGCACTTGACCGAATTGGACATCATTCTTCTTAGAAGCTTCTAGAAAACTGGGAATAGAAGAGAACTAGTTTACCTGACAAAGGGCGTCTTCGTCCTTCATCTCTAGGAGCGAGAGCAGAGGACACGTCCCATGTCCTCTCTGCACTTTCACTCTGGAGATTCTGCCCACTGCACGGACACAGGAAGCATCCGATTGACAAGGGAGAAGCAGAACTGCCTTTATTCTCACTTATGCAGAAAACCCTGCTGCGTCGATGAAACAGCCGCTAAAAATAACATGCGAGTTTGGCGAGGTAGTAGGATACAAAACCAATACACAAAAACCAACTGTCTTTACATATGTCAGCAATTAAATCAAAATGAAGAAAGCAGCATCATTCACAACAGCATCAAAAATATGAAATACTTTGGGATAAATGCGACCAAAGATGTGAACCACCTTTAAATGTTAAATTACAGACATTGGTGGAGAAATCAGAAGAGAACTAAGAGAGGGGAGAGACGTGCTGCATTCATGGTGAGACTGCGTTAGTTCGGATGCGGTTCTCCCTACAGATCTAGCAGGTTAGTGCAGCCCTATCTCAATCTCAGCAGGCTGTGTGAGTACATTGACAGGCTGATTATAAACCTTACATTGAAACGCGAAGAAACTGGAGTCATCAACATGACTTTAAAAAAGAACAGAATTGGAGGTCTCACGCTACCTGATGTCAAGACTTACAAAGCTACAGCGATCAAGACGGAGTGGTATTGGCATCAATACACACAAATAGATCAACGGAATGGAATTAAGAGGCCCTCCCCCACAAAGATCCACACTTTTATAATAAATTGATTTTTTTTTTACAAAGGTACAAAAACAATACGGTAGCAAAAGATAATCTTCAAGAAATGGTGCTGGAACAATTGAATATCCACATATGAAAAAAATAAGCCTCAATTCATACCTTTTACCATTTATAAAAATTAACTCAAAATGCATCACAGACCTAAAATGTAAAGCCTAAGATTATAAAGCTTCTAGAAGAAAACTGAGAAAATCTTGGTGATCCTAGGTTAGGCAAAGATTTCTCAGATATGGCACCAAAAGCAGGATCTGTATATTAAAAAAGGGTAAATGGAACTTTATAAAAATTGAGAATTTTGCTCTGCAAAGACACTGTTAAGAGAAATCAAAAAGAAGCCATAAACTTGGAGAAAATATTTGCAAATCACATGTCTGATAAAGGATTTATCAGAATATACAAAGAACTCTGCGAACTCAATAGAAAGAAAATAACTCAATCACTGGGTGGTTTCCGGGGCCCTGGTCACAGCTCTGTGGTTCTCCGGGACCAAGTGCCCGCACCTGTGGCGACCCTGGCGGGCTGGGCTGGGGCGTGAGTGGCCACGAGGCCACCGCCTGGGCAGCTGCTGGTCTTGGCGTCCAGGCCCTTCACGGTCGGTGTCCCGCGCCCGCACCTGTCTTCCCGGATGTCCAGCCGTGGCCACCAGGGCCCAGGAGGCTGCGGGCTCCGCGTTCGCCTGTCGCGGCTCCAGGCCTGGGGTGCGCGGTCCCTCCCCGAGCGCCCCGTCGGGCTCAGCGGCGGGAGGGTCCCCATCGAAGGGTTTGGGCTTCGCTTTTCTTGCTCTCGGGGACCCCCAGGTGCGCCGAGGGCGTCCGGGTCCCCAGTGTCCAGGGCGGGGGTGGCCTCGCGCCGCTGGGCTGGGGTCCCGGCTGCCCCGGGCGGCGTTTCGGGGTTCGCACCGATCCGCGCTGCCTCGTCAGGCGAAGTGCCCGGATGTGCAGCACCGCGTCAAACCCGCCCAGGGCGACCCTGCTCCCGGCTCCTCCAGCTCTGCGTTTAATTGGACGGTCCTCGTCTCCACGGACGTGGCGAAATCTTGCTGCTTCTCCAGTGCACACCTGTCACCGGGTCCGCCCAGGTGCAGCTCGGCGACCTGGGGGCGGAGCTCTGAGGGGTCCGGGGGTCCCCGGGTCCCCGCGGGCGCCTGGCCCCAGGCGGGTGGGGAGGCGCCGTCCTCACGCCGGGACAGACACCTCTACTCAGAGCTCGTCGCCGGGCTTGCAGCTGGGACACCGGCAGGTCCTCCCGCCCGGGCCTGGGGGCCGCAGGCGGTGGGGGTCCGCGCCCCTTCCCCCAGGGAGCAGCCGCCTCCCCTCCCCCTACGACCCCTCCCCTCGTCCCTAGGAGTCCCCTCCCCCCTACGACCCCTCCCCTCGTCCCTAGGA
>CM052440.1:748412-772711 GCA_028533085.1 Varecia variegata
ACGGGCAGCAGCTGCCCCCAAGGCCCTGGGGCTCAGAGGAGGCTGTGGGAACCAGGCCAGACCCAGAGGCCCTTGGGGAGGACCTGGCTTCAAGGATCTCCTTGGCCTGGTGGCTCGAGTGGGCTTCCCTGCCTAGGGAGCACGGGTCAGACATGTGGGGAGACCTAGGCACCGCCGAGCGCGTCCCTGACACTCTGATTGTCACTGCCGTGCACCACCCCCACCTGCAGGGGCAGGTGACTTTCTACCCTCAGCAGACCTCAGGGACGTCCCCTGCCTTTGATGGGAGGGCGTGTGGCTCCCACTGCAAGGGATGGGCCCTCTCAGGGCCACCAAGGGACCCAGGAAGTGGCTGTTGGGTGCCGAGAGTTCTGAGGCCAAAGCCCAGTGCCCACTGGGCCCCCTGACCCCTGGGCCACCTCCCGGAGCCAGCGCAGGGTGCTACCCGGGGCAGGGCATCCTCAGGGGGCTGGAGCAGCAGCCAGTGGCGAGGGCAGGAAGGTGTGTCTCCCTGGACGTGGGGAGGGGCCGCGTGGGGCGGGCTGGGCCCCGGGAGGCCACCCCGGCATCCGTGGGGGCCCCTTGCCGACCCTGCCTTGCAGACCTCTGCACTCAGGCAGAGGGGCCTTCCCACGGGGCAGCCTCCCTGGGAAGGCAGCTCAGTGGCTCAGCCCGGTGTGTCCGCAGGGCCCCAGCTCTCGGCCTGGACAAGCCCTGGGGGCAACAGACACAGCTCGGCTCCCGCCAGCTGGCCTGGCCTCTGCTTTTCTGCGACATCTGATTGGAATGAGCCTCTAGCGCTTCCCACCAAAAAAGGGGAAAAGCTGCTCGAAAGTGGGAGAGGATTCTAGCGGGCATCTGTCAGCAGCACAGGGCCAGAAACCCAATTAGACGCATCTCAAAGAGCGCGGAAGAATCCATCTCCTTCCACCGTGTAGTAATGAAATTTTCCATTTTCCTGCCTGAAGACGGTGCCCGCGGCCCAGATGGCGGCTCCGCTCCCTGGCGGGCGGCTCTGTGCGGGTGGGTGCAGGGGCCAGAGGGCGGACGGTGCCACAGCCTGGGACACCAACGTCCACGCTCGCCTGGGCTGGGTCCCCAAGCCGGGGGCCTTTCTGTCCACCGGGGCCACTTAATTAACAGAAATGAGTCATGGCGGTCACGGCACGGCGCGTTTGTGCCGACACCCACACCGTCCCCCAGGCTCCGGGCTCCGTGGCTTCGTCTCCGCACCCGGGTGCCCCTCCCCCAGCCACCGTGCAGATGGGAGACGGGGTGGCCAGCAGGGTGGCGTCGGGAAGATGGAGCTGCTGGCTTTCCAGAGGGACCCTCCCTTCGTCCCAGACCCCACCCCATACCCTCCCTCGTACCGGCAGGGACATGCACACACGTGTGCACACACAGGTGCAGGCGCGCAGCTGCAGGCACAACCGTCTGTAGCAGGGGGACAGAGGAGCCTCGAAGAGGGACTTGCCTTCTGACGGGCTGCCCTGGGCGCCCTCCCTGCTCTGTGGTCGCGGGAACCCCTTGCCAAACGGCTGCCGGCACCGCTCCTGGGCCCTGGCCGCGGCGCCACGGCTGTCCGGGACGGCTACCCTGCCTGCCGTGCAGGTGAGGAGCCCAGTGCTGCGGTGGACGGCATGTCTGTGTCCCCAGAGCTCATGTTGAAACCCCAACCCTAAGGTGATGATACAGGGGTGGGGCCCTCGGGAGCGGTCCAAGGGCGGAGCCCTGGTGGACGGGATCGGTGTCCTTATAGCCGAGACCCAGGCGCTCCTCGTCCCTGTGTGCGGGCACAGTGAGAAGACGCCACCTGCAAACCCCGAACCCTCCCCAGAACCCGACCACACTGGCACCCTGATCCCCGACTTCCTTCCTGCAGGGCTGTGGGAAATAATCTTCTGTTGTTTGTAACCCCCCCTCAGAAATAAACCCACACATCCACAGTCCACTGATTTCTGACAAAGGTGCCAAGATCACACATTGGGGAAAGGACAGTCACTTCAGTACCTGGGGCTGGAAAACCTGATACCCACATGCGGGAGGATAAAATTAGACCCTCATCTCACGCCATATACAAAATCCACTCAAAACGGACTGAAGACTTAAACCTATGAAACTACTAGAAGAAAACAGAGGGGAAGGCTCCATGTCATTGGTCTGGGCAGAGATGTTTTTGGATATAAACCCAAAAACACAGGCAGCAAAACCGAACACAGACGAGTGGGATCACACCAGACTGAAAAGCTTCTGCGCGGCAAAGGGGACGCTCGACAGAGAGAAGCCACAACCTGCAGAATGGGGGACAATACCTGCAAAGCACAATCTGATAAGCGCTTAATACCCAAAACCCATAAGGAGCCCAAACAACTCAGTAGTTAGAAAGCAAATAACCTGAATAAAAAATGGGCAAAGGATTGAATAGACATTTCTTAAAAGAAGACACACAAATGGCTCAACGTCACCAATCATTAGGGAAACACAAATTCAAATCACAATGAGATATCACCTCACACCTGTTAGGATGGCTTGTATCAAAAAGATGCAAGGCAAGTTTTGGGGAGGGTGTGGAGAAAAGGGAGCCCTTGCACCTGCTGGCGGGAGTTTAAATTAGCACAGCCACCACGAAAACCAGTGTGGAGGGTCCACAAAAGGTTAAAACTAGAGGCACCACATGATCCAGCCATCCCATTTCTGGGTCTGTGGGACAGATACCTGCACTCCGAACCCACAACTGCCAAGGTTTGGAGCCAGCCTCAGCGTCTGTAGGCAGGAAAATGTGTGCGCACAACGGAATTCGGTCCAGCCTCAGAAAAGAAGGGAATTCTGTCATTTGGGATGACCTGGATGAACCCTGGGGACATCATGTAAGTAAAAGGAGGCAGGCACAGAAAGACAAACAACACACAATCTCACTGGTACCTGGAGGGTAGGAGTTGAGCTCACAGAAGCAGAGAGCACAGCAGTGATTCCTCCGGCTGGAGGGGCGAGGGTTAAAAAAAAGAAAGAAAATAAAACTGCCACTGTTTTCAGAGGACAGGACTGTCTACATAGAAAATCAAAATAAAAGAAAGCAAAACCTCCCAGAACAAAAGAGTGAGTCCAGCAAGGTGGCAGGACACAGCACACACGGCAATTGTATTTCCACACATTAACCCTACGTGGACGTTGAAATTAAAATCACAATTCCTTCCACAATTGATCCAAAGAAAACGAAATGCTTGGGTATAAATCAGCCAAAACATGTGCAGTATCTAGATGCTAAAAATTACAAAATGCCAGTGAGAGAAGTTAAAAAAAAAAAAAAAAAAGACTGCAATAAGTGGAGAGACGTACCACGCCGTGGACTGGAGGATTCCACGCAGCCATTCTCCCTAAACTGACCTGTAGGTTTGCTGCAATTTCTATCAAAATCCCAGTAAGTTTTCATCCTTGCTTTGTTTTTTTAATCAGACTCATTTTTTTAAGAGCAGCTTTAAGTTCAGAGCAAAACCAGCCGGAGGCACAGAGTTTCCTATACACCCCCTCCCCACGCCCCCCCTCCCCACGCCCCCCCTCCCCACCCCCCCACCCCACGCCCCCCCTCCCCACCCCCCCACCCCCGCCCACAGCCTCCTCCGCTGTCAGCCCCCAAAGGCTTCCTCTTTTAGACACAGACGAGCTTATTCCTGCATGTATATGGAAAGCCACAGGACCTAGAGTAGCTAAAACAATTTAGAAAAAGAAGAATAAAGTGGGAAAATCCTCTCTACCTGATGTCAAGGCTGCTACACAGCTACACAATGGGGTCTGTGCGTGGGACAGAAACAGATGGGTGAACTGACTGGAGAACCTAGGAACTGACTCCCACACGTACGCCCAGTCGACTTTGGTCACCCTGCAAAAGCCATTCCACGAAGAAAGACAACCTTTCAATACCCCAGGGAGCTTGGATCATGGATTTAAACATAAAACACGAAACTATAAAACTTACAGAAAAAGCACAGGAGAAGGTCCGTGGGACCGAGGGTGCGCTGGGTTCCTGGGCCCGACACCAAGAGCACAACTCGTAAGGGGAGAAATTGACGACCCAGACCTCATCGAAGTAAACACGTGGCTCTGGGAGACTCTGCCAAGAGGCCACGAAGCTCCAGACGGGAGAGAAATGACAGCGCAGCTCCTGGTAAAGGAATGCACAGCCGTGCCCAGAGCACTCTGGAGCTCAACGTCAGAGAGCAAACAGTCCAAGTAGAAAATGGGAAAGGGACAGGAGACATTGCACTGAGGAGGGTGTGGAGAGAGCAAATGTGCCCCTGGAGAGATGGTCAACGTCACCAGCCATTAAGGAAATGCAAGTTAAAACCACAACGAGGTATCGCCACGCACCTATCCGAACAGCTAAAATTAAAAAAACAGTGATGGCATCCTGTGCTGGAGAGGATGCAGAGGGAACAGGTCCCTCATCCGTTGCTGGTGGAAATGTAAATCGGCACAGCCGCTCTGGAAAGGCCGCGGAAGTTTCCTACACAACCACACGTGCAACCGCTGTGTGACCCAGGACGCATACTCTTGGCATTTATCCCAGAGAAACGAAAGCTTATGTTCACACAAGAACGTTTACACAGGTGCTCACAGCAGCTTTTTGTACAACCCTAAACTGGAAACAAGCTCAGTGTCCTTCAATGGGCAAACGGTTAAACAGATTGTCACTACATACCATGGAATGTCACTCAGCAATAAATAGCAACTAGTTATTGATATGGGCAACAATTGAGATGGATCTCGAAGGAATTATGTTGACTTAAAAGGACGTTCTCAGATGGTGGCATAGTGCGTAATTCCATAACGCTGTCCATGAAATGAAGACATTACAGAGACGAAGAACATACTAGCTGTTGTTGCAGCCGGGTGTCAGGGAGACAGTTTGCTGTTCCCCACAGGTCTCCCGAGAGGGGAGTGCCGGTCTTGTCCGTGGTGGACATGCCGACCTACATGTGCCGAGGCTGCGGAGAACTGAGTGCACCCACACACGCACACGAGTGCGTGTAAACCTGGTGAAATCCGGACAAGGCCAGTGGATTGTGCCAATGTTGATTTCCTGGTGTGACGTCGTCCTTTAGTCACCCAAGACGTCCCCATCAGGGAAACTGGGCGAAGGGCAGGTGGAATCTATTATTTCTCAGAGCTGCACAGGAACCTACAAGTATCTCAACATAAAAAATTAAAACCTAGACGGTCTCACTGGTGAGACGGATCAAACTTTTCGATGAACAGCTAATGCCAACCTTGTACAGGTTGTTCAGAAAATAGAAACAGCCATAGCTACCCACCCACTGTATACAGCTAGTGGGTCTGGACTCAAACACAAACAGATAAGGCAAATAAAAGAATAGAACTTAAAGGCCATTTCATTGATGAACATAAGAGCAAAAATCCTACATAAAACAGTCGTTGACCAAATCCAACAGATAACACAAAATCGCCCATCCTGACGGAGCTGATTTATGAGGAGTGCGAGGACGGTGAAAACCAGATAACGTGACCGCGTGACTCGCCACAGCAGACGGGGCCACTTCAACATAAACGGTCACCACATTCAGTAAGGGTTGGCCCGGGCTCACGACACTTTATTTGTAGACATCATGCATTCGTTTTCCCCATGTGACACGCAACGGAGCCAGAAAGGAGCAGGAGATCTCCCCTCCTCCTCGGCAAGGGCCTGGCCCTGTGGACTTTCTGTGTGGCTGGGCTGTCATGAACCCCACTTTCTCCTCAGCAGGGAGCGGGGGCTTTCTGTTCTGCAGTGTGGGTCTCTTCACGGACATGGGACAGGTGGCTTGCTGTCTAAGTCTGCTGTTGCATTTCTCCCCAGACACCTGTAAGTGACCTTGCAGACAGTGTCCTCAGACCACGTAGTCGTGCCCACGTGCCCTCTGGAGGTCGGGGGGTGCAAAGGGGCTGATCCAGGCGACCGAGACCCGGTGGCCAAAGACGGCCTTGACATTCGCCCACTTGGACCCCTTGCCCCAGCGGTCCCCGTCCCTCTGCAGCCGCTGGGCTCCGGTGCTGCCGGAGCAGATGGCGTACACCTGCATGGCGAACATCACAGACGCCAGGAGGAAGCCCTTCAGGGCCACCATGAAGAGCAAGAAGAGGGAGGTGCGCGGTGACACGGTGCTCTGCAGGGTCCACTCTCCGCGCGCGAAGTGGCGCAGGACGGGGACGCCGAGCAGGAGCAGCAGGTGCAGCGAGGCCAGCGCGGTGTAGAGCGTGAACAGCACGAAGTACTTCTGGTTGTCCTCACCCACGCAGTTGTTGACCCAGGGGCAGTGGTGGTCGCGCCTGCGGATGCAGCGACCGCACACGGTGCAGTGGTGCGTGCCCGGGGGCTTGGCGCTGGCGCAGAGGGCGCAGCGGGGCGCGGCGCGGGACCCGGGTGGGTCCTCGCGGGGCACAGAGCCGGGGTCGGTGAGCATGGTCTGCGCGTGCGCCGCCAGCCCCAGCGTGGCCAGCGCCAGGAAGAGCGCGCCGTTGGCCGCCGCGTAGGCCGCGTCCCCGCACGGCAGGAGCAGCTCGCGGAGCACCAGCCCCGCGGCGCCCAGCACCAGCAGCCACGCGACCGCGGCGCACCCGATGCCCAGCGCGTCGCGCACGAACCACACGCGGGGCGCGGGGCGTGGCGCTGGCATTGCGGGGCCCTCGGCGTGGTCCCGGGAGGATCCCGGCACCCGCCGCCGCCTGCCCCCGGGCCGCGGAAGCCGGCGCCTCCCGTTCTAGAACGGGCCTCCGACGGGCTTTGTGAACGCAGAAACGGCACCCTTCGGCCTCGCGGCTCTTCCCTCCGGCCAGGCTGGGCCCTGGCGCTTGGGGAGGGCCGTGCAGAAAATCCGGGAGGAGGAAACCGCCGCGGGGCTTGCGGCTGGCCAGGTGCTCCCGCTGGGCAGGTGAATTACCACGTTAATTCACCGATGCCCACAGCAGTGCTGCCAGGCACAAACTTCACTAGCCCCGGTTTCACAAGGGGAAACTGAGGCACAGGGAAGGTAAGTAAGTTGCCAAGGGGTGACCGGGTGGGGCTTCCCTGCGTGTGTCTGGTTCAGCACTAGGGCTTTTGCTCTGCCCTGTGCTGGCTGGAGGGGGACCCAGGGTCTCAGAAGATGGGCCCACACCAAGGCAGGACGCCCCCACCGGGGACTCTGGTGTTGAGGGGGGCCAGGGTGTGGTGGCCTGGTGTTCTGGAAGGTCGGGAGGCTCTAGGGAGATCTCGGAAGAGCGTCCTCAGAGAGACCACACAGCCCAGCAGTGGGTCCCCAGACACCAGCCACACAAGAACCGGATCAGGGTGAGGTGTCCTCACAGGGAGGGAGGCGGGCGTGGACAGGTGTGCACCGGCTGCCCTCAGGCCATGACTGAAATGCCACTGTCACTGCCGAGTTAGCGGACAGTGCTCTGGTGCCTGTGTCCAGGGCACGTCTCCAGGGCGGAGCGGCCCAGAAGCAGTCGGACGCGGGATTCGGGGAGCTGGGGAGGATGATGAGGAAGCTGAGTGGTGTCGGGTGGGAGGGCTGGGGAGGGAGGTGGGCTCCAGGCCAGGCGGACGTTGCCCATGGCTGGGTGCCGTTCCCTGTGCGTCCTGAGCTCTCTGTCTTGGAGCGGCTCTGGCGTCTCTTGGGTGTCAGATGAGGGGTGGGTGGGGTGACTCTGGTGGTCTCAGACAGCTCCGAGAGCTCCGAGGTCCCTGGGTCCTCTTCTCCCTCACCTGGTGCAGCGCTGACCCAGCCAGGTCCTCTGGGAAGCCCCTCTATCTGCTGTCACCTGTGTGGAGGTCGACTGTCCGGAGAGGGATAGTTCTGGAGGGCCTGGGCCAGCCGGCCAGCGAGGGATTCATGCCAGGCTCCTCCCTTCCTTCCTTCCTTCCTTCCCTCGTTCCTTCCCTCCCTCCCTCCCTTCTCTCCTTCCTTCCAACAGGATTTAGAGCGGTGCCAGGTTCACGGCAGAATTGAGCAGAAGGTACACAAATTCTCCAGACGCCCCCCGCCACAAGCACACCTGCCCACTGTCCACACCCCACCAGGTGTGCATTGCTACAACCGACGCACCATGTTGCCACATCATTATCACCCGGGGTCCGTGGTTTGTGTCACGGTCACCTTGGTGCACGTCCTGTGGGTCTGGGCAGATCCGCAGTGACCTGGGACCTCGCTAAACCTGTCACTGTCGGCCCAGGCGGGCTTGGGCTGGGCCCCCAGTTCTCCCTCACAAGGGTCGGTGTTTCCGTCCCTCTGCCTGGACGTCCCACTCGGGGACGGGAGCATCACGTGGCTTGGCCAAGGGCACACGCTGCCCCAGGCGGGAAGGATGACGCCTCCGCGATCATCCCCAGGGCAGGGCAGGGGCTCCCGGAGCCGGGGCTGGGGCCAGGCCCTTCCCCTGGTGGCCGGAGCTCTGCCGGGACCCTGGCCTGCTCTGTGGTGCCGGCGTCGGCCCAGCCTGGCCGCCTGTCCCAGCCCTGGGAGGGTTCCACTCTGTCACCTGGGCTCCTGGTCACTGTCCTGGAGGCTGGCCCGTCGTCCATGGTGACCTGGGGACAGCTGGACACGGCACACATGGAGCCCAACGCTGATTAGTTTTTTAAAGCCTTTTTCCCTTTTTCCCCTTCAGGAAATGTTCATTTTGACCGAATAACCTTATGCGTCTGTTGAGAATGTGACGCTGACTCTCTCCTCAGACCGCAGCCTGCTGTCCCCTCCTCCCCTGTCTCGGCCCTCAGTTTCCTGTCCTCTCTCGCGCTGGGACCTCCCTCAAGTGCCGGGTCACGTGCTCACCGCGTGCGGAACTTCTGTCCAGACGGCGGGAGCTTGGGAGCGTCCTGGGTGACACTGGACCGCGTGTGTTTCTGCTGTGTCAGGTGGCGGGAATGAGACCGATGGCACCGGCCGTGAGCGGGGGGGCGTTTCCTGTTTGCTGCGCTGGGGGGGCTCCCGCCTGCAAAACTCCCCGGGCTGGAAGCGTCCTCGGAGATTCCAGATGATCGTTTCTCCGCGACCGTTCGCTCGTTCCGTGTTTGTGCATCTTCAGCCTCTTGCAGAGCTGCGCTTCCCCGGAAGTCACGCTCTTTGCTGGGGTTTCAAACACGCCTGCTGAGTTCTGCGGCGCGTGCTGGGTAGACGTGCCGGAGATTCGGTTTTAAGTAGGCAGGTTACCAAAAATATTAACACATTTTCCGTCGTGTTCTTCTGTAATTAAACGTGTTTGCGAGTTGGTATATCACGTGTTCTTGTTCATGGCTTTCGGAGGTTTGGCTAGTGTGCTTGCTTTCTCGAAGAACCAGCTTTTTTCCAAAGATCTAGAGATAAGAGTCCTAGTCATTCATGCATATGTTTCTGCGTTGCATATAGTCGGATTTTTAAGAAACCGTATTTATTTTGTTATATTTCTGGTGTTACTGTACTGTCTTCAGACAATGAGACTTGTTCGTCTCTTACAATTTAGTGTCGTTGTTATTCTGCAGCCTTATTTATGACTAATGTTTGCAAATCTTTCATGAATTTTAGAGGAAGAGCATGTGGTATGTCTGTGCATATTTATTAATTCAACCTCATTAATCATGGTATTCATTTTCCCTGCAATTGCGTCTGTCTCTGTCCATTTTAATGTTGAAGATTGAGTTGTAGGGTACATTCTTTCACCATAATTGCTTTTTTTGTCCAATTTGAGACTATTTTTATTCGTGTTTGTCGTGTCATGGCCTGTCACTCGGCACACCCAAGCCCACTGTGGCAGTTCCACCGCGTGGGTCGTGCCCTTGTACGTATAAAACCACCTGCTTTTATTCCATTTGCTGCTTTTGCCGGGAGTTGATCTCGGGACCCTCTGCTGCCCCTCCGCCTTTGCTCAGGCTGCGTTTGTCTGCTTGGTTGTGTTTTCCTTTTGCTTTTTTCATCCCGTGGTCGTTTTAGTGGCATTGTGCCCGCAGTCAATAGAAGAAATTAGGAATTTGTTTTGCAGCCCAGGCTGGGGCGTTTTCTTCCCATGAGGTCACGTGGCCCAGGTGACACCTTAAACCAGGTGCCTCGTGGACGTCCCCCGAGCTCAAGGGCTGGGAGTTGGGGGTGCCCGGCCCCCTTGCCCTTTCCCGCTCTGCCACAGCAGGGGAGCGCCTGTGCGCGGGTTTGTCCCCATCCTGGCTTCTCTGGGGACGGAATTCTGGCTGGAGCAGCGTCACCAGCCGCTTCCCAGGAACCGAGGGCCTCTGTCGCGCCCTCCTCGTGCTGCGCTTGTCTCTCGGAAGTGCCGTGTTTCCACGGCACCCGGCCGCTGGCGTTTGGGTCTAGGAAACAAACGAGGCTCCTCGTCCCTGGAGGCTCCTGGCGGGGACCTCGGGGCTGGGAGGTGGACCAGACGCTCCCGCTCCCGCTCGCCGGAGTCGGTGGGTGAGGAGGCTCCTGGGGACGGCACGCCTGTTTCTGATTTCACCATGTTCAAGGTTAGAGACTTAATTCCCACATGGAAGAACTGAGTTTATGATGAAAGGGATGTAAAACGCGTGTGTGTGCACAGCTGGCTCTGCCCTGGGGGAAAGTCTGGACTGTAAATGTGTATTTATGAGGAAGTGTGTGCTCCGTAATCACTTATAAATAATGTCCTTGCAATGGAAATACCTGGAACGCGATTTCCCGCGCAGCCCCAGGCGTCGAGCGTTCAGCAGCTGCCTGATCGTCAGCCTGATCGTCAGCTGTGAGACAGGCGTGTGCCGACGCCGGCTGTGCGGCTGGGTCTGCCGTGTGTGATGCGTTTGGGCCGCGCTGGCTCCAGGGAGCTGGACCTCCCCGTCCTGGGACGGGCTCGGGGAGACGGCGGGGCGTGTGGAAGCCCCGCAAGGTGGGCCGAGCTCCCGGAGGGTGTGGAGGGTGCAGGGCAGCTCCTGAGCTACATCACGAACCCTCCCTGCTGGGGCCGTCACCCATGTGGCCGGGCCACCCAGCCCCTGCCGACATCCAGCTGCCTACACCTGCCTCTCGTCGGTGCCCAGGACGTTGTCCCGACCTCAGCCGGGCAGCACCGTAGCGTCTCCCCGACAACACCCGCACTGCGGTTCCAGCGACACGGACACCCTGGTTCCAGCCGTTCCCTTTCCGGACTCTCTCCTGCCTGTGGTATCAGCCACCGTGGCCCACCATTCCCTTTGCCACAGGGTTCGTTCTGGGGCCTGGGTGGGGGGCCCTGTGGCCCCGACAGGGACCGTGGCAGGTGCCCCCGGCCCCCTGTGAGCCCCTGAGGGCCTGGTCCGTTTGGGCGGGCGGGGCACAGAGGTGGCCTGTCCTCGGCTGCTCTGGGGACGTCCCTGCCCTGTCGCGGGAGCTGGTGTCCTTCGGCCTGGAACCCTCGGCGCCAGTGAAGACAAAGCGGAAGAGCAGAGGTGCAAACCGTCCCAGGACCTTCCAAGTGTCCATCCACACAGTGTTGTCACCAACGCGGGTTTTAGGCAAACGGACGTTCAGATTCACCCTGGGACACGCTGGCTGTGAGGGGCTGTTTGTGCATCGACCGTGGTTTGTCTTTCTGTGGCTTCTGTGCATCGATCTGAATATCACACACAGGGCTCTGCACACTCACACGTGCACACACACCACACACGCACACCACACGTATTCATATGTGCTCTCACACGTGCACACGCACCTCACATGCACACCACATGTATTCATATGTGCTATCACACGCACACACACACTTCACATGTACACCACACGTATTCATATGTGCTCTCACACATGTGCACACACCTCACATGCACACCACATGTATTCATATGTGCTCTCACATGTGCACACACCACATACGCACACCACACATATTCATATATGCTCTCACACATGTGCACACACCACACATGCACACCACACGTATTCATATGTGCTCTCACACACGTGCACACACCACACATGCACACCACACGTATTCAAATGTGCTCTCACACTCACACATGTGCACACACGTGCACATGTGGCACAATGTAATTCACACACGTTCACACTCATAGCCACACTCACACCCATGCACACATTCATGCACCCTCACACTACACTTACAGTAATTCACACATGTTCACCCTCACCTATGTGCACACTCACAAACATGGTAACCACACGTACACACACTCGTGCACACTCACTAGCTCACACGCATTCACACAGGCTTATCTGGGGTGCATCACCTGGTTCGCCTGTGGTAGAGTCTGGGCCCAGCACGTGGGGACAGTGACACGGACCCGGGTCCTGGGACAGCCCAGGCAGCGTCCGCAAGCCTCGCTTCCTCTTGAGCAGGGAGACCAGCCCTGTGCGTGGGCTCCCAGAGTGCTGGGGAACAGGTGTGAGCCGCCGCCCGCCTGTACCTATTTATTTGTGCCCACCGGACATCTTGTTATTACTCCGTAGACTCGGTGCCACTTGCCTTCACTCACATATTTGCCACTTTGCTCTTTGTTTCTTCTTGCACCGGGGACCTTCCTCGCGGGGTCACCGTTTCCTCCTGGAATCGCGCCCTCAGCCCGGCTGGGGGGTCTCCGGGTGCCGACCCCCCGTTCTAGCTTGTCTTGAAATCGGTTCCCCTCACGTCCTTTCTGGGAAGTTGCCCTCCCGTTCCGGCAGCAGATCCTGGGCGGCGCGTTTTGCCGCAGCTCAGGCTCGTGGTGTCTGGCATCACGCTCAGCCTGGCGGCTCCTGCCCAAGGTCACCTGCTTGTTCCCTGCCGCGTCACCACGTGGTTTCTCCCGTTTCCGCTGGTTGGCGTTGGAGCTCCGTGTGGGGACGGTCTGTCGTGAGCACGGAAAGCCCTGGCAGCCGTCCACACGCCGTCACCCTGCATCTCCTCCCGCAGCCCTGACCGGGCCAGACGTTCCCGCTCTGCGTGTCACCTGTCCCTGTGAACCTCGTCGTCTTGTCCTTCGCGCCGTGTCCTTGTCCTTCACGTTGCGTCCTTGTCCGTCGCGCCGCGTCCTGGGACAGTCACTAAGTTCAGCCCTGTTCGCTGTCCTGATAAACGCCCCCCAAGCTTTACGTCTCGATTGTTGGATTTTTTAATTCTAGAAGTTCCGTTTGAGTATTTTTCAAACCATTAGGTTACTTTTTATAGTTTTATTCTCCCTGCCTATATTTTCAAGTTCGTTGTCTTTTAAAAACAAAGCACACATAGACATTTCAAGATCTATCTGGACTGAACATCTGACAGTCCATGGCTGCGGTGGGTTTTCCTTGCTTGCTGTTTCCCCGAGTGTCTGGTTACCCGGCAACTTGCCAAGAGCAGCACACGTCGAGACAGCCGACGCTGCCCCTCAGAGTGACGCTTGTCCCCGAGGCCTGGGACGAATGTCCAGGCAGGTTCTGTAGCTGCTTCTCCACGTGCCGGGGGACGCCGCAGGTCAGGGACCACCAAGGCCGGCTCCCGTGGCCTCAGGGACTCTGCCCGTCCGGGTTCTGGCTGTCAGGGTGCAAGTCTGTGCCAACCTCTCACAGCACCCTCCTTTCCCTTGCGAATTCCCTCTCCCTCCTTCCCCTTTCTCTGCTTCTTCCTACGCCCCGAGTTTGCGGACAGGCTAGTTTGGGTCACCGGCACCGTCAGGCTTGGCCCTCGGGTGGCAGCTCACAGCTGGCTGTGGCCTGAGATTTCTGCCTCCTGCTCAGGGCTCCTGGACAAGCCCACGTGTGGCCCAGGGGACCTGCGGGTCGGGCTCCCCTCGATCAGCCGGGCGGTCGGACTCTGCTCGTCCTGTGGGCGGCGTGTCCGCGTTGTGTTCAGCATCTTCACGGTTTCCACAGGATGGTTGGTCCGAGTTACGTGTCACCATCTCTGGACTTTGGGAAGTGGAAACCCTTTCTCGACCCTCTGACGTGTTTCTATGCGTGTGAACTGCGGTCTCTCGTGGTTGGTGCTGGCTGTGCACGTGTGTGTGTGCACATGCGTGTACTGTGTGTGCTGCCTCTCTGGGGTCCGTGTTGATTTGCATGGGAGAATGTGTGTGTGTGTTTGCGTGTTTACACCTGTCCTTTGCTGTATCTTACCAGAAGACGAGCAGGTTGGGATAACGGCTGAGGGACCACAGAGCAATAGTGACAGCAGCCCCGAGCACCGAGGCCTCCCCGACCCCAAGGCTCCATGTGGGCCGGGCCCCGCAGGGCGTGTGTCCTGGCCGGCTGCTCCCTGACCACGCAGAGCCGTGGGCCACACACACACGGGCTCCACACCCAGGGCGGCTGGAGTTGGCTCGGGTTGGCGTCAGCAGTGTGTCGGGGGACGGGGGACACCGTCCCGGCCGTGCGCTCTGCTCTCGCGGAGGCTGCTGTCTGCTCCATACGGCGGGTCCTGTGGGCGAGGAAACCCCTCAACTGCGTCCACCCTCCAACTGCCCTGCCCGTGGCTCCGGTGGGGAATTCCCGCCAACAGCTCTGGGAACGTGGGCCTCCCGGACCGGGTTGGGAACATTGTGGGCTGCACGGCCCTGACCTGTGTTCCTGTCTGCGGATGCCTGTGAGCCGCCACCTCCGCTCCCACCTCCGCTCCGGGAGGGAGGATCCAGCCGCTGGTGGGCCTGAGGGTTGATCAGAAAACACGGACAGGACATGGGAGGGGGACCCTGCAGGCCGCTGGGCGCTCTCTGACCCCGTCCCCTCCCACCGCTCTGCTCTCCCTGCAGGCCCCGCCGGCCGGGTTTGGAGCTTCCCTAGGCCTCAGCGCTCTGCCGGCCGCCAGCCCTGACCCTCGAGTGCGGAGGCTTCTACAGCCCGTCCTCCTGCCCCCGCCTGGGCCCTGGGTACAGCCTCGTCCTGTCTGCCCCCTCCCCGCCCGCCAACCACAGCCCGCCCTGCGCCTCCGTGGCTGCCTGGGGCTGGTGGGGGGACTGGGCCCCTGATGGTGGCCGCGTGGGCGAGCGGGGACAGCCCTTGGGGGGAGCCGGGCTCCTGGCCCCATCGCGCTCGCTGGGCGGAGGGTGCCGAGGGCTCCTGCTCTCTGCTCGGGGCTGAGCTGTTGAGGAAACAGGCGGGAAGCCGGAGACACGCACCCAGTAGCTCCTCCAGTCAGAAAAATAACACAGAGATCCCAGGGCAGGCCGGAAGGGGCCGGAAGGACAGGCCGTGTTTTGGAGCTTTCCCCTTGATTGCTCATTTTAGCAGAATATTCACCCGGGAAGACGCAGGCGGCTGCATCCTGGCTGCAGGGCGAGCGTGGCTGCTGTTCTTTCCGGATCACTGGTTTCCCCATCAGCGGCGCTAACAGGCCGGGCCGCGGCTGCGGGCTCGATGCATCACGGTCTAATCAGACGTGGCAGCTGCTGGCAGCCGGGCCGGGGGCAGCTCCCACCCCAGACGCTTGCTCCGACCCAGGCGTCCTGATGCTGCCTCCAAGCAAACCCCAAATCCAGGACCCCAAGACCTGGGGCCCCCACAGGCCGCCCTCTGCAGCCGGGAGACGGACACGGGGGGGCAGACGCCTTGGGACCGTCAAACCCAGGTCTCCACAGACGGCTGGGCCTGGCCTCGCGCCTGCGAGGGGACGGAGCGGCGGGTCACGCAGACCTCCCTCCCGCCTCCCCTCTGAGCGCGTGGAGCCGGCCGGCGTGGACGTGCCTTGCTGCTTTGGCGTCACCAGCGTGGCTTTGTGGTTTACGACGGCTCTGCCAGCAACAACGGTCACCTCTAACTTTGGCTGTGTTTACTTTTATTGAGGTGGGATCCACGTAACGTACAGTCCACTGTTTAGAGCGAACAGTCAGTGGGGTTTGGCTCATTCTCAGTGCTGTGTGACCACTGCCACTGCCTGGTGTCCCGACATGTCACCACCCCCAAGGGAAGCCCCGTCCCACCCACTGCCCCCGCCCCGCCCCCAGGCCCCGCGAGCACTCCTCTGGCAACATGTGACTCTGGGTCCAGCTTCTTTCACTCCGCGTGATGTCCTCAGCGTCCACCCAGGTGGCAGCGGTGTCTGTGTCCTTCCTTCCAGGCTGAAGGATGGTCCACGTGTGGACGGACCACGTTCTCCCGTCTGCGCCTCCATCCTCGCACGTTGCTTCCGTGTTTGGGCTGCTGCGACCGTGGCGTGCGTGTGGCCGGTGCTCACTTGTTTTGGGCGTGCACGGGGGAGCAGGAGTGGGGTGGGGTCATTCGACGTGGAACTCGGAGGAATCGCCCAGCTGCTCTCTGGTTTTGTTTTGGTTTCACTCTTCCTTCCCTTCGCCTGTTCTCGCCTTTGACGGATGCGAGATGGGGAAGGTCTGCAGCAAAACTAAGGAAATGACCTCCAACGTCAACGTGAGTTAAGTGTGACACGTCCAGAATACGTCCAGGAGCACATGGCCGTTCTCTCCACGTAGTCACGTCCCGTGGGGTGACGGTGCCGTTGCTTCCTGTCTGTTCCGGAAACGTTCCTGGTTTAGCGTCTGCCCAGGGCTTGACCATCTCTCTGCTTCCGCTTTCCCGGCAAGCGGGAAACGGCGGTGGATCAGCGATGGGACCGTGTCCGACACACGCACGTCTCACTTTCAATCCCCGCTGATGCACCATAAGCAAAATGGGCGACTCCAGGCTGTGAGGTTCGAACACGCGGCCTCTGTCCTTGCCACAGCCGTGACAGGTGCGTCCCCTCCAGACTCTGCCTGCGATGGCTGTCCCCGCTGTCCCCCTGCTGCTGCACTTCCCGCCCTGTCCTCCCCGGGGGTGTCGGTCACCTCCCCAGGCCTCGGGGTGGGGGTGGGGCGGGCTCTGCTTCCTGGTGACGTCCAGGCGCCTCCTCCACCCCCCCCACACCGCGCTCTTTCCCGGGTGGCTCCGCGGCGGCAGCTGCTCAGTTGGTCTCCGGTGAGTGGGAGGTGGGGGTGGAGCCACCGCCCAGACGGTGTGTTCAGTGTGGGATGTTGTCCGTGTGTGATCGAGCCCCGGAACCCTCCAGAAGGGCTGCGTGTGCCCAGACTGGTGAGACCCTGGGCCGCACGGCTGAGTGAGGGACTGGGGGGTGGGTGCAGAGCACTTGAGGCACAGCGGGGTCCCCTGGGGCCGTGGGGGGCCCCCGCTCGGCTGTCAGGGGTCGTCCGGCAGGCGCAGCCAGCCCCAGCCCTGGGAGGCGCTGGGGGGACCCGCGTGCTGCAGTCACACCTCTGAGAGGGGTCACATCCGCAAGGTTAGCTGGTCCACGCTGGGTACGGCAGAGCGGGCAGCGTCAGCCCTGCTGGGATGCCCAGGTGTGAAAACCCCCCGGCTGCGTGAAGAGGCCACGGGGAGTCTCACGTCCCACGGCCCTGGGTTTTTTGTTTTAAATGTAGGCAGCAGGATGAACTTGAGATGTTGGGCTGTGCTGGAAATAAAAACATCCTGATAATTATAACCCTCGTCTGAACGGACTCCTCTGGGGACTTCGGGGCTCTGCTGGGCAGAGAGCCGGTTGTGGATGGGACTTTGTGGCCATGGAGCCACCGCCAACAAACAGGCCGAGTCCCCGGGGGGCCCAGGTCTGGAGACAGGTGACCGCACAGCCCAGCCTGTCCCCACCCTCCAGCCTCCCCCGAGCGTGTGGGGGCTTCTCCGGGGCACGGCGGGACACCCGTGAGAGGATCACGTGTTTTTAGTTGCTCCATGGCCACGCTCAGTTCAGTAAAAAGTTCCTCAAACGAGTCACAGACGTCTTAGGAATGTGCCGTGGGACAGAAAGGCCTTGTTCTTGGCAGCGGAATGTCCCCGCTGGGCCCAGGGGCACAGGCCACAGTCGACCCCGAGACCCGTCCTGGCACCCACGTCTCTGCAGGGTGGGAGACAACCTCAAGGGGTCACGTGCCGCTGCCTTTCTGTTTGTCACGGGTGTGAACACAGCCGTGGTGTCAGAGTCCATGGCATTGCTGTCTCCATGGCGTCCTGGGCAACAGGAGCTGCACCCGCGGCTTCCTCCCTCCTCCGCCCCACTCTGGGCAGCCTGACTGGTTTGGACTGGTTTTGGCTGGTTGAAGGGTGGAAGTGATTTAAATTCGCACAGGAACCCTCCCGCCCCTGCCCCGGCTGCCGGGGTCACCCGAGACTCAGGTGCTGCAGGCCGTGTGCAAACCCGGGTCAGGGACCTTCCCGGGCCAGGGGCGTCCGGACCTCACTCTCCCTCCACTCCCGACAGCCGGGCCCTCTGCTCCTGCCCGGCCTGCCCCGGGGAGGGACAGACGGGAGCACACACGGACCCCAGTGCCAGGCGGCCTCCTGGCCGTGCTGGACCCTCCTGGAGGCCGACCGTCCGGGGGCAGTGACCCTCGTGCTGTGGGACGGGCCCTCGGCTCTGCAGCCACCGAGGGTGGCCCTGGCCCGGGTGGTCTTCTGGAGCCCTGGGGGCTCCCGGCTGCTGGTCCTGGTCCTGCCTGTGGGGTCCCAGGGGAACATGTGCCTGGGGGACCCCCCACCCCTTGCCGCTCCTGAGTCGGGGCGGAGGGAGGCCCGGGCCTCCTTTGTCGTGGGCTCTAATGAAACAGCGTTGCTTTTCTTCTCTCCCACTTACAGCCCACGTCGGAAAGCAGATATTCAACTGTAACGTTCTCCTGGGACCGGGAACAACAGCTTCTCTCCCTCTCTCTGCACCAGGGTTTAAATTAAGCCGATGAAATCATGGGCTGCTCATTTATCTAACTCAGGCTCCTCCTGGGCAGTTGAGGCTCTTGCTGAGCGCTGGGACTGACTCAGCACCTTCCCGACCTGTGGCTCAAAACCGCGACCTTAACCCTCCGCTGCCCCGGCCCGGCCTGCCCACCACCCCCTGCGGCCAGAGCTCTGCGGGGGCTGGTGTCAGGGGCTGACTTCTGACCCCCCGTGCTGAAGCCTAACCCGCCTTGAAGGTGACCTGACTTGGAAATAGGGTCTTTGCAGCTGTGGTCACGTTAAGGACCTTGGGATGAGACAGTGCTACGTTAGGTGGCCCCAAATCCAACGACTGGTGTCCCCATGAGGAAAAGGGGGGACTTGCAGCACAGAGGGGGTGGGGGGACACAAGCCCAGGAACTCCTGGGTGCACCTGCGGTGGGAGAGGCGGGATGGGCCTGAGGACACCGTGTCTGACTTCTGGCCCCCCGCGCTTTCAGGGAGCGACCTTCTGCCGTTCCAACTCCCCCAGTCCACGTGCTTCACTATGGGGGCAGGAAAGCCCCATAGCGGGTCCCACACCAGAGGCCAGGGCGGCCGGGCTCTGCCCTGGGGCAGCTGGGGACCAAGTGGGAACCAAGTGCCCACAGCTCCGAATCGAGTGGGGGAGTTGACAGAGTGCAGCAGGGTCCCCTGTGGTGGTGGGGTCCTCCTGGGGTGGTGGGGTCCCCTGGGGCAGCAGGGTCCCCCTGGGGCAGCAGGGTCCCCCTGGGGTGGTGGGGTCCCCCTGGGGCAGCAGGGTCCCCCTCGGGTGGTGGGGTCCCCCTGGGTCAAGGCTGAGCCAGCCAGGGCTGTTTGGAAGGGGGTGTCGGCCCCACGTGCAGAGAAGGGGGGCAGAGGCAGGGGAGGCCCCATGAGGACCTGTGTGTGCTGACGTGGGTTTGGAGGCCTCACTGGTGTTGGGGGAGAAGAGGTGGGGTGGCCTGAGGTGGCCTTCGTGGAGGGGAGGGGGTCGTCGGGTCGGGGCGGGTGGTGGCAGGGGCCGGAGGCGGTGGGCGGACCCCAGCCCCCTTGTGGGAGGAGCGACGTGACTTTCGGGTGGTAGGATATTCTTGACATATCCAGGAAAATTGTTTTGTTTTCCAAAAAGACGGGCCGTGTCCTCAGGATTCTGCGTGGAGCTCGCGCCACCACGCACCTGGTTATGGGTAAAAAAACCCCTGCGATTGCTGTTCTACTGCAATGCGCCTTCCTTGAGTATTAATTTCAAAAATTGAAACCCAGAGATGTACGGACGAATAGAGGCTGTCGTATTCGCCTCAGACCTTTCCTGTCTGTGTTTTAGACACAAACGTTACAGATGTTTCCCCGACCTGCCGGCCCCTTCCCCTCCGCACCCGTCCGTCCGCCGTCCCTTGTGTGAACGCGTTAGATGTTTGTGACGTGTGAGCTGCCGCAGCCTCTCTTTTACGTTTTCCACAATGATTTTTTGACTTGTGTAGCGCGAGTTCCCCCGTGTTACCGCCGTTTGTTATTCTGCAGGGCGAACACACCGATGTTAACTTTGCATCGTGTATCTGGGGGTTCTCAACCTCTCTCCACTGCAGACAAGGCCGGAATGAACGTCACTGTGGGTGTCCCATGGGCCTCGCCAGCGGGTCTCTCTGGCACTCACGGGTGGCCACGGAGTCGTCAAAACGCAGAGGCCCGGCCCAGGCAGGGGTGGGCCGCGAGCCCGCATTTCCCAGGACGGGGGGCAGCTTTGCCTGGCAGAGCTCGAGCGCTCGTCTTGTGGGCAAAGTGACCGGGTTTGCACACCTTCCAGCAAGTCCATTGCCCCCATGGTTGCTCAAACCAGCCGTGTGGGAGTCCCTGGCCTGGAGACTCTCCGTCACGCCTGTTGTCCAGGGACGTTTCCTGATTTGCATCTCTTGTTGGTTTGACATTGGAGTTTAGATTAACAGGCAGAGCCGCTCATTACAAGGTTTTCTTCCAGCGGTGGGATCTCCTCCCCCATTTGCCTGTCCGTCTGGCCGGGTTTTAGGGTTGTGTTTCCTTTGGTGATTCCTTTGTAGGAATTCTGTGTACGTGGCTGTCAGCCCTGTGCTGTGTGCGTTGCAAATCCCCTCGCCAGCGCCCCTGCTCACACCAGCCCCTGCTCACACCAGCCCCTGCTCATACCAGCCCCTGATCACACCAGCCCCTGCTCACACCGCCCCTGCTCACACCAGCCTCTGCTCACACCACCCTGCTCACACCACCCTGCTCACACCAGCCCCTGCTCACACCGCCCCTGCTCACACCATCCCTGCTCACACTGCCCCTGCTCACACCGCCCCTGCTCATACCAGCCCCTGATCACACCACCCTGCTCACACCAGCCCCTGCTCACACCGCCCCTGCTCACACCGCCCCTGCTCACACCAGCCCCTGCTCATACCAGCCCCTGATCACACCACCCTGCTCACACCAGCCCCTGCTCACACCAGCCCCTGCTCATACCAGGCCCTGCTCACACTGCCCCTGCTCACACAGCCCCTGCTCACACATCCTCTGCTCATACCAGCCCCTGATCACACCACCCTGATCACACCAGCCCCTGCTCACACCAGCCCCTGCTCATACCACCCCTGCTCACACAGCCCCTGCTCACACAGCCCCTGCTCACACCACCCCTGCTCACACCAGCCCCTGCTCACACCAGCCCTGCTCACACCACCCTTGCTCACACATCCCCTGCTCACACCAGCCCCTGCTCACACCAGCCCCTGCTCACACCACCCCTGCTCACACATCCCCTGCTCACACATCCCCTGCTCATACCAGGCCCTGCTCACACTGCCCCTGCTCACACCAGCCCCGTTTTCTTTTTCTGGATTTCTGGACACCTTTGCATCCTGACCACATGTTGCATGGTCAGTACAGAGCCTGTCACGGTGGCGCATGGCTTTTGCTGCTGTTTTTATGACACCTGGGGGATTCCCAGGTTCCTCCTGCAGCCTCCTCTGCCCAAGTGACTCTCGGGGTGCCCTCGTCAGTGTCTGTCACGTCCCTCGCACGGCGCCAGCAGAGCAGGCAGGAGCCGCCCCACTCTCCCCACTTGGCTTAGCCGACGTGTTGCCTGTGAAAATTCTCGTGGTTCTCACTTTGGGAATGTGTGCTGAGGCCCGTGTTACTGACCTGCCACTGGTAGCTGAGCCTCGCCGACTGCAGGTGGCTGGGGGAGCGGAGCTGGCGCCTGGTCCTGAGTTTGTTCCTGAGTTTGTTTCCACCTTGTCTTGTCTCAGTCTCTCCTCTCCCCATCGCTGTACCAGGGACTGGCTTTCCTTCTCTAACAAAGAATCGCGGACCATGATGTTTTATTGGTCAATATGCTTGGACTGAAATGTCTGGGATGAATAGATGGGTATTTGGTATATAATCAATAATGAATTTTGAACGAGGGAACAGACTGGACTGTTCAATAAATGTTTTGGGTCTGCTGGACTTATGATTAAAAAATAAAAATAAACTTAGGGCTCTCAGTCCACACCATTCTGAAAAAAATATGTATAAAAGAGCCTAGCATGGCAGAAATCTAAAATGCTGTTAAAAGAAAGATTTGTGTAACACTGAATTGTGGCAGCCTCCTGAGCAGGAACCCCCAAGAAAGAAATGAACAGACAGTAACATAAAATACGCAAACAAAAAAGTCTGTGTGAATAGTGGCATCATCACAAAATGAAAAGAAACAGAATGGGGGAGTTGATTTACAAAATGGACAGTGAAAGGCTGAGTTTAGGAGGCTACACTAACTCGTAAAGTAGTAACAACAAGAACACCACCCACAACCTGATAGGAACATGGGTGATATTAGACAAATCACAGAAGAAACACGAATGGCAGAAAACCGTGAGTAGATGCTCACACGCACTGTTATTTAAGGACACGGAAATTAAAATAGGATTATTTGGCCACCAGACTGCAGGAATGTCAAACATCGGGAATGGAGTGTTCTCCTTCCGTGTGGGCCGTGCAGCGTGGGCAGGGACATCGGAAAAGTACGTGTGGTGCAGGCTGGCGGGAGACATGAGGTTTTATCTGTGATATTGAAATATCAGACCTTGATGCTAAAATCAGCCCTCTACACCCTGTGTGTGTGACTGTGTGTTTGCACGTGTGCACACTCAGAAATGCCTGAGACCTGAGATAGCTCAAGCAGGTCACATCCTGCCTAAACGGGGACACGTGAGCTTCCAGCCTCTGAAAGAGAATGTCGGCCTCCCCGCCCAGACCACGTTTGGTGGCCTCCCCGCCCAGACCACGTTTGGTGGCCTCCCTGCTCAGACCACGTTTGGTGGCCTCCCTGCTCAGACCACGTTTGGTAAGTGTCCCAGACGTCCACACCCCGGGCTGGCACAGTGGCTACAGCCGACCCGGCGAGGAACGCAGCACAGCAGTGACCGCCGGGCCACACGCGCCAGGATCTGCCGTGCCAACGTGCAGAACAAGCAAGTTGCAGAGTGTCACCGTTTGGTGGCATTTAGATAACATTTAAAAACATGCAAACCTAACTTTTTTTTTTTAGGGATGCAAATAGGAGGTGACATCCTCTTTCTGCTTTTAATTTTGGGGGGTGCAGACACAGCACCATGATTTCCTTGGGGGGTGTTTGGGGTTACAAGGGACCCCGGGGGGGGGCGTCTGAAACGCAGGCAGGCTTCTATTCTCCAACTGTGGCACCAACAGAGGTGCTCGTTTTATTATTTTTATAGCTTAATATTTGCTTTAGATGTTATTTTATATGTGACGTAAATTGTCTAAATAGTTTATATTTTTGAGATGTTTTCTAGTAAAAACCTTTTAATGTCTAACTGGCAAACAAGCCGTCAGTCCCTCTCTGTCTGCCCTGTCCCCCTGACTCAAGACGTCCCCCTGCCTCGTCCCTTCTCGGCCGCGGAACTGTCGCGGCAGAGCCCATGGAGACAGGCGAGGCCAGCCTGGTGGCGGCAGGTGTGCGCAGCGGGTCTGGGGGAGCAGTCGAGTTCTCCGTCCTGGAGTCGCGAGCGGATGCGGGGGCACAGGAGTGCAGCCCCCCGATGCGGGGCAGGACATCCCCCTGCCCTGCTGCTCCCGCCCCCCACGGTCCACAACACATCCCTCGGAAACAGACTGGAAGTCCTGGCCGGAGCACCACGGGGTGGGGGGTGCAGGCTACTCCGTGTTTCCAGAGCTGGGTCCAGGCCTGTCCGTGCGTTTCTGGTGGCGTGTTAAGTGTGATTAAGGCCATCAGACCGCGGTGGAGCGTCTTGTCTGCTCTGTGTGCCTGTGACGTCCCTGCGGCCTCTGGGGTGTGGAGGGTGAGTGCCGCCAGTGCTCCGCCTCGCTGACCAGAGACCAGGCCGTTTGGAGCCACCTCTGCCCAGTCTCGGCCGCCCTTCCTCCTCCTCGGGGTCCCCACAGGCCTCACGTTGGAAAGAGATTGGTCGGGAGGCAAGTGGAGCTCAGGGAACCCTCCGGGAGGCTGAGGGGGGGCTGGGAAATGGGCGGGGCCACAGGGATGTCGGCTGGAGCCATCTGAGCAGACTCCCTGTGGCCTCCGGACCCGCTGCTGTGAGGGGCTCCCCGTGGTGAGTCCTCCCGGTGGCCGGTGTGGGGTGCCGGGCGGTGAGTCCTCCCGGTGGCCGGTGTGGGGTGCCGGGCGGTGAGTCCTCCCGGTGGCCGGTGTGGCGGTGCCGGGCGGTG